>WOXC01007148.1:0-535725 GCA_011680675.1 Gymnobelideus leadbeateri | reverse complement strand
GCTAAGATGGCAGAGTAAAAGCAGGAACTTACCTGAACTCCTCCTTGAATTCCATCAGTAACCTCTAAAACCTGAATCTAAATAAATTTTAGAGTGACAGAATCCACTAGGAGACAGAGTGTGGCAGATTTGAAGTCCAAGAAAATGAGCATGTAGGACTGGGCAGGGGGAGTGTAGAGCATGCAGGGGCTGCACCAGCACAGACCAGAGGCCAGACAATAGTAGAGCAAGAGCCATCCTGGCCAGTGGCCTGCAGATTCACCCACAGCAGGGGCAATTTGTAGACCTTTCAACACGGGACAGAGGATCTGTTGGAGCTGAGTAAGAGAAAGGGCAGGGCCTGTGGCAGCAACAGCAGCTTCTCCTGTGGCTATAAGCCCACAGCCTAGATGTTTCCAAATCACCTTCTTGAACTTCCAGGAGCCAAGATGGTGGAGTAAACCCTAGCTCCTCTAATCCCCCTTCCTGACCCTGAAAACCCAGAGATTATTGCCCCATTATTGTAAAATCCTGAAATAGTGGAGGCAGCAGCAAGCTTGGGAGTCCTAGAGGAAGGGCATGACTGAAGTTGTGCCAAGCCTGAAGTAAAGGCTTGGAGGAATCCCAGCAAAGCCCATCTCAACTGAACAGAAGGAGATCCAGAAGCCCAGAGAGGTGGGGCCAGCAAGAGCTAATGCCAGAAGCCCAGGTGTACCTTAGCACAGTCAAGGAAATCTGTAGATACCAGCACTGCACACAACCAGCTGCTGACCTGCCTGAGCTGTAGCACAGGGGCACAGAGCCCTAAACTTAAAGTGGCCAGACCACCCCTCCCCCACTCCTTACTCTGTGAGACTCAGGGTAACCCAGGGGAAAATACTGAGAGTTCTGGCCTTGGCCTCAGTCTAGATACCCAGAAGCTATAGCACACAAAGTCAACAGCCAGGCACCTAGCTCCCAGATTGAGAAATGTGGGTCAGAGCCCTTTGTACCCCAGAAGCAGAAATCCACTTTAAAAGCCAGGAAATAGGCAATCACAATTGGATGGAAGCAACTTGGAAAGGGTAAACCAAAGACAATTGAATCCTATTATTGTGAATGAGAAGAATCACTTTCAGGTGACACCATCTGACTCTATATCCACACCTGGGACCACAGAATGAAATATGTAATGGTCCCAAGCCCAAAAAGCATACTTAAAAGAGCTCAAGGAAGATTTTTTTTTTAAATTAATTTATTAGTTTAGTTTCAGTTGACAAGATTCAATTCCATAGTTCCTTGATTTTCAAATTTCCTTTACTTCCCTCCCCCCTCCCCTCATGACATCATATAGTACAGTATAGGGTCTGCAAATGCATTCATATTAAACATTATTCCAATTACAAAGGCATATTGTACTAGGTGGGATGAAAGATGGTAAGGAAGAAGTACAACCAAACAATGAGAAGAACAAGATCATTTAGTTTGCTTCCATCAGGATTCAGGCTCAGTTCTTTCTAGTTATATCTCTGGATGGCACATTTCTCACTTTCTTGAGTCATTCGGGATTAACTTATATCACTGCATTGCTGAAAAGAGTCCAGTCTGTCATAGTTGGTCGTCACAGATATGGTATGTCTGTGATTGTATACAAATTTCTTCTGATTCTACTCTTCTCGCTCAGCATCAGTTTGTATAAGTCTCTCCAGGTAATTATGAAATCCGTCACCTCCTCGTTTCTTATAGCACAATAAAATTCCATTACATTCATATACCACAACTTGTTTAGCCATTCCCCAATTGATGGGCACTCCTTTAGTTTCCAATTCTTTGCAACCACAAAAAGGGCTGCTAAAAATATTTTTGTACATATGGTTCTTCCTCCCACTACTATGATCTCTTTGGGATATAACCCTAGGAGTGGTATGGCTGGGTCAAAGGGTATGAAATTATTTATAATCCTTTGGGCATAATTCCAGATTGCTCTCCAGAATGGCTGGATAAGTTCACAACTCCACCAGCAATGTATTAGCGTTCCAATTTGCCCACATCCTCTCCAGCATTTGTCATTTTCTTGTTTTGTCATCTTAGCCAATCTGACTGGAGGGATGTGGTATCTCAGAGTTGTTTTGATTTGCATTTCTTTAATTAATAGTGATTTAGAGCATTTCTTCATATGCTTATAGATATCTTTAATTTCTTTCTCTGAAAATTTCCTGTTCATATCCTTTGACCACTTATCAATTGGGAATGACTTGTATTCATATAGATTTGGCTCAATTCTCTATAAATTTTAGAAATGAGTCCTTTATCAGAGACACAGGTTGTAAAAATTCTTTCCCAATTTCCCACCTCCCTCTTGATCTTGGTTACATTGGCTTTGTTTGTGCAGAAGCTTTTTAATTTAATGTAATCAAAATTATCCATTTTGCATTTTATAATGCTCTCTAATTCTTGTTTGGTCCTAAAGTCTTCCCCTCTCCACAGATCTGTCAGGTAAACTATTCCTTGCTTTCCCAAATTGCTTACAGTATCATCCTTTACACCTAGATCATGCACCCATTTGGACTTGATTTTGGTATATGGTGTTAGATAACTATGCCCAGTTTTTGCCATACTGTATTCCAGTTTTCCCAGCAGTTTTTGTCAAATAGTGCATTCTTATCCCAAAAACTGGGGTCCTTGGGTTTATCGAACAATAGATTGCTATATTCATTAACTGCTGGGTCTCCTGCACCTAATCTTTTCCATTGATCCACTACTCTACACCTCTGCCAGTACCAAGCAGTTTTGATGACTGCTGCTGTATATACAGATGAAGATCTGGCATAGCTAGTCCACCTTCTCTAGCATTTCTTTTCATTAATTCCCTTGATATTCTAGACTGTTTCTTTTTCCAAATAAATTTTGTTATTATTTTGTCTAACTCTACAAAGTAGTTTTTTGGTAAATTGATTGGAATGGCACTAAATATATAATTTAGTTTGGGTAAAATTGTCATTTTTATTATATTAGCTCGACCCAGCCACGAGCAATTGATATTTTTCCAACTATTTAGATCTGATTTTATTTGTGTGAGAAGTGTTTTGTAGTTGTGATCATATAGATTCTGGGTTTGTTTTGGCAAGTAGATTCCCAAATATTTTATAATGTCTACAGTGACTTTAAATGGGATTTCCCTTTCTATCTCTTGCTGTTGAGTTTTATTAGAGATGTACAGGAATGCTGAGGATTTATGTGGGTTTATTTTATATCCTGCAACTTTGCCAAATTTATTTATTGTCTCAAGTAATTTTTTACTTGATTCTCTAGGATTCTCTAAGTATATCATCATATCATCTGCAAAGAGTGACAGCTTGGTCACTTCTTTGCCTAATTTGATTCCTTTGATTTCTTTTTCTTCTCTAATTGCTACTGCTAACGTTTCAAGTACCAGATTGAATAAGAGGGGTGATAGTGGACACCCTTGTTTCACTCCTGATCTTATTGGAAAGGCTTCTAGTTTATCCCCATTGCATATAATACTTGCTGTTGGTTTTAGATAGATGCTAGCAACTATTTTAAGGAAGGCTCCATTTATTCCTATACTTTCTAGTGTTTTTAATAGGAATGGATGTTGTACTTTGTCAAAAGCCTTTTCTGCATCTATTGAGATGATCATGTGGTTTTTGCTAGTTTTGTTGTTGATATGCTCAATTATATTGATGGTTTTCCTAATATTAAACCATCCTTGCATTCCTGGAATGAATCCTACCTGATCAGGGTGTATTATTTTTGTGATAAGTTGTTGGAGTCTTTTGGCTAATATTTTATTTAGAATTTTTGCGTCTAAATTCATGAGGGAGATTGGTCTATAATTTTCTTTCTCTGTTTTATCTCTTCCTGATTTAGGAATCAGTACCATATTTATGTCATAGAAAGAGTTTGGTAGGACTCCTTCTTCACTAATTTTCCCAAATAGTTTGTAGAGTATTGGAATCAATTGTTCTTTAAATGTTTGATAGAATTCACTAGTAAACCCATCTGGCCCTGGAGATTTTTTCCTAGGGAGTTCATTGATGGCTTGTTTGATTTCTTTTTCTGAGATGGGGTTATTTAGGTAATTCACTTCCTCTTCAGTTAATCTGGGCAATTTGTGATTTTGTAAATATTCATCCATTTCACTAAGATTGTCATATTTATGTGCATACAATTGGGAAAAATAATTCCTCATTATTTTTTTGATTTCCTCTTCATTGGAGGTAGATTCACCCTTTTTATTTTTGATACTCATAATTTGGTTTTCTTCTTTCTTTTTTTTATCATATTGACTAAGGGTCTATCAATTTTGTTGATTTTTTCATAAAACCAGCTCTTAGTTTTATTTATTAATTCAATGGTTTTCTTAATTTCAATTTTATTAATCTCACCTTTGGTTTTCAGTATTTCTAATTTAGTACTAAATTGGGGATTTTCAATTTGTTCTTTTTCTAGCTTTTTCAATTGCATGTCCAATTCATTGACCTCCCTTCTCTCTGCTTTAATTAAGTATGCACTCAGGGATATAAAACTTCCCCTGAGAACTGCCTTTAGTGCATCCCACAAATTTTGGTATGTTGTTTCATTATTATCATTCTCTTGAATGAAATTATTGATTGTTTCTATAATTTCTTCTTTGACCCACCAATTTTTTAGGATTAAATTGTTTAGTTTCCAATTAGGTTTTAGTCTATCTTTCCATGGCCCTTTATTGCATATAATTTTTATTGCATCATGATCTGAGAATGATGCGCTTACTATTTCTGCCTTTCTGCACTGGATTGTGAGGTTTTTATGCCCTAGTACATGGTCTATTTTTGAGTATGTACCATGCACTGCTGAGAAGAAAGTAAATTCCTTTTTATCCCCATTCAGTTTTCTCCAGAGATCCATCATATCTAGTCTCTCTAAGATTCTATTCACCTCCTTAACTTCTTTCTTGTTTATTTTGAGGTTAGATTTATTGAGTTCAGAGAGGGGGAGATTAAGGTCCCCCACTAGTATAGTTTTGCTATCTATTTCTTCCTCTAATTCCTTTAACTTCTCCTCTAGGAATTTGGATGCTATACCACTTGGTGCATATATATTAAGTAGTGATATTGCTTCATTCTCAGTGGTGCCTTTTAGTAGGATATAGTTTCCTTCCTTATCTCTTTTAATTAGATCTATTTTTGCTTTTGCTTTATCTGAGATAAGTATTGCTACCCCTGCTTTTTTTACTTTAGCTGAGGCATAATAAATTTTACTCCAACCTTTTACCTTTACCCTGTGGGTATCCCTTTGTTTCAAATGTGTTTCTTGAAGACAGCATATTGTAGGATTATGGTTTTTAATCCATTCTGCTATCCGCCTCTGTTTTATGGGAGAGTTCATCCCATTCACATTCACAGTAATGATGACTATCTGTCTCTTCCCTTCCATCCTATTCCCTCCCCTGTTTATGTTTTTGTTTATTCCTTCTCCCTTCCCCTCCTTGAAGTTTTCCCTTTTGACCGCCCCCTCCCTCAGTGTTCCCACCCAGTGACCCCCCTTCTTAACCTACCCTCTCCCCTTACTACTATTTCCCTCCCTTATAATCCCTCCCTTTAGTCTCCTCCTTTTCACCCCCCCTTACCCTCCCACTATCTATAGGACACAACAAATTTTTATACTTATCAGAGTAAATTACTCCCCATTTGATTCCAAACCAATGAGAGTAAATTTCAAACAATGCTCCTCTCCCTCCCTCCAATTCCTCTATTTAATGAATTTATGTGTCTATTCACGTTAGATTCTTAAACTTCACTGATTAATTTGATCCTTCTTTGAACCAGAACCAGTGAGAATAGTGTTTAAATGATGTTCCTCTCCCTCTTACTTTCCCTTCTTCTATAGTGTGTTTTGATGCCTCTTCAGATGGCATATTTTACCTTTTCCTAGCTCATCCTTTCCTTTTTCCCATTACAGTACCATTGATCCCCTTAATAGTCTTTTTTTTTTTTTTAGACTCCATGTTAGTGCATTCATACCCACACCCTCTAAGTATAACCCTTTTGCAGGTCATGATAATCATAGAGATTTCAAATATTGACAGTTATCAGCTCCACATATAGGGATCTAATTAGCAATTAATTACTTCTTATGCAAAGAGCCCTTACGCTAGCAAAATGATATATAGTATTGTTAAAATTAAGGTCACTAAGTGCCTAGCAAAGTAAACAGTGATAATCAAGAATGAGAACAGGCCATGCCAGATCAATGAAATTTCTTTTATTTTAATAGTTGTTCAGATAAATGTGGATACAATCTAGCTAGATTTTACTAAGTTATTTGACAGAGTATCTGGTATTATTCTTGTGGACCAGATGGAGAGATGTGCACTAGAGGATAGGGCAATTGGTTAGATTCTGCATTAGCTCAGTGATGGAACCCCCCAAATAGTCATTAATTGTTGGATTTCACCCCAGAATAAGGTTTCTGGTAGATTGTCAGAAGGGAACTGTACTAGGTTTACCCTCAATGGAATGATTGAATAGTGGCAAATGAATGCAGCCAACAAAAATTGATTTTACCAGGTCTTAGCTGGTGGTAAATTGTTCTGCTAGTGACCTTTTGTAGAGTTGGGGGTGTGATGAGAGCATAGACCATTCTGTCATTCCTGAAACAAAGAAACATTTTGCTTTAGTTGCTAATGTGGCAAAGGCTCGGTATCTGTACTCCCTATCTGCTAGAGGCTTGTATTTCTATCTGTTCTATAGGTTAGCAACTTCTCTAGAATCCTATCAATTCTGAATCCTAAAAATTTTTCGTTTATACTTATGGTTGATCCCTTGGATCTGATGTGTATAGGCCTGGCCTATACATATCATATGATCACACCACTAATAAATGTTGGAAGCAAAATTTGAATGCAGACTTTTCAACTTGGAATCTCATTCTCTATATCCACTTTGCTATGCTGCCTGCCCATCAATAAACTTCTTAGAAACAAGAAATGTATCATTTTCCCTCTTAATATCTCCAGTCCTGAGAATGATGCCCTTGGCCTTTTGGTAAATGTTGAATTGTTTACTATTTGGTCTGTTTTTTACTCCATGTACTTATATTATAAAAGATATGATTTTACCCTTGAAGCAAAGAAAAGCACAAAGTGGTTATAATAGATCCCTTCTGCTTCTATAGAGTAGACAAAAGGGGGGCAGAGGGTTCTAAAAATAGCTGTTTTTTGACCACTTATAAACATTAACTTAGGTATTGGTATTATAAACATGAAATTCTTGTTAACATGTGACTGGAGGAATTAAATAATATCAATATTGGCATCTGTGCCATAAGTGAAACCAGAAGATATAAGGGATTTATAGCTAAATAGAAGTATGCTTCACACATTCTCCTTGGAAAGGTAAGTAAAAGATTTGTGAATTTCATTTCAATATTCATCAAAATACAACAAGAAATTTACATTCCTGGGACAATTGGCCACCTTTCCCTATAGTATGCATAATGAGCATAAACAAACAAACAAAACCATGAAAATAATTGCAATTGATGTAGCAACAGTTTTTTACAAAGAATTCCAAAGTAGAGATATTTTGTGAAGAACTAGGCAAGGCATTCATATTAAATCATAACTTTATATTCAGTGATTTAATTTATAAGTAGTAGAACATGATGAAAAATATATTGAATAACAGACATGAAAGGTGACATGGTAAACAAATTAGAGGAAGAAGGAAAATATTACCCTTCTGATCCATGACTATGGTAAGAGGCTCATGATACAAACCAAAGCAAGGTGGTTAAAATTAGGAAGGAAACAGATAATTGGAGAAACATAAAACAAGATCAAAAACCTTTCAGAATTTCTCTGATAAAGGATTCATATCCATAATGTATAAGGAACTGATTTAAATTTATAAGAATAAGGAGCTATTTCTTAATTTAAAAAATCATAAAATGATATGAATAGGCAGTTTTGTAATAGAGAAATCTAAGCTCTCAAAATCCATAAAAATGATCCAAATCACTAATATTTAGAGCAAGGCAAATTAAAACAATTCTGAGGTTTTGCCATAAGATCAAAAAAGATGACAAAAGTGAAAAATAAAAATGTTGGTGGTACAACAGTGGAAAAAAAGGCACATTAATTCACTGTTGGTGGAACTCTTGGTCCAACATACTGGTAAACAATTTGGAACTAATGCCTAGAAAGTTACTAAATTGTGCATACCCTTTGTCCCAATTATTCTGTTACTAAGTCTCTACTCTAAAGAAACCAAAGAAAGAAAGAAAAAAAGGATCTTTACATACAAAAATATTTATAACAACTCTTTGTATTGTGGCAAAACATTGGAAACTCAGGAGGCACATGCCTGTTGGAAAATGACTGAACAAAATATAGTACATAAAGGCAATAGAATACTGTTGCACCATAAAGGACTCAGCTCAAATGCCAAGAGTTCCTCCTAGTTCCCTCAGTTCATAGTGCTTTCCCATCTACTCTGTTTATATCTTATCTTGTACATCCTTAGATATTTACATGTTGTGTCCCCCACTGAAATGTAAACTCCCTGGGAGCAGGCACTGTTTGGAGATTTTGGTCTTTGTTTTCCCAGTACTTGTAATGGCAAGCAAAGGAGTATCTAGCTCCTTTTTTTCAGTTATTCAAGTATTTAGCACCTTGTTTCAGTCAAGTATCTTTTAGCCTTCCCTTTGATTATATCTTTGTTAGAAACAGAACCTGTGAAGCCCACAGTGGGAGGGCTTCAAATTTTGCCAAAGATTTGCCAAAGACAGGAACAGGAAGGATGTAAGACATTGGCAGAACAGAGAGTAGCTGATGATATATAAAAAGCTTGAGCACAACTGAGACTGAGTAGAACTGGAAGGAAGCATGGTTGTGGCACCAGTACTTTGTCTGCCTGTGTTGATATTACTTTATCAAACCTGTCTGCTGATAGAGGAGGTTGCTGCTGTTATAGAAGCCCTGGGATCTTACTGCTAGTTCTGAAGTCCTGAAAGAGAACTTTCTTGTTGTCTATTTACAGAAGTCCTGGAGGAGGGCAGAGGTCCTTGGCCTTTACTGATGATTTGTGTTGATTTCTCAGACCCGTTTGTGTGTCTGTGTTGATTTTATAGGCAGAAAGTGAATTGATGATAGTGCTGGTAATGTTTATGAATGTTGTTAGGACTCTGTTAAGGTTTGTCTTCCCAGAAACAGAAACTATGAAGGGCTTGAGGTGGACTGGTCACTGTGAGCTTCAATATGGAATGGGAACTAGAAGAACTGGATGAGGAGCTGGACCAGGAGCTGGGTGCTGCCTACCTGTGAATGCAGGTGACAGTTGGGTGAATTCAGACAAGAGCTGGAAGCATGGAAGACAAACCATGGAGTTTGGAAGTCATCCATGTGTCAAGATGAAAGAAACTTGGTGCTGACTAACAAGATCTTGATTCACTGTGACCTAGGGGTGGGAGACCTTTGTACTTTCTATTCTTTAAGGGTGATTGCTCCTTAAGGATGATTGTGTTAAAGATTTACTGAATGATATCTTTTGTTTAAAACTATGTGGCCACTTTAGTGATAACTTGTTATGTTATTTTGCTGTGAATGCTGAACTTTGGTTTATGTGAATGTTTTCTTTAGTTTATTGCTAAATAAATAGAGTTCTTTATACTATGTGATCAGAATCTTAAAGTTATTCACTGCAGCAGTGAATAACTGCTCAAAAGTCCTTAGTGTTTGGCTTTACAGTACTTTGCCCAGTACCTAATACATAAGAAGCTTTTAATAAATGCTTTCTGATTGGTTGATTGATCTGTAAATAGAGATATTAATAAGTCTGCCATTTACCCGATTTGAAGAAAATGTTTTATAAACCTTAAAATGCTGTAAAAATGTGATTGTTATTAGTATTAAGAAACTCCTGAACTGACTTAGGGATTGAGCATGAAGTTACAAAAAAAAGACCTCTCACAATAATATTGCAAAATTGGGCTCCCTCCCTTCCCACTTTAATTTGCTCTTTCTCCACCACCCCCACCCTTTACCAAGTGTTGCATATTATTTTCCTTTATTCACTTAACTTCCTTATTGTTAAACAAATGTGAGATGACAACTCTTTCAATTAAATAAGAGATAGTAGAGAAAATAGACAAAGACCCAGAATACTTTGCTGGGTGCTCTGTGTGTTGAATGTTAGGAAGAGAGAAGAGCAAGGTATTTACTTTTCCTGTTTCATTTGCTTTATAGATCCATGTAGAACATGTGTTCTTTTTTAAAATAAGCATCAATGCATTTTATATTTTTAAAATTTCAATTCAAGAACTAATTAAATGCACATTGTTTTGAGACCTCTGTTGGTTACCATCAGGGATTCTAAAAAGTAGAAGACAAAAGTCAGTACCAGAGACTAGTGTCTTATTCTTTTTTGTATCCTTCACATGGCCTTGCAAAGTCACCAGTACATAGTAAAATCTGGATTACCAGATCAGGAACTGAAAAGGATCTCATGATTATCTAGTCAAACACTTTCATTTTCTGTAAGAGGAAGTGTAATCGTGTGACATTAAATAGCAAAACTGAGATTGCAACCCAGATCTTTTGACTCCAAAATTAGGGCTCATCGTTATGCATAGTGTTGTTGAAGAGCTAGCTAAGATTTATCAAAATAAAATTATGTTTAATTTATAAAAATTGCATTTTAAATTCAATTATATGTTAAATGCAACTTTATAGCTCTCCACTATATGAAGTAGTGGACCTGGATTCATATATTGCTCTGTTATTTAACACTTTGTGACCTCTCTGGGCCCTAGTTCTTTATAACATGAAGGGGTTGTACTTGATACCTTCTAATTTCCCTTTGAACTCCAAGTTTCGCTATTCACAGAATACTGAATATTTTTATTTTAAAAGAAAACAAAACCAGCAAGTAATAGTAAAGATGGAGGAATGTATCTCTAGGGGTGGAATTTCAAGCCTACATAGAGGATTAGACAAAGAGACATTTTTAGTCACTCTCAAATCATACTCCTTTTCACCATGAGCCTGGATAAAATGTGAAGAAGGCATGCTTATTACTTTTATAGGGTGCACCAAAAGTCTTAGTCTAATGTTAAGCTTTAATACCTTACAAACCCTTGAAGAGTTGTTTATTTAAATTGTAAAAATATTTATATATTTCCTATTAAATTCACCACATGCGCTATCATGTGCTACATATTGCTCTAGGAGATTTCAGCCAGTCTCTTTGTTTGGCTTCTCCTAGATCTTAACTTGTCATGAATTGAGCCAGTTTCCTTGATTTTTTTTTTCATCCACTTGATCATTAAATTTCTGTATGGAGTCTCTAAAATGGGAAGGGAATTTTCTTTTTGCTGCAGTTGTGGACTTAAGTTTCACTAATCAGAGAAGGAAGTTCACTTTTTCATCAGCATTTGCCATCAACAATCAAAAAGACAAACAAGAAAATTTAAAATAAAAGTCTATTATTCAAAATTCACAAAATTAATTAAATATAAAAATAATGAAAATTCCAGATTTTTTTAAAAATAAGTTTTGGCATTTATGTCTGAGGTTATTAAAGCTTAAAACTGCACCTAGAATTTTGAGATACCCCTATATATTCAAGTTTAATATATCCCCTATTAAAATGTAATATCCTTGAGACTGAAGACTGTTTAACTTTTGTCTTTGTATTCCCTATGCCAAGTACAGTTCCTAGAACAAAGAAGTCACTTAATTAGTGCTTGCAGATTGATTGAATAATTTCTAGCACACCTGAGGAATGAATGCTTTGCTTAGCCTCTGTTCTCCACTGAATCATGAGCTATTTCTAGAACTAGATTCAGGTTATGAAATAGTAAACTAACAAGAATGATGCAATTATAGTACAAAAAGTTGAACCAACAGCAAGAGTAAACAGCCTGCTTTGTCAAAGATGCTTATGTTTTTTAATATCCCACTTTACCTAATCTTGATGCAGTAGCTTATCATTCCAATTTAGTGTTTGCAGTTTAAGAAGCCAAGACTCAGACTAAGATATGTTATCTTATTTTGTAGTTTCGTAGGGTTCAAACAGGTCCCAAAGGTGATCCGCATAGATCAAGTGAAAGGAGACTATCATTTACTTTTTGATATTGTGGAAGTAGACTTTGTTGAGAGCTAGAAATAACCTTAGAAGTCATTTAGTCTAAAATTTTCAATTGAAATATGAGAAAATTGAGGCATAGAGAGGTGGCACAGTATAAAGAATAGAAAACATCAGAAATTGGAGATGGGATACTCAGCTAGAAATGGGTTGTGTTCTGTCTCATCAAACGAAATGTCCAAGTCAATGAGATCATAGATTCATTTAAGTATTTTAGGACCAAAATTTTTATTTTTTTCTCTATTTTTTATTTTTTAGTTTACATCATTCATTTCCACAAGATTTTGAGTTACAAATTTCCTCCCCAATTTTGCCTACCTACCACCCCAAAACAGTGTTCCCAGTAAATATTCCCTGCCCCAATCTGCTCTCTCCCATATCTTCCCTCATTCGCCCTTCAACTTTCCAGTAGGGCACAGTGGATCTCTATGTCCCAGTGCCTGTATATCTTATTTCCAAGTTACACATAAAATAATAATTATATATATATACATATATATATATATATATATATATATATATATATATATATATATATATAAACACTTGATTTTGATTTTAAAACTTT
Organism: Gymnobelideus leadbeateri; assembly: GCA_011680675.1. Taxonomy (NCBI): domain Eukaryota; kingdom Metazoa; phylum Chordata; class Mammalia; order Diprotodontia; family Petauridae; genus Gymnobelideus; species Gymnobelideus leadbeateri. The sequence continues at coordinate 523,050 of WOXC01007148.1, read as the reverse complement.
GGATTCCAGATTCTTTCCCTTCCTCCCTTGTCATCCACCCACACTGGAAAGATAAGCAATTCAATATAGGTTGTACATGTGTAACTATGCAAAACATTTCCATAGTAGATATATTGTAAAAGACTATATTTCCCTCCCTCTTATCCTACCTCCCACTTCTTCTATTCTCTACTTTGATGCTGTCCATTTTCAAAAGTGGGTGCTTCCAACTTCCCTACCCCCCAGCCTGCCCTCCCTTCCATTATCCCCCCTCTTTCCCTCTTCCCCTCTACTCTCCTGTAGGGTGAGATATCCTATTCAGTGTGTATGCCATTCCCTCCCTAAGCCAAATTCAATGAGAATAAGGTTGATTCATTCCCTTTTGCCTCCCTGTTTGTATTAACAATGCAATATTCACTATGCCTATGGCAATTATAAATAGGCTTGTGTGGTTATTAATCACAAAATATATCAGGATCTCTATATGGGGGATAAAGCCAGAATGTTTATTAAAATACCAAATAACTGAGTCCCAAAACCAGAAAGTCAAAGCCATCAGAATAGTTATGAAATTGGCACAAGTAGTTAATGTAGTAACCAACCACATTCTTAAGCATTCAAAACAGAACAGGCTACCTCAGGCAAAGGTCCTTCTCTCCCCACTCAGAGCAATTGCTCAACGTCCAGGAAGCGTGCTCACAACAGCTCTGGCCCCCCGCAGTTCCAGTCCCTGGCAGTCCCCAACAAGATTCCTTAGCAGAAATACTGGCTGGCTCAAAAAGGGGTTTGCTCCTCCACCTCTACCTAGGCAGTTACTGCTGCTGCTGCTGTTGCCACAGCTACCAACAATCCCCACCAGAACTCTAGCTTTTTTTTATTCCCTCTTCCTCTTGCCCCGCCCCTTCCTGCTATGTCAGCAAGTCCAATGGGTCATGGAAGATCTTTAAATCCCATAACCCTTACACTGTTCTTCCCCTACATTGTAACAATTTTCCCTTGCCTCTTCTATATGAGATAATAAACCCCATTCTGTCTCTTCCTCTCTCACCTCTTAATTTCACCTTTTAAGTATCACCCCTTCCTATTCAATTGGTCTTGTGCCCTCTGTCTATGTATACCTGTAGACATATATACACACACTCATATATGTATTCAGATACCCATATACCCTCCTATATCGACATATATATATATATGTATACATATACAAACATATTCTTATACACACACACACACACATTTCTATTCCCTTCAACTATTCTTATACTGAGAAAAGTTTCATAAGTTACAATTATAGTTTTTCCATGTAAGAATATAAGTAGTTCAGCTTTGATAAGTTCCTTATGATTTCTTTTCCCTGTTTACTTTTTCAAGCTTCTCTTGCTTCTTGTATCTGAATGTCAAATTTTTTATTTAACTCTGGTTTTTTCCTCAAGAATGCTTGAAAGTCCTCTATTCCACTGAATGACCATATTTTTCCCTGGAACATGATACTCAGTTTTATTTTTTAAAGCAATTGGGGTTAAGTAACTTGCTCAAGGTTACAAGGCTAGTTATTTATGTGTGGGTGCTAAGTAACTGAGGCTGGAACCGATCCTGGGTCCTCCCAACTCTGGGGCTAGCGCTCTTACTCACTGTGTCACCTAGCCACCCCTATGGTACTCAGTTTTGCTGGGTAGGTCATTCTTGGTTTTAATCCCAGCTCCTTTGAGCTCTGGAACATCATATTCCAAATCCTTTGATCCCTCAGTGTAGAAGCTGCCAGGTTCCAAGTTATCCTGATTGTGTTTCCACAATATTGAAATTGTTTCTTCCTGGCTACTTGTAGTATTTTCTCCTTGATCTGGGAACTCCAGTAACTGGCTATAATATTCCTAGGAGTTTTCTTTTTGGGATCTTTTCCAGGAGTTGATTGGTAGATTCTTTCAACATCTATTTTGCCCTCTGGTTCTAAAACATCAGGGCAATTTTCCTTGAGAATTTCTTGAAGGATGATTTCTAGGTTCTCAACCTCTTCTCACTCCAGGGACAAAGGCCTATCACACTCCTGAATTCCCAGGTCCCAAATTCCATACTGCACTGACCTCTCACTTAGTCTTTGGAATCTATGGGTTGATAATTCTGGAAACTGCCACAGCTGCTAATGATCTGAAGGCCCTCCAGCTGGCAGCTGGTCAGGCTGTCCTGAGGCTAGAACCTCAAGCTTGCAGTGCTGGCCTCAGCTCCCAGAGTGCTGAGCTGGCCACTTCCTGCTGGGCTGCCAGGCTGTCCTCATCAGGAGGTTAGCTTCTCTGTGTCATTTTGTGGGTTCTGTAGCTCCAGAGTTTGAGTAATTTTTTACATGAATTGGAAGAGGTGGGATACTGAGCTTCATGGAAGTCCTGTTTGTACTCCACCATCTTGACTCTGCCCCTCAACCAGGACCATATATTTTAGTTTTCCTTATATTTCTATTATAAATGTTAATTATTGGTTTATAAATAAGATTTTCTACTTTGATAATACTTTCTACCCAAAGAGAGATTAGGTATTTGAATTTAATAGGAACTCACGTTTCTATAGTGCTTCAAACTTGACAAAGTACTTTCTTTTCAATCAGCTTTGCTTAACTGTCCGACCATCTACTTCTAAATCTAAATCTTGTGGCAAACAGCCACAAGACCCCCTTCCCCCCATCATAGCCACAAGAGTTAGACATTCAAGAACAATCTGATTCTCAATGGAAGGTCAGACACATGCAAATACATACATTTATGTTCTGTACACTAAACCAGAATCGTTCCCTTATTCATCTCTAGCACCTGTTAGAGACAATACCTCATTAGTTATATAATCATGTGATCAACATTTGCAATGATTATTGGGCATGCTTATTAGAAATCATCTTGAAGCCATCACTGAACATCACAAATGATTTTCAGAAATAAACCTTATATTGACTCTCATTGTAGTATTAAAGATCTTTTCTGATTTAAAATTGGCCTTCATTTCTATTACTATTCTTCCATCAGGGAGGTTTTTAAATAAAATTGTTGGCAACACTGATTAGTCATTCAGTAGACTTTCTGTGAGGGTATAGTCAATATGCCAGTGTTAGAAGATAAGAAACTTACTTCTGAAAATTTTCTTTCTCACCAAAGTTTAGTTTATACAAAAATATTGTTTCCTACTAAAAACACTAGAAAGCATAGGAATAAATGGAGTCTTCCTTACAATGGTGAGTAGCATCTACCTAAAACCACCAGCAAATATTATATGTAATGGAGAAAGTTAGAAGCATTTCCAATAAGATCAGGGTGAAACAAGTATGTCCATTATCACCCCTGTTATTTAATTTGGTACTAGAAATGTTAGCTATAGCTATAAGACAAGAAAAGGAAATTGAAAGAGTTAGAATAGGCAACGAAGGGACTAAGCTATTCATTCTCTGCAGTTGATATGATGAGTGTTACAGCAAACACCCCAACATACTCAAGGTGGCTGCCAACACAGGTTCTTAGATCTGCTTTTCTAAAGGAAAGCAACTCAAAATGGGTTAACAATCTTGCTTTAATCAACCATATGTCATTTACTTAGTTCAGGGGAAAAAGGTCAGCACCCCAAACTTCAGAGAATACAAACAAATTATAAGCAGACATTACAAGAAGACAGAGAAAGATTTTAAGCAGACAGGCCTCCAACTGTCTGACTATTACATCCATACCTACTCACAGTTACCAGAGAGGGAAGCATCAACATCTGGGTTTTCAAAGCTGGGGGGCTCTCAATGGCTACCCAGAGTTTCACCTAGTCGAATCACACAAGATTTCTAAAAGTGAGCCCCAAAATAAAGCCTCACATCAGGTTTATATAGCCTTCTGCTGGTTCAGAGAATGTAACAACCCTCTTGACCCACTGCCCAATCAAAAAGCGTTCCCGAAAACCAATTCTTCCACCACAGCCTCCAGGTGCACTTAAGCCTATCAAAGGGCCTAGGGGCAGGAAATGTCTTAAATTTCCATTTCTATAACAATGATATACTTAAAGAATCCTCAAGAATCAAGTAAAATACTACTTGAAATAATAAATAACTTTAGCAAAGTTGCATCATATAAAAAACCCCACATAAATCCTTGACATCCCTATATATTTCTAATGAAGCCCAACAGCAAGAAATAGAAAGAGAAATTCCATTTAAAGGTACTGTAGACATTATAAAATATTTGTAAGTCTACCTGGCAAAACTTACCCCAAAACTTTATGAACACCATTACAAAACACTTTTCACACAAATAAAGTCAGATCTAAATAATTAGAAAAAATTTGTTGCTTGTGGTTAGGCTCTTTGTTAGGATCTTTAATAATAAAAATAACAATTTTACCTAAATTAATTTACCTATTTAGTGCCATACCAATCAAACTACTAAAACAATTTTTATAGAACTAGAAAAAATAATAACAAAATTCATTTGGAAGAACAAAATGTCTAGAATATCAAGGGAATGAATAAAAAAAATGTTAGGGAAGGTGGATTAGCCATACCATACTTTAAACTGTATTTAAAGCAGCAGTCATCAAAACCACTTGGTACTGGTTGAGAAACAGAGTGGTAAATCAGTGGAATAGATTAGGTACACAAAGCATGGCAATCAATAACTTTGGTAGTATGTTTTTAATAAACCCAAAGACTCCAGTTCCTGGGATGAGAACTTATTATTTGACAAAAGCTGCTGGGAAAACTGGAAAATAATAAGGCAGAAACTGGGCATAGAGCAATATCTAACACGGTATGCCAAAATAAAGTCAAAATGGGTTCATGATTTAGATATAAATGCTGATACTATAAATAATCTGGGAGAATAGTTTACCTGTTAGATTTATAGAGAAGAAAATTACAAAATGCAAAAGGGATAATTTTGATTATATTAAATTGAAAAGGTTTTGTATAAATAAAGCCAATGTAACCAAGATTTTAGAGGAAAGTAGAAAATTGAGAAAGAATTTTTACAACAGTGACTCTGATAAAGGCCTTATGTCTAAAATTTACAGAGAACTGCATCAAATTTATAAGAATACAAGTCATTCACCAATTAATAAATGGTCAAAGGATAGGAACAGGCAGTTTTCAAAGGATGAAATTATAGGTATCTATAAACATATGGAATAATGCTCTAAATCACTATTGATTATTGAAATGCAAATCAAAACAACTCGGAGGCACCACATCTCACCTGTCATATTGGCTAACATGACACAACAGGAAAATGTTAAATGCTAGAGAAAATGTGGGAAAATTGTAACACTAATGCGATGTTGTTGGAGTTGTGAGTTGATCCAACCATTCTGGAGAGCAATTTGGAACTATTCCCAAAAGGCTATAGAAATGTGCATACCCTTTGACTCAGCAATACCACTTCTAGGGTATTCCAAAGATATCATACAAGTGGGAGGAGACCCATATGTACAAAAATATTTATAGCAGTTCTTTTTGTGGTGGCAAAGAATCTGAAATTAAGGGGATGCCCATCAATTTGGGAATGGCTAAACAATCTGTGGTATATGAATATAATGGAATAATATTGTGCTATAAGAAATGAGGAGCAGACAACTATATGATAACCTGGAGAGACTTATGCAAACTGATGCTGAGTGAGGAGAGCAGAACCAGGAGAACTTTGTACAGAATTACAGTTGACACACTGTATTTATGATGACTAACTTTGATAGACTGGGCTCATCTCAGCAGTGCAACAGTGTAAGACAAGTGCAAAAGACTAATGATGGAAAAAGCTATCCACATACAGAGAAAGAACTATAGAGTCTGAATGCAGATTGAAACAAACTACCTGCTTTCTCTCTTTTTTTTGTTTTGTTCTGTTCCTTCTTTCTTGTTCATTCTATTGGTTATAATTCTTCTTTACAACTTGCTTAATATTTAATGTGAGGATATATGTAGAACCTATATTGGATTGCATTCCACCATGAGGTGAGGGGGAGGGAGAAAATGGAAGGGGAGAAAACTTGAAACTCAAAAACTTGTGGAACTGAATGTTATAAATTAAAAGTAAATAAGTTTTAAAGAAATCTTCAAAAAAAACCTCAAAACAAAAGAAAAAAAACATTGATTAAAACAGCAATATATAAAATTGTACTTAAGTATTTTTATTACTTAATACAATGCTTACCATTAGCCAACAGAAAAGTAATTATTTTATACCACCACTATCTATTTATTTTCATTGATTGTTTAGTTGTCTAAAAACGAAAAACAATTCCTTTTCGTAGCAAGAAAGCTGGTAAAATTCTCCTACCATTTTTTCTACCACATATTTGTTTGAGCAAGTATTTGCACTTTCTTTCTGCTTTAAATTCAAATACAGAAATGAAATTTATGTGGAGCCATATTTAAAGGTGTATTTGTCTGGTGTTGAGACAAATATTTCAAACTTTTGTTCTAATAGAAAAGTCCAATATAATAAAGTTTATATATGATTATTATATTATATTATGTTAAATACTTTCCAAGTTGTAACTCATTTCATTCAAATGTTATCTTTATTCAACAAAATTTATAAAAACATAAACTTAATATAAATATTTGCGAAAATAGTAGGCATATGAGTTTTTGCTGGATTAATTTTTTTAATTCTTACAGAATATCTCACATAAATATTTATAATTATTTTATAATTAGAGTTTATAATTTGATATTTAAAGTTTTCACAATTATAGACAGAATAAAATTTTGTATCTTACAATAATAATTATATAATGTAAATTTTAACTTGTAGCTTTTTGGGTAAAATTATCATTATAGTTATCATAAGCCCTTAATGAATATATCTAAAAAGTATATTAAGTTGCCATAGGGGTTCACTGCACACTTTTTGGATGCTGTTGAGGATTTGGCAAGCAAAAAACTTTGAGAACCAAAAGTCTAATACCAACACTTCTGACTTGCTGCTTCTGACCCCTCTATTTGATAACTAGCATCCTAGTTAAGTTATCCTTGGCACAGCACAACCAATCTGATAATTCTGACCCTAATGTTGAGCAAGGACTTATTGCTTTTGGCCTTCTCTATTGGTGATCCTCTCACACAGCTCTTTTCTTCAGTCCAATCCCTGAATGTGAAAAGAAAATTTTAATTATGAACTTAAGTTGTAAATATTTTCATGTCTCCTAGGTTCTAACACCTATAATCAAGTTACTGAATTATTATAAAAGGAACCTATGATTGAGAGTCAGAGTTTCTGTTAAATATCTGTTACTTCCTATTTATTTGATCCTGGGTTAACAATTTCATCTTTTTCATCTTATTTCTCATCTATAAAATAAGTGGTTTGGGGTAGATGGGCTTTAAGGTCCTTTGTTGTTGTTCATGTTTAACTGATCCTTTATGACCACATTTGAGATTTTCTTGACAAAGATACTGCAGGCATTTTCCATTTCCTTCTCCAGCTCATCTTATAGATGAAGAAACTGAAGTAAAAAAAAAAGGATTAAGTGACTTGCCCAGGGTCACAGAGCTAGTAAGTGTTTGAGGCCAGATTTGAACTCAGATCTTTGACTCCAGGCCCAATGCTCTATCCACTGTGCCACCTAATTGCCTTATCCAACTTGAAATACTATGATTCATATGGTTATTAGAAAGTGTTGGTAAAGTGATACAAATATTATGGTGAAAAGAGCACAAAATTTGGAGTTAGAAAGCATGGTATAGAATCCTGACTCTGCCATTTACTCTCTGTGGGACCTCAAGTAAGTATCAAGGAATTCTCCTTACCTCTCTGGAGAGGCACATCCTGGGGTCCAGTGATTGTTGGTCAAAGGTAGGAGGAAAAACTGAAAGAAAAGAGATTTATTAGCATGCTAAAGCCTCTACTCTCACTGACAGCAAATTCTGCTTTCTAGTATACAGATTTGGTTTATATAACCTTTCAGATTCACTTAGGAAATACATTCAATTAGCATCATTCTGTGGTAGTTAAGGATAGAAAAGTAAATAAAGCATTTCACAGTAGAGGAGAGAGAAGGAATGGGATCAACCAAAGGAGAAAGAGGGAGTATTTGGAATGCAAGTGGCTGGATTTATTATCAGAATAAAAAAATATTCCCTGTTCAAAGGTAAGAGGCAAGGGAAAGATACCAAATACTTTTTACAATTGTGAAAGAAGTTCTTTTATAAATGAGATCTAGCAGGATCTCATTCAAAGACAGCAAGTAGTTGTCAGAGCAGTGGATTAACCCCTTCACTTTACTCTGTATCTGTGTGTGTGTGCACTTAAAAGTTGGGGACTTTCTAATTTTAAGCCTTTGATGATTGGAGAGATTTCCACATTGTTAAGTCTGTCAAGGTGTTGTAAAATAAATGTGGTTCCTATACCTTCCTTTCTCCTTAGGCTGCTTCAATTGCTATTTACACTTACTTTGAGACATAAGAAGCAAACAATGAGCAAGTGAGCTTGGGCTGGGACTTATTATTGACCCAGTTTTAGATGTTAAAGACTGGAACCTGGGAGAAAGGCTAGAACTGGAGCAGTAGACCTACAAACCATCAGAATGGACATGATCATTGAAACCCTTGGAACTGATAAGATCATCTAGTGAAATAGCACAGAAGGCTAAGAAAAGAGGTCCCACGACAGAGCCTTGGGAAACGGTCATAGTTAGTAGATATGATCTGGATGAAGATACAGAAAAAAGAGACAGTGGAGAAGGATCCAGAAAAGTTGGAGGAAAAACAGGAGAATGTCAGGAGAGTCTAGAGAGAAAAGTGCATCAAGAAGAGGAGAATTGGCAGCGCCAAGGCTGCAGACAAGCCAAGAAGGAAAAGAAAAGGGAATACCTTTGACAATTAGGAAATTATTCACCACTTTGGAAAGAGCATTTCAGCTGAATGGTGAAGTTGAAAGTCAGAATGTACAGTTAAGAAGAATGGAAGAAAAGGACCCTGTTATAGATAGCCTTCCCAAGTAGTTTCAACATGTAAGGGAGATAAGATATTGTGTGCTAGCTAGTGGGGACGAATAGATCAAGTAAGGGTTTTGTGAGGGTGGGGGAGACATGAACATTTTTGGAAACAGCCATGAAGGATCCAGTAGACAAGAAGTGATTGAAGATAAGTGAGAGAGTAGTGATGATAGATAATGCAATCTGCCAGAGAAGGCGGTATTGAATGAAATTGCTCATGCATAGAGAGATGTCAGCCTTGGAAGGGTCGCCTCTTCATGTCAATCAGGGCTGAAGAAGAAAGTTGCAAAAGGCATCTGAGTGATATGGGATGAGGAACATGGACTCAATATTTTCAGTGAAACATTAGGCAAAGTTCTCAGCTGAGAGGGTAGCAAAAAGTTGTGAGAGGCTTGAGAAAAGATAAAAAGAAAAAGTTTTAAAAAGTTGCTGTGGTAAATGGGAGAGTAAATTGATTGGAGAATTATAAAAGGATTGCCTTGCTGTAGTCAGGGCCCAGTTCATATTGTGTAATATAACCCACTCAGTATAGTTTGATGATTTTCTCCAACTTCATAAGCAGCATGGGTGTAGAAGTCAAAGCAGTAGATAGTGAGAGTAATCTAAAGCTGAGGGTTGGCATAGTCATTTCTTTGAATAGGACAAAGAGGCAAGAAACTTCAGAGAATATGTCAGTGTAACATTGAAATGATTCATCAAGGGGTTATAATAAGGAAAGGAAGAGAACATAGCCAGTGCAAGATGATGATCTGGGAAAGAGGGAAAGAAGGGAAGGATGGAGGTTTTACAGTTGCAAGCAAAGGAAGAGATGGAAGGATGACAAATTATGATCCAATAAAAGAATTTCAGAATTCATGAACATGAATATGGAAGATGTGTGGATGATGGCAAGATCAAAGGTATGATCATTTCTCTGTGTAGCTGTGGTGGGCGTAGAAAGAATAGGTCATGGGAAATGAATGAGTTGAGGAATTTGGAGGTTAAAGTACTTGAGAGAGTATTACTATGTATTGAGACCCTCTAGTATGAGGGGGGAGTGGGGAAGAGAGAAAGACTATTAGCCACTGAACACATGGAGAAGGAGATTGTCCTGGAGGTCTATGCAGAATAGTCACCAGAATCTTGATTGGGTGATAAAAATGTATTGAATGAACCTTGAAAGAGGAAAGGTTGCTGAGTCAGTTACTGAGTAGAAAGAGAACCTGGAAGTCACAATAGAGAACAATGAGTATTCCAACTACACCACCATGACCAGTAAGTCTGGGAGTATAAGTGGAAGTGCATTTAGTGCTGGAGAAGGTTAACAGGGGAAGCTGTTATCAAAAGAGAATCAGGTGTTGTTTAACACTGATAAAGTCTTTATCTCATGCAAAAACTTCTTATCTTGCAGATTCAGATATGATTCTTCTACATTTGGTACATAATGCATTATTTGGAGGTTTTATATTTGGAGAAATTTGTAGAAAGCAATTATAGCTGGTCATGTAATTAACAGTGTCAATGCTACAGAATGATCATTGAGGATAAAGATTGAGAAAAGGTCCTATTTCCCTGAGTTCCTCACATTCATTGTTTCTTTGAGTGCAATAATATTTACCATATGTTCGTGTTCCCTATGTTTCATTATATTCATGTAATACAATTTGTTTAGCTAGTCTCCGATTTATGGGAGCCCACTTTTTCTCCACTTCTCTATCACCACAGTGATCCTATGAATATTTTTAGATACAGGTAATGTTTCTTTTTGTTTCTGACTTCCTCTAGCTGTTTAACAGAGTAATGAGATCTCTGGGTCAAAAAGGATCAAAAACCATTTTAGTGACTCCTTTTTGCATAATTCCAAATTGTTTTTCAGAATAGATGGACTGATTCATAGTTTCACCAACAATGTAGGAGGGAGCATGTCTTCTAATCAATTTTCATGAGAATAATTTATAAATTCATTGAATATATCCAATGAAAACATGATAAGGAAACAGGTAGACTTTCACAAATGATATTCTATATTTGTTCAGATAATTGCACAATAATTGACTAAAAGGTACAAAGAATTCACGATCCATTGTGTTTATTTTTAAAATCATCTATAAAAAGCATTTATTTGATAGAACAAAATGTTTCCTTAAAGATTCTCTTCTAACACAATTTCTTATATACATATATTAAAATAATATCAGATGTCTTGATAGAGTCCTTTATCAATAATTGTCAAATGGACATTTTGAATGGTCTGCCTTAGAGGCATCTCAAACTCAACATGTCCAAAACTGAAGCCATTATTTTTCCCTTAAAATTCTCTTCTCTGCTGGACTTCTATAATTCTGTCAAGGATACCACCCTTCTTCTAGTCCTTCAAGTTCACATCCTCCTCTCCTTTCTCTCTCTTATCCTTCACATCCAGTCAACTGTTAAATCTTGTTAAATCTCCCTCCACGTTTTTGCTATACATGCTTTCTTTATACATATAGCAATTCCTCTATTTTAGCCCTTTATCATCTCTCACTTAGATTATTATAATAAGCTCTGATCTGGTGTCTGCCTCAAGTCTTTTCCATTTTTTCTTTTTTTTTGCTTTTTTGGAGTGGGGAAGGCAGGGCAGTTGGGGTCAAGTGACTTGCCCAAGGTCACACAGCTAGTAAGTGTTAAGTGTCTGAGGCTGGATTTGAACGTTGGTCCTCCTGACTCCAGGGCCGGTGCTCTAATTCACTGCACCACCTAGCTGACCCTGTTTTCCAATTTCTAATCCATCCTACATATAGCTGCCAATGTAATTTTCCCTTAAACACAGGCCTGACTATATCATTACCATATTCAATAAACTATAGTTGCTCCCTCAAGTACAAACCCCTTTGTTTGGCAGTGAAAACCATTTGTAACCTGACTCTAACTTCCCCCCCACAACTGTATTATTTATTATTACATTTAATTTTCACCAGACAAACATCTTTTTAATGATTTCTTGATGTTCCATCTCCTGTCTCTTTTCCTTTGCCCTTGCTTATACTTATGCCTGGTATGTATTTCCTCCTTACCTCTACTGCTGGGAATGCCAAGTCTCCTAGCTTCTTTGGCTTCCATCAAGTCCAAGCTAAAGCATCTTCTTTAAGATGCTTTTCCCATTCCTCCTTAATGCTAGTGCTTTTTTTTGGTTGATTATCTCCAATTTCATTTCCATGTTGTCTCCCCCATTAGACTGTGAGGTCCTTAAGAGCAGAGACTGTCTTTTACCTTTCCTTGGATCCCCAGGGCTTAGCAGAATGCCTGGCATATAATAGACTCATTATAAATGCTTTTCACTGACTGACAAAACTCAGCTCAAACAATATTTTTTGCACAAAACTTTTCTTGACATCCCCTCACTGTTTACTAGTGCCTTTTCTACCTTCATTAGCTTGTAGATTTTTTTTTAATATGCTTACACATTTTTATATTTGTCCCAGAAAAAGTAAAATATTTGAGGGCACATATCATTTCATTTTTGTCTTTCTGCTCCAAGAACTGAGTATGTTGTTTGGCACATAGTAAGTGCTTAATAAAAGCTTGTTAGATGATTTTTGATTGAATGGATCAGAGACATGAGCCAAATAATGCATGAGCTGAAATATTTGTGTTTGACAAAAGACTTTGACAGTGCTATGGAAGATGCTCAGCATAGTCTGAATGAAGAAAGATTCCCTTCCATTGGTAAGGTCCTATACATGTTCCTGTTTACAAATTGTGCTGATTGCACATTGCACAAGGCATTGTGGAGCCTCCTAAATGACATTTATGATTCTGAAAAGTGTTTGGCCTAATGATTCACTTGGGCAAAATGAAATGAATGAAAAATGCTTATTCTCCAAATCATGGCATGCATTTGGATGGATACCCCATAGATCTAGTCCATCAATACATCTGTCTCAGACAGACATGTCTATTTATTTCTCCCTTCTAGTTTAAACTATAAAATTTATAGGGATGATACAGTTTAACTTAGTTTACCTCAGTTTAAGCTTATACCAAGCTTATTTTAGATTAATTTTCCCTCTCTATTGTTTTTTGCTGTTTTATTAGGTGATGCCACAATAGTCCAATCTTTCTCTGACTCTTTGATGTTTCAAAAATGACCTTGTGCCCTAAGTCAGTATTGCCTTCAGCTTCCATGTCTCTTTGCTTGGAAAGGAGATAAAATGTTTCTCCTGAGGCACTTCCTGAACTATTTTGGGCCTTTTATTAGCAGTTGTTTTTATAGTCATTAAACATCTTTAAGGCTTCCTGATAATAAGAGTCAAGGCCTTTGTTTTTGTCCATATCTCACGTTTCAGAGTCAACAATTTGCATAAATAGGTTGGATTGGAGCTGTTATAATTGCATGCATGAGGTTTCTTATCTTTATTTTTGCTTCTAATCTGGAACATATTGAAGACTGTACTAACTAGTTAATGATCTGACTGCACACACACACACACACACACACACACACACACACACACACACAGAGCTAGATATGAAGCTATTTTCCTTGGATACCAGTTAGTTTCTGTCTATTAAAGTATAGTCAGTTTAAGTTTTTATGACTTCATTCTCCTGTTACCTTGTTTCATGCTTTTCCATGATCATCTTAAAGAATGTATTCATGATCTGCAAGTATATATCTTCTAAGAAATTTGTAAGCCTCTGGCTTCTTGTGTTTCTTAATCTCAAGCTATATTTTAAAACTTTTAAAAAAACATTCTCTTCTATACCTAACTTTATATTCAAGTTACTGAGTATCAAGTTATGTTGACTTTATTTGAATGAACTTGTCAAATTTTGCATAGAATTCTCTACTTCTTCATCCTCTCTGACAGATGTTGGAGCATAGGATATAATTGTCTTCATGGTGGTCTTTTTGCTTATGCTTAACCTAAACTCATCAAGTATTTTTTTTTAAATGTGCTTTTGTTGCTTTCAGACATGATGACATGAATTCTGCCATTTCCTTGTTATTCTTCTCTGAGGGAAAAGGTGTGATCTGTCCATCTATTTAGCAGAAATTTCTTTATGTCTTCTGCTCTCATTTTTAGTGAGATGGTTAATATTAATGTGGTTCAGGTCTCCTAGCAGTATATTAACTCTAGTTTTCATATAATGATCTCACATTAAGAATAGTATCAGGAAAACTGAAGTTTGCAGACGGTCTAAACACTACAGGATTCTTAGCACCTTCTGCCTGCTTTTGTACCATTTTTGCCACTTATACTATGAATATGGAAGGAGGCTGCATAGTAATTTATAGTTTTATCAGTTTCATTGGTACAGATGACCAAAGAAGTCATTTAATTGTCAGTCTCCTTAGGATAATCCTCTACAAACTTGTTTGGTTTTAGATACAATATGTTATCAGGGCTGTACTTGATGCCTTTCCAGTTTGGTAAAACTTGTCAGAATTGGCATGTTGCTGACATGGTCTTCAAGAACATAGGGTCAATTCTACCATGGTGCGGTGTCAAAGGAAGAGTTTGGTGGAGGAAAGTTTACAATGTATCCTCAAATTAATTCTTAAGCACTATAGCTATAGAGGTTTGTACTGAGAAAGACTGAAAGTCTAATGTTTAACAACATTCTGACATTGACTAATGAACTTGAAAAAATGGTGTAGATAGATTTTAAATTTAAGTTTTCTATTAATGCAGATTTCTTCCTAGCCAATCTTTGCAGTCTTCAGTTCCAAGGCTCCATTTCCCCCAATAGTGAAAGTAATGGCTTATATTTAACTAGGTGAAATTGTTTTTATTTTTTTATATTCTACTAGGAATATGAGTCAACAATCCAATAATCTAATTCTTGGTTGCCAATTTCATTTGAAATTATTGTTAATAACACTTGAAAGACAACTTCAGCAAACCAGAAAACTGATTAGGATAGAACTCCGTGACACAATAGGGCACTATTAAATATTGTTTCAGTTGTGAGGATCAGACTTCATATTAAATTTAGATGAAAAATAAAAGTCATAGTACTCTAAACCCAGAGAGAACCAACCATCTTTCATGGTGTTAAGGCTCTCTTTCAAAAGAAAAACAAAAACTAATTTGGTGTGGTATATAGTCATGATTTAGGAGTTAGAGAATATGAGTCAAATTCTAGCTCTTCTTTTTATTCCCTGTATAGATTGGAAGTCCCTTGTTTTCTGAGGGGCTTAGTTTTTTCATCTACAAAATCAGGACTTTGGAATCATTGATCTCTGAGCTTTAAGATTCTATAATCCTGTTTTCTAAACAGGTCCCATGTCCACTTTAAAATTGTCTGGTTCATAGTTAAAATTTGGAAACATTAATATTACCCCAGTCCCAAAGCCCATTGGTAGGGGACTGTAGCAGCAAGCACCCTAGCATACCCAGCATGGGTGCTAGCATAGGTTCTTGAATCTGCTTTTCTAAATGAAAGCAACCCAAAAAAGGTTAACAATATTGCTTTAATCAATCAAACATATATAATTTAGCTATTCAGGGGAAAAAGTCAGCACCCTGAACTTCAGAGAATACAAACTGAAATTATAAGCAGACAAAAATGCAGAAAGATAAAATAACACACTTCAGCATACAGGGCTTCTAGCTGTCTGACCATTACATCTTTTTTTGCCTTTTTGCCTTCCTATTCTTCCCCCTCCTTGCAACCACTTCCCCCTGCTTCCTCTACATGAGATAGTTTACCCTACCCAGTCTCTCCCCATCTCCTCTTGCCACTTTTCTCTCTCACCTCATAATTTCACCCCTTAAGCATCATCCCTTCCCAACAAATTCAACTTGTGCCCTCTATCCATGTATAACTGTAAACATATATACACACATTCACATATGTATTCATATGACCATACACCCTTCTTCCATTATTTTCATACTGAGAAAGATTTCATCAGTCACTGTTATTGTTTTTCCATATAGGAATGTAAATAGTTCAACTTTGATAAGTTCCTTTTGATTTCTTTTCCCTGATTACATTCTCAGGCATCTCTTGCTTCTTGTGTCTGAATGTCAAATTTTCTATTCAACTCTGGTTTGTTTTTTCCTCAAGAATGCTTGAAAGTCCTCTATTCCACTGAATGACCATATTTTCCCCTGAAACAAAATACTCAGTTTCTCTGGGTAGGTAACCCTTGGGTTCATTCCCAGCTCTTTTGCCCTCTGGAATATCATATTCCATGCCCTTCGATCCCTCAGTGTAGAAGCTGCCAGGTCCTGTGCTATTCTGATTGGGTTTCCACAATATTGAAATTGTTTCTTCCTGGTTGCTTGTAGTATTTTCTCCTTGATCTGGGGATTCTGGAACCTGGCTATAATATTCCTGGGAGTTTTCTTTTTGGGATCTTTTTCAGGAGGTGATCTGTGGATTCTTTCAACCTCTATTTTGCCCTCTGGATCTAAAACATCAGGGCAATTTTCCTTGAGAATTTCTTGAAGGGTGATTTCTAGGTTCTTTCTTTGATCATGGCTTTCAGGTAGTCCAATAATTTTAAATTGTCTCTCCTGGATCTATTTTCCAGGTCAGTGGTTTTTCCCATGAGATATTTCACATTGCCTTCTATTCTTTCATTTGTTTGGATCTGCTTAACAGCATCTTGATTTCTCATAAAGTCATTAGCCTCCATTTGCTCCAGTCTAACTCTGAAGGAATGAATCTCCTCAGTAAACTTTTGAGTTTCTTTTTCCATCTGGCAAATTCTACTTTTTAAGGCATTCTTCTCCTCATTGCTCTTTTGGGCCTCCTTTGTCATTTGAGTTAGTCTATTTTTTAAGGTGTTGTTTTCCTCAGTCAGGCTGTTGACCCTCATTTCATACTTATCCTGCATCCTTCTCATTTCTCTTCCCAATTTTTCCTCCACTTCTCTTATTTGATTTTTAAAGTCCTTCATAAGGTCCTCTATGGTCTGCGACCTGCTCAGGTTATCCCCTGGGGCTTTTGGAGCAGGACTTTTGACCTCACAGTCCTCCTCTCTCTCTATGCTTCGATCGTTTTTGCCCACAAAGTAGGAGTCTAATGTTGCATTTTTCTGTTCAATTTGTTTCCTTTGCATTGGCATGTTGCCACTTAATTACTTGGCTTTTGGGCTTGTTGCCACAGTATGGCCTGGTGCCAGACAGGAACTTTTGCCCCAAACATGTTGGGAGGGCCAACTTCCATTTCTGGTAATCTGGAAACCCACCCATGATCTCCACCCCATATCACAATCCAGATCCAGGGGGGTTAAAGCAAGTATAAGACTGATTACTGGATCTCCCTACAGTTCCCAGGCCAGGAGCTGGAGCTGCCTCTGAAAACTGCAAAATGGAGTGTCTGCTCAGCGGCTTCTAGCCCCCAGGGGAGGAAGCCAACGCATTCCCCAAATACTGGTCCCAAAGTCCATAGGGCACTAACCTCTCACTTTGTCCTAGGCATGTCTGTGTTGATAATTCTGGAGTCGCCACAGCTGCTGGTGTTCTGGGGTCCTGCCAGCCAGCTGCTGGCCCTGCCACCCTGGGGCTAAAACCGCGACTCAGGCGCTCAGCGCTGCTGGTGCTGCGCTGGTCCTTCCTGCAGGGCTGCTGGGCTATCCTCAGAGGGAGGTTAGCTTCTCTCTGTCGTTCTTTGGCTGCTGGGGCTCCAGAAGTTGTTCAGAGTCCCCTTTTACATAGTTTGGAGGTGATCTGGGGGAAGAGTGGCTTTGACGCGCTGTTTCTACTCCGCCATCTTCCATATTCGTATTTTTAAAGCAGATCATGCCTAGAATGATAAATAGGTTAAAGTTAATTTTCAATGAAAGAAGAGTTCAAAGAACACAAGACTTTAAGCTAGAGAATCCAGGTTCAAGTCTCATTTCCATCAGATAGGCAAGTCACTTAACCAGTTTGAGCTGAAGTTTCCAAATATTTTAAGAGGTCCTGACAGTAGTACTTGTATTACTTATCTTACAGAGTCATAAGGAAAAAAAATACTTTGTAAAAGATTTTATAAATTTAAGTCATTATTAAATAATGCATGAGGCATTGTTGGGAAGGTAAGAATGATAAACACCCTGAATTCCATGGAGGGTTTACTTTTATGGTTGTCTATTTTGATGAAATTAACCAAATAATTAGTCACTTTAACCACCTCACAACTCACTTTGCTTCAAGATATGTAAGTGGGTTTTTGATAAATACCATGATTTAGTAAGTAAAATGTTGGAGTTGGAATCAGGAAGAACTGGGCTAAAATCTTATTTCCAACACTTACTAGCTATATGACTATTGACATAGTGGTGGCCACTCACTAGCTTAACTCAGTAATAACCTTTATGGCAATTTTAACCTGCCCTGTTTCTTCAATGTGGGCTGATTTGTCCCTCCTTAGGCAGCCTAATGGTACTGCCAAGGGGTTTACCATATTATTGTTAGATTTAGTGCATAGTAATTTAGTAGCAGAGATTATAGATATCACCACTATTCTGAGAAATAACAACCAAAGTAATTACCTCATAGGATCATAGATTTAGAGCTGAAAAGGGTTTTAAAGGTCTAGTTGAATCTCCTCATTTAACAAATAAGGAAAACTGGAGCACAGAAAAGTTAAAGGATTTGACCAAGGTCACATATATGACCTTGCTCTTAGAAGAGCCAGAATTTAAACTCACATCCTCTAACTCCAAATCTGGTACTTATTCCAATGTACTTCACAGACATGTTGTGAGGTTTATGAGATGAATTTCTTTAAAACACAAGATGAAGGAAATAGTTTTTACTTGCAGGATGGTGTGTGTTGTGTACTGTGTTTTGTCCATGCCAGTTATATTTCCATATGGGCCTGTCTAGATATGGCTCACAGGGAGGTAAAAAAGATGCCTCTAGGGGCGGCTAGGTGGCGCAGTGAATAGAGCGCCTGCCCTGGAATCAGAAGGACCTGAGTTCGGAGCCAGCCTCAGACACTTAATCCACACAAACAAAAACCTAGCCGTGTAACCTTGGGCAAGTTACTTAACCCCAATTGCCCTAAAGGGGCGGCTAGGTGGTGCAGTGGGTAAGAGTGTCGGCCTCGGAGTTGGGATGACCCGAGATCAGATCCGGCCTCAGAAAATGAGCACCCACGCATAAATAATGACTAGCCATGTAACCTTGAGCAAGTTACTTAACCCCAATTGCTTTAAAAAAAAAAAAAAGATGTCTCTAGAATCTCCTTTCTCTTACCTACTCCTTCTCTACGGGATACTTTGATTTCTGACAGAAGAGGAATAATACACTGGTGCCAAAAGCTATTGTTCTGTTGGCTTCAGAGAGAGGACACAGGCTAGAATTATATCTATCTGCTTCCTTAAATATTGTTAGTCTAAGTCAAATAATTTTTAGGTTCAAGCTGCACTTCCAATTACTATACCTTAATGGGAAAGTAATGCCTCAAGCTTTATAGCCTAGGCTTCACTCCCTTCCCAACAAATGCCAGTTCCACAATGAATACATGTGGCAAATAGGGAATAACCCATTTATCGAGGTTGACAGCAAAGAGAAGATATACATGTGAAAATATACTAGATTATATAGAGTTAATGAGCTCTCACATTGAGAATGAGATAACTCAGTTAAACCAAGAGATTATTTCTCAGATCTCACCCAAAAGAACATTCCCTGAAGTCTTTAGTATAGTAAACTGGGGATAGGGACATAATTCAGGAGTCAGTTCCTTTACATGTCAGTTTTTTACTATTCTCTCTCTGTCTCTGTCTCTTTTTCTCTCTCTGTCTCTCTGTCTCTGTCTCTCTGTTCCTCTCTCTCTCTCTCTCTCTCTCTCTCTCTCTCTCTCTCTCTCTCTCTTTCTGTCTCTCTGCCTCTCTCTTTCTCTGTCTGTATCTCTGTCTCTTTCTTTGCCTCTCTCTGTCTCTTTTTCTCTACACACCCCCCAAAGCCATTCTGGCACCTGAAGAATATCTGGATATGGGTGTTTTCTCTCTTGAAGCTGGATGCCAGAGGACAAATATCTCTCTTTGCACAAACTCTCATCAATTCCTTTCTTCATGTAGGTGCAGAGCATTGAGTAATTAAACTCCATATATGAGGAGAGTCTTATGCAAATGGACATTGAGCTAGAAGTTACATTTTTTCTTGTTTTAATCAGAACTTTGATAGCAGAAATTCAGAAGCAATGATTTGTTCCAGCCTAGTTGGAAAACAGCTTTGCCAAATAATTTTGTAAACAAAATATGCAAGCATAAACATTTTCCATCTGTGATGCTTGCTCTCTAGGCCTCCATAAGAAAGACTTTGTTTCATGTACATCATGTGAAGTATAAAATAGGGATACATTGGCTCACCTAAAGTGATCATAAGTATCATGGAAGGTGTTCTGTTCATAGATCAGTCAAAAGGATTCTTTCATGGCATTAAAGTTCCTTAAATATTCACTTATTGCTGATGATAATGAACTTTGAGACTTATAACAGTGTTCACAAAATTCACAACAGTGCAAAAGAGATCGCTCTGATTATATACAATAGAAAAACAAAGGGAATGGAAAAGACGTATTGCTCATGGTATGACATGCAGGTACTTGGCCAGTCCTTCAAATGAGTCTTTCAGTACATATACCTTTTAAAAATATATTTATCTAATACTTTATTTCATCCTAATTACATGTAAAGAAAATAAACATTCTTTTTTTCTGAATTTTGAGCTCCAAATTCTTTTCTTCCCTCCTCTTCCCCCCTCATTGAAGAGGTAAGCAATTTGATATGGATTATACATGTGTAGTCATGCAAAACCTAATCCTATATTAGTCATATTGTGAAAGAAAACACAGACCAAAAAAAAAAAAAGAAACCCAACCAAGAAAAATAAAGAAACTTTAAAAAGTATGATTTAATCTGCATTCAGACTCCATCAGTTCTTTCTCTGGAGATGGATAACATTTTTCAACATAAGTGTTTTGGAATTGTCTTGGATCATTGTATTGCTAAAAATAGCTGAGTTATTCACAGTTGACCATCATACAATATTGTTATTACACACAATGTTCTATTGGTTCTGTTCATTTCATTTTGCTTAGTTCACACAAATTTTTCCAGGTTTTTCTGAGAGCATCCTTCTCATAATTTCTTTTAGCACAATATTCCATCAAAATCATGTAAAACAGCTTGTTAAACCATTCCCCAAGTGATGGAGATCCCCTCTATTTCCAATTCTTTGACACCACAAAAAGAACTGATATAAATATTTTTGTATATTTTTCCTTTTTTAATCTCTTTGGGAAATAGACCCAGTAGTGGTATTATGGGGTCAAAGGGTATGAGTGGTTTTATAGACCTTTGGGCATAGTTCCAAATTACTCTCGAGAATGATTGAATCACTGCACAACTCCACCAATGGTGCATTACTGTCTCAAATTTCCCACATTCCCTCCAATATTTGTAATTTTCATTTTCTGTTGTATTAGTCAATTGGGTAGATG
The DNA here is from genome assembly GCA_011680675.1 of Gymnobelideus leadbeateri. NCBI lineage: Eukaryota > Metazoa > Chordata > Mammalia > Diprotodontia > Petauridae > Gymnobelideus > Gymnobelideus leadbeateri. The sequence goes on along the minus strand of WOXC01007148.1, from coordinate 501,708 downwards.
TAGCCCAGAGTTGTTTTAATCTGCATTTCTCTGATCAATATTGATATTGAGAATTTTTCATGACTGTAGACAACTTTGATGACTTCATGTCAAAACTGACTGTATATATCATTTGACCATATCTCAGTTTGGGAATGGCTCTTATTTTTATAAATGTGACTTAGTTGTCTATATATTTGAGAAATGAGACTTCAGAGAATCTTGCTTCAATTTTTTTTTGCAGTTATGATTGCCAGATGTGAATTTTCCTCCATCCTATTTCCCTCCCTTGTTTATCCTACTCTCTTTCTCCTTTCACTCTCTCCATTCTCAGAAATATTCTACTTTTGCCAACCACCTCCCCCAACTTTCCCTTCCTTCTATCACACCATGCCTTCCTGTTTTCTTGTAGGGTAAGATAGATTTCTATATCCAATTGAGTGTGTATGTTATTCCCTCTTTAAGCCAATTCCAATTAGAGTATGGTTCAAGATCTCCTACTATTTCCCATCTCCCCCTCCTCTATAAAAGCTCTTTTGTACCTCTTTTATGTGACATAATTTACCCATTCTACCTCTCCCTTTTCCCTTTTCCCACTGAATTCTTTCTCACTCCTTAATTTTATTTTTAGCTAAAATCCCATCATATTCAATTCATATCTGTGCCCTCTGTCTATGCATCTTCCTTCTAATTGCCTTAATAATGAAAAAGTTCTTAGAAGTTACAATTATCATCTTTCCACATAGGAATGTAGACAATTTAAACTCATTAAATTCCTTATCATTTCTCTTTCCTGTTTACCTTTTTATGCTTCTCTTAAGTCTTTTATTTGAATTTCAAATTTTCTATTTAGCTCAGATCTTTAATCAGAAATGCTTGAAAGTTGTCTGTTACATTGAATTTCCATTTTTTCCCCTAAAGGATAATATTCAGTTTTGCTGGGTAGGTGATTTCTGGGTTGTAATCCTAGCTGCTTTGCCCTCTGGACTATCATATGCTAAACCCTATAATCCTTTAATGTAGAAGCTGCTAAATCTCAGGTTATCCTGACTTTGGCTCAACAATATGTGAGTGGTTTCTTTCTGGCTACTTGCAATATTTTCTCCTTGACATGACAGCACTGTGTAAAGCCAAGCATGAGCAGCTTCCCAGAAGAATGCTACTGTGAACAGCTTTTAAGATTCTGATTACACAGTATAGTGAACACTCTGTTTATTCTATAACAAATCAAACCAAAACATTCACAGAGATCAAGGTACAACATTCACAATGTTACAACTTATCCCCGAAAGTCAAAATACAGCATTCAACAACTTATCATTAAGATGGCCACATAGTTTTCACCACAATGGTCACAAAGTTTTCAAGAAAGAACAATCATTTAGTAACTCAAGCATTCAATCATCTGGATCATTTAATTATCCTTAAGGAGGCTGGCCTCCTCAAGGGACACAAAGTACAATAGTCAAAGTTCTCCACTCATTGGGCACACTAAGTTAACTCAATCAGTCACTTATTCACTAAGTACAATCATTTATTCAATCAATCATTCAATCAATTCAATCATTCACTATTTAATCATCAGAAAATACATAGAACCTCCACCCCTAGGTCACTAGTAAATTTACAATTTCTCAGTCAGTATATAGTATCCAAGTAAAATCTTCTTTCAGCTTGACTTGGGGTGGTTTCTTGGATTCCCTGGATCCCCTTCCATAGTATCAGATCCGACCTGGATTCACCAAACTATCACCTGGGTCCAAAGGCAGACAGCTCTCAGGTCCTTGTCTAGCTCTCTGTCTAGTTCCTGCTCCACATTGGAGCTCATGGTGTCCAGTCCATCTCAAATCATTCATAGTCTTTGTTCCTGGGAGGACAAAGTTTAACAAAGCCACAACAGATTCATACAAAGTACCAGCATCACAATCATGCTTCCTCAGTCTTCCACAGCTCTGGCTGGCCCTCAGAAATCCTCAGCAATTCCTCAGCAGCTGTAGCTCTCCCTTAGCTCTGACTGACTCAGAAATCCTCAGCAGCTCAGCTGGCCCTGAGACTCAGCAGAAGTTTCAGTCAGTTCCCAGAATCAAAATCACTTTATCCAGGTTCTCCAAATCAAAATCATTCTCTTCAGCCTGGGAGGGGCTTTCCACTTCAGCCTCCCTGGCTGTAGCATCTTCTGCCTCCATGGAGCTTGTTCCAGGAAGATCTGAGTCTCCCTCTCTGGGCCTTCTCCTTATATACACACAGCATTAGCTTCCTGTTTCAGACAACCGCTTCCTGTTACATCAGCAACAGAGATTAATACCTTCTGTTTCTTTAACAGAGGCTTCATTAATTATTGTTACCTTTGCCAATACAAAGGGATCTTCAAATTCAAATTACATTACTATTACACAATGGCATTTGGCTATAATATTCCTAGGAATTTTCATTTTGAGATCTCTCTTGGGAGATGGTCAGTGGATTCCTTCGATTTCTATTTTGCCTTCTGGTTCTAGAATATCAGGGCACTTTTCCTTGATAATTTCTTGAAAGATTAAGTCTAGAATCTTTTTTTTTATCATGGCTTTCAGGTAGTCCAATAATTTTTAAATTATCCCCTTTTACATCTATTTTTCCAGGTCAGTTATTTTTCCAATGAGATATTTCACATTTTCTTTTATTTTTCCTTGTTTTGATTTTGTTTTATCATTTTTTGATGTCTCACAAAATCATTAGCTTCCCCTTGCCTACTTCTACTTTTAAAGAATTATTTTTTTCAGTGAATTTTTGTATATCTCTTTCTATTTGGCCAATTCGACTTTGGAAGGAGTTCTTTTCTTCAGTGGACTTTTGTACTTCCTTTTCCATTTGGTCAATTCTGTTTTCTAATGTTATTTTCTTTAACTTTTTTTGTTCCTCCTTTACCAAGCTGTTGAATCTTTTTTCATGATTTTCTTGCATCACTGTCATTTCCTTTTCCAATTTTCCCTCTACCTCTCTCATTTGATTTTTAAAATAATTTTTTGAGTTTGTCCAGTAAGTAGTTTTGGGCCTGAGACCAATTTACATTTTCTTTGAAGTTTTAAATATATTAGTTTTGACTCTGTTGTCTTCTTCTGAGTTTGTGTTTTAATCTTCCTTGTCACCATAGTAACTTTCTATGGTCAAAATTTTTTTTTTACATACTTGTGTACTTGTTTTTTTTTTTTCCAGTCCATTTCTTAACTTTAACTTTATCTTCTAGTTGGGCTCTGCTTCCATCATGGAGAGGACTCTGTCCTAGGATTCAGGTTTTTTGTATAGATGTTTTTGGAGTTGATTCCGGAATATGCAAGTTTTCACTTCTTCCAAGGTGGCATGATCTGAGAAGAACTGTGTTTACTACTTTCCTGGACTGTCCTCTGGTCTCTGAGCAACCACAAGCACTCTTTCCCACCCTAGAACCATGACCAGGGTCCCCTGTCTCCTGCTGCTACAAGGTCTGGTGTCCTAATACTCCTCACCCTGGAACTGCAATCTGGAACTGTGATCTGGATCTTCTTATACTTGTGCACAATGCAACAAAGTGCTGGACCTAGTATCAGCAAGGGGACCCCTGTATTCTTCTTTTGACCATTTGTCTGACTCCCTTACTGTCCATAGGCTAAAACCTTTGGAAGTCAATGATGTTTTTGCTTTTGGTGGTTTTCTCCTTTGTTCTTGAAGAGAACTACTGACTCAAAAAGGGTGATGTCTTAACTTGTGTGTGAATTGTATGTAAGTGACTATTCAGTTACCCCCAATGCCTGATGGTGACTTGCCTAGGCACAGCCTGTTGCTGGCTCGTTGGGATCTTACCTGAGCTGAATTTTGTTCTACTCTCACCCAGGTATGATAGATCTTTCCTATCCACCTTCTAAGTTGTTTTGGACTGCAAAATTATTTCATCTTATCCTTTTGTGAGTTCTAGCACGGCAAAGTTAATTTTGAGGTATTACTTTAAATTGTTTGAAGGGAAATCTGGGAGAGCTCAGGCATGTTCATTTCTTTTCTATCCCAGCTTGCTTCCTCCCCTTCTTTCCCATATATGTCTTTTGAATAGGTGATACATATGGACAATTAACTAGAACCAGGATTGATTAGTAAGGTAGCAGTGAGCTGGATTACATTTGAAAATGTGTATAGTGCTTTCTGTGATCATCCCATGCTACAGCCTGTCTCAAACATCTATTGCTTTAATACCAAAATTCTCCTAGTATTTTTATGTGGCTACAAACCATGGAAAAATAGTGTAGTGGAATCACCAAAATTAAAAGCAAATCAAATGTTGCAATATGCAAGACAGACAATAGTAGTATTCAATATACTGCTTATCAATCAATAAGCAATTACTAAGGACTTACTATGTGCCACCTCTGTATTATGAAACCAAAATAAAGACTGAGACAAAGATTATTGAATACAATATTCATGAAGACTTGCACATGAAAAGTGCATTAGAAGTCATTCATTATCAAGAATATATATGACAGCAAAATGACATTAACTCCTCTTGTAATGAGAATGAGATACAGTAAGTGGACAGTCCAAGTGATACACTGGACACATGAGATATTAAAACAACTAGAGGGAGGTTTCTAATACATTGAGTATATCCTTTATTGAGGAACACTTAGAGACAAAATAATCATACTCAAGTACTTGAAGTAGTGTTGGAAAAGTACTATGTAGATAAGCGATTTGACTCATTTTTCCTTGGTCTCAGAGTGCAAAGTAAGAAACACTGTGGAAGTTGGGAAAAAACAGATTTAGGTTTGATGTAAACAAAAACATTTTTTATCAGAGCTGTCACAAAGTGGAGCGAACTTCTCTTGGAAGTAGTGGCTTCCTCCCTTACTAAAGGTCTTAAAAAAAGATCTGGATGATCACCTGAGAAGGTTTCAGTGGATGTTTCAATTTATGTGTGGAGTGGACATGATGATCACTCATGTCCCTTCTAACTGAGATTCTGCAACTCTGAAAGGGAGAAAAATCACACAGAATGAGAAAAAACATTGGAATTATGAAACCTGTATCTATTAGTTGATGGAGATCACAGATTCATCAAAATGACAATCATATCAGTATGGCAAACCTGAAAGAATTAGATGCTTTATATGAGAAGTTTCCAAACAAAGACCTCAGTTGACCAAGTATCTACAATATATGGTAAGTATTGGATATTTAATTCATAAATTTTCAAGGATTTTTATACAAAACCATTCTAAGAGCTGAATAAATGTGTAATATTTATCATAATAGTAACCTGAATTCAGGGTCTGCTGATTAGCTGGCAATAGTTATAGAATACCTATATATCAGTAGGTTTAAGTGAAAAACTGAAAGGAGGCAGGTAAGCCACCCCTCCTGCATCACCATACAAGATACAAAGGTTACTATAAATCAGAACCATTAAAACCTCATGGAAGGTATCCAAAATAATGCATGAGAGTGTCAGAGTTTTACTGACAATAGTGATTATTTAGACTGGCAAATTTTTTAAAAAGAAAGTATGGTAATAGCCCTGGAATTAGAAGACTGGGATTCAAATTCTGCCTCTGACACATTACCTGTATGACCTTAGGAATGTCCCTGTGACTCAGTTTTCTCATCTCTAAAATGAGCGGCTTGGGTAAAATGACCCATCAAGGTTCCTTCCAGCTCTAAATCTATGATCCTATTATCTGTGAAATAAGGGGAGTTTGTATTAGATGGCCTCTAAGATTTCCTGGTCCAGATCTATAACTCTTTGATTCTAAGATTAAATTTATAAATATCTGGGGTGCCTTTCATTAGTGACAGATTGAAATCCTTGCCAAGGACTTAAGTAATGCTAGATGTTGACGACTTCATGATTTCATGGGAGCTTATCTAGCTTCTTGTGGTTTACCTTCATAGAATTTAGCTGCAGGGTTTAGGTGGGAGGAGAGTCTTTCAAAAATCTTGGGCAGCATACTTCTCCGAGGAGAGATTCTGTAGATTTTAGCCTCTCAGAGAGTTTCATGAGTGAGCTGGTAACATGATGTCAATCAATTATATCACTGCAAACATAACCTTTGACTAGATCTAGCCTTCAGCTTTGAGGAACTTGTTTTTTCCATTATAAAGCAATGGAAGAGACAACAAGTAGTAACTGTTGTACTCTATACAGAGCACTGTGCAGGACTGCAGGAATGAAAATGTTGCAGACCTGCCTGTTTTGTCTTGGGTGGGAGATAATAGTTAAGACGAGCCAAGGACATTAGTTGAGGACTTCTATGAAAAGCCAAGTCCACAAGCATTTAGGAAGTAGTCAGTATATGCAACATATAAATCTGGTGATAGGTAGAATAGGTTGCAATGGCAGTGACTCATCTAGTGAGGGGACAGAAGAAAGAAGAGGACCATTTGTTGCAAAAGAATCAGCATGAAATACCAAGAAGATGTTCAAGAGGCAGGAGGTGTTTATGAAATACAGAACTGATCAATGATGTGGTGGTAATGAGATTTAAAGGAGAGACAGATAATATAGTCTAATGTCATGCCAAGATAAAGAAACAAGTTGTTCAAGTTTGAACTCATACAAAGAGGTTCCTAGGGAATATGAACACAGTGCTGTGAGCATGTCTGAGTCCCATTTAACCCTGGGATATCTTTGCGATATAGCGATATCTTTGCCTACCATATGACTCTAAACAAGTGTTACTTATGTTACTTCCTAGCATTTCCCACAAAGGAAACAGCTATATCTGCATGACAGTTGACAGATATGGAAAAAAATCATGTGAATATATTCTAAGAATATATATAAACAAATACAAACAACCAAGTCTTGATGAGATGCTGTAGCCTTTCCTGATTCATAGCTGGAAATCACTCTTCCTCCCTTTGAACTCCTAGTATTTCTACCCCTCACATTCAATTCAATAAACTTTTGTTGAACACCTACTACATACATAAGGCATAGCAGTTGTTGGAGATATAAATATGTGTATGGCATAGATCTCACTCTCAAGTAGCTTACAATCTAATGGCGAGGGCCAGAGGTAGAGGGCAAAAATGATACAAGGTAGTATTTTTTTTTGAAGTCTAATCCAACCCTTTTATTTTACAAACGAGGAAGCTAAATTCCAGAGAGAAGACTTCTTGTTGTTGTTCAGTCATTTTTTCAGTTGTGACTGACCCTTCATGACCCCATTTGGGATTTTCTTGGCAAAGATACTGGGGTGGTTTTACACTTTCTTATCCAGTTCATTTTACAGATGAGGAAACTGAGGCAAACAGGGTTAAGTGACTTGCCCAGGGTCATACAGCTACTTAAGTGTCTGAGGCCAGATTTGTTCTCACTTATTTCAGATACTCTTTTTTTTCACATTTCTCTGCAACTCTTTACTCAAGTGACCTTGGACATGTTACATAAACTCTCCCTGAGCCTCATGTCCCTATAAAATAAGAGCTTTGTATCAGAAGTTCCTTCTAGCTCTAAGTTCAACTAGTAACAACAACAAACAACAAGCAGTTATTAAGTATCATCTATCTATATATCTATCTGTCTATCTATCTATCTATCTCTCCCAGGCACTCACTGTGTTAATCAATTAGAGATATCTATTAATCATTAAAATAGCTTTGTTTTAGAAAATGGGCACAACTTTCCACAAGTGTGAGATACCCAGTGATTTGAGGGGAGGTTACATGCTTTTGCACTGGAAACCCCCTCCAGATATTTCTGCCTTACTGGGTATGCAGAGAACTGGGCTGAGTTTCACAAGCTGATCTTTTTTTTTGTTTGAAACATTTAATGTTAAGACCCCGAATTTCAGATCCATTTCCTTCCTCCCTTGTCACCCATTCCCTCTGGGGAGATAAGTAATTCAGTATATGTTGTACATGTCTAGCTATGCAAAACATTATCATAGTAGATATATTGTACAAGGCTGCTTATAATTCCCTCCCACTCATCCCACCCCCACCTGGTCCATTCCCTACATGATCCTGTCCCTCTTCTATAGTGGGTACTTCCAAACTCCCCTCACCCCAAGGATGCCCTCCCATCCATCATCCCTCCTCTCATACCCCTTCCCCCTATTCTGCTGCAGGTTGAGATATCCCATTTAGTACATATGTCATTCTCTCCCTGAACCAAATTCAATGAGAATGTGGTTTTGCCTTTTTTGCCTTCCTATTCTCCCCCTCCCTTGCAACCACTTCCCCTTGCTTCTTCTACATGAGATAGTTTACCCTACCCTGTCTCCCCATCTCCTCTTGCCACTTTCCTCTCTCACCTCATAATTTCATCCCTTGAGTATTCTCCCTTCCCAATGAATTCAACCTATGCCCTCTATCCATATATAACTGTAACCATATACACACACATTCACATATGTATTCATATGACCACACCCCCTTCTTCCATTATTTTCATAGTGAGAAGGATACCATCAGTCCCAGTTATTGCTTTTCCATATAGGAATGTAAACAGTTCAACTTTGATAAGTTCCTTTTGATTTCTTTTCCCTGATTACCTTCTCAGGCATCTCTTCCTTCTTGTGTCTGGATGTCAAATTTTCTATTCAATTCTGGTTTTTTCCTCAAGAATGCTTGAAAGTCCTCTATTCCACTGAATGACCATATTTTTCCCTGAAACAAAATACTCAGTTTTGCTGGGTAGGTGACCCTTGGGTTCACTCCCAATTCTTTTGCTCTCTGGAATATCATATTCCATTCCCTTCTATCCCTCAGTGTAGAAGCTGCCAGGTCCTGGGCTATTCTGATTGTGTTTCCACAATATTGGAATTGTTTCTTCCTGGCTGCTTGTAGTATTTTCTCCTTGATCTGGGGATTCTGGAACCTGGCTATAATATTCCTGGGAGTTTTCTTTTTGGGATCTTTTTCAGGAGGTGATTGGTGGATTCTTTCAGCCTCTATTTTGCCCTCTGGATCTAAAACATCAGGGCAGTTTTCCTTGAGAATTTCTTGAAGGGTGATTTCTAGGTTCTTTCCTTGATCATGGCTTTCAGGTAGTCCAATAATTTTTAAATTGTCTCTCCTGGATCTATTTTCCAGGTCAGTGGTTTTTCCCATGAGATATTTCACATTGCCTTCTAATCTTTCATTTGTTTGAATATGCTTAACAGCATCTTGATTTCTCATAAAGTCATTAGCTTCCATTTGCTCCAGTCTAACTCTGAAGGAATGAATCTCCTCAGTGAACTTTTGAGATTCTTTTTTCCATCTGGCAAATTCGACTTTTTAAGGCATTCTTCTCCTCATTGCCCTTTTGGGCCTCCTTTGCCATTTGAGCTAGTCTATTTTTTAAGGTGTTTTTTTCCTCAGTCAGGCTGTTGACCCTCATTTCATACTTTTCCTGCATCGTTCTCATTTCTCTTTCCAATTTTTCCTCCACTTCTCTTATTTGATTTTTAAAGTCCTTCTTAAGGTCCTCTATGGCCTGCACCCCGCTCATGTTTTCCCCTGGGGCTTTTGGAGCAGGACTTCTGAACTCACAGTCCTTTTCCCACTCTATGCCCCCAAAATTGGAGTCTAGGGGTGCATTTTTCTGTTTCCTTTGCCTTGGCATGTTGCCACTTAATTACTTGACTTTTGGGCTTGTTGCCACACTATGGCTTTAAGGCCAGATAGAGGAATTTTCGTTCTGAATGTGTGGGGGGCAACTTCCGTTTCTGGCAATCTGTAATCCCACCCACGACTTCCACCCTAGATCACAATCCAGATCCAGGGAGGTTAAAGCAAGAGCGATTACCCCCCAAGACTGATCGCTGGATCTCCCTACAGTTCGCAAGCCAGGAGCTGGAGTTGCCTCTGAAAACTACAAAATGGCATGTCTCCTCAGTGGCTTCTAGCCCCCAGGGGAGGAAGCCCACGCATTCCCCAAATGCTGGTCCTAAAATCCATAGGACACTAACCTCTTACTTTGTCCTAGGCATGTCTATGTTGATAATTCTGGAGTTGCCACAGCTGCTGGTGTTCTGGGGTCTCTCCAGCCAGCTGCTGGCCCTGCCGCCCTGGGGCTAAAAACCTCAGCTCACGGGGACCTGGGCTCTGCTCGGCTTGGCTCCCCGCACTCTGTGCGCTGGCTCCCAGAGTGCTGCACTGGTCCTTCCTGCAGGGCTGCTGGGCTGTCCTCAGTGGGAGGTTAGCTTCTCTGTGTCGTTCTGTGGGTGCTGGGGCTGCAGAAGTTGTTCAGAGTCCCCTTTTACATAGTTTGGGCGGAATCTGGGGTCAGAGTGGCTTGGATGAGCTGTTTCTACTCCGCCATCTTGGCTCTGCCTCACAAGGTAGTATATTACAGAAGCAAATGAGAGATCTAGATAAGCTAATAAGAAAATGAGGAGAGGAGAGAAGAGAGAGAGAGAGAGAGAGAGAGAGAGAGAGAGAGAGAGAGAGAGAGAGAGAGAGAGAGAGATCAGGGAAGACTTCATGAATGTGGTAAAACATGAGCTGTGCCTTGAAAGAAGAGAGAATGTGCTTTAGGAATGAGAGATGATCTGAGTGAAATGAAGGGTGGCAAGACAGAGCAGAATAATATCAAAAAACATTTAGCAGTACAATTTGACTAGATCATCATGTGGTTGAAAAGTAGAAAGGAATAAGATTAGAAAGTAGAATCATGCTAGATTATGGAGACCTTTAAACACAGAGCTAAGTAAATTATAGACACACACATATGCATACATACTCACACACACACACACACACATATGAAGTATCAGACCTACACATCCATCATGTGCAGAATGAACTGGAGAGGGAAGAGACTAAAAGTAGATCACTTAAGAGAATATTACTGTGGAAGAGTCCAGGTGATAGGTCATAAGGGCCTGAACTAGGGTGATGGTACTAGATTGGAGAGGGTTTCAGAATCACAGAATTTCAGAGGTGGAATAGACTTCTGTAGCCGTCTAGTTCTGTCAATACCTAGAAAAAAAAAAACATTTGATAGTGTACCTAATTACTTGTCATCCAACCTTTGCTTGAAGATGTCCAATAAAGAGGAACCTACTACCTCCCAAGGCAGCTCAATTCACTTTTGAATGACCCAAATTATTCAGAGGTTTCTCTTTATATCAAGCCTAAAACTTCCTCTTTTACAAGTTCAAGCCATTGCTCCTTGTTTTGCTCTTAGAAAAAACAAAAAAGTAATCTCTCTTCTAGATGACAGCCCTTAAAATACTTGAAGACAGCCACATCCTCTATCCTCCAGGTTAGACAATTCTATTTCCTTTGACTGGGTCTCAAATGGCATGAACTTGACATTCTTCACCATCCTGAGTTTCTTCCTCTCATCAATGTCCTTCCAAAAAGGTGATCTTTTGACCAACCTTAGTATAGTGTTCCAGTCATGGACTGACAAAAACAGAATACATAAAGGAAAAGATGACAAGATTTGATGAGTGATTGATGTAGGGCAAAAAGGAGAGGCACAATAAGGATAATAACACTTGAACTATTGCAATAGCCTTGTGGTTTGTCTCCCTGCCTCAAGTATCTCCCCATGTAATTCATCTGCCACCCAGCTCCTGAAGTGATCTTCCTAAAGCACTGCTCTAGCCATGTCTCTCTCCAATAAATTCCAGTGGCTCCCTATTACCTCAAGGCTCAAATATAAAATTCTGTTTGATGTTTAAAGCCCTTCATAAGTTTCCATTCTTTTTTACCTTACTCCCCTACATGTATTCTATAATCCTCCAGTTACTTTGTTGTTCCTAGCATATGACATTCTATTTTCTTCTGACTTTGGGCATTTTCACTTGCTGTTCCTCATGCCTGGAATGATCTTTTTCTCTTCATCTCTCTCTCCTGGATTTCCTGGCTTCCTTAAAATCTCGACTGAAATCTCACCTTCTGCAAGAAAGTTTCCCTACTCTTGGTGCTAGTGCCTTCTGTTTGGCATTTCCTTCATGTTACTCTTGTATGTAAATTGCTATTTTAATATTCTCTCTCTCATTAAAATATGGACTCATTAAAGGCAGGGGCTTCTTTTGCCTTTTTTTTTAGTATCCCTAGCACTTAGCTCATGAATGGGCTTGGAAGATATGACCCAATTACATTGTTGCAAACATGATCTATGAGCAGATCTGGCCCTTGACACATAGCAAGAGGTTGACATATAGTAAGCACTTAATAAATGCTTGTTGACTTGATTTGACTTGACTTTACAATAATACCATATTTCAACCATGGTGACTAAGAGAGTAATTGTGCCAATAAGAAGAATAGGGAACATGGGGAAAGGGGAGGTTCACAGAGAAAAATGAGTTAAGTTTTTACTATGTTGAATGACAGGTATTAGAAGAGTATCTAAGGGGTGACATGTGGAACTGGAGCTTAGATGAGAGGTAGGGGCTAGATAAATAGACATAGAGCTTATCTATGCAGAAGTGTTGGTTGAAGCCTCAGGAGAGGATGAAATTACTAAAGGAAAGAAAATAGAAAAGAGAAGGCAGAAAAAGACAGAACTCTTAGAATCATTTGTACTTAGAGAATTGAAGGAAGGAATACGGACGAGCAGACGAGCAATGATCAGATGGATAACAAGTGAGTCAGTAGAGAACAGTGTCATAGAAGCCAAGAGAGGAGAGACTATGAAGAAGGGTGAGATGATCAATAATGCTAAATATTGTAGTGAAGAGAAAGATGCCTGAAAAAAGTCATTTAGTAATTCAAAAAATTCTGGATATCGTGGGGAGAGAATTCCCTGCAGAATGATTTGGCCAGAAATCAGAGTACACGAGTATGAAGATAATTTAGTAGTGAAGTAGAAGGACTTAAAATTCAACATGGCAAAAACTTAACTCATCTAACCCACAGAATTATTGCTTTTCTTAAATTCTTTCTCTCTTTTGATGGCACCAACATCCTCAACATTTTTGTCACTTTTGATTCTTCCTTATCCTTATCTCCCATTTCAGTCCATTGCCAAATGCTATACATTCAACCTCCACATTATTTTTCTAAGTTCTCTATATAGAAATTGACTTTGTAAAGGAGAGGAGGGAAATTGAGGGTAAGGCTGAGTGCATGGTGTTGTCTAGGAAAAGATTTTTTAGGACAGGAGAGACCCAAACATATTTGTGGGTGAAAGGGAAAAAGCATTAGTGAGGAATAGTTTGAAGATGAGAGACAGAGAAGAAATAATTGATGGAAAAAAATTCTGGAATAGATGAAAAAGAATAATTCCATGTCCACATCATCCTCTAAGACTAGCAGGAAGGAGAGGGATCTGGACTAAAATAGAGGGAGGTTTTGAGGTAGGGGAACTGAGAAATGTGGAAACTCCTGATGATTTACCTGAATCTCATTAAATTAGGAATAAAAGGCACCTACTGAGTGGTGAGCTTGGAGACAGATCTGGGGGTTTGAACAAAGGTTCATTGTGGGGAATGTGATAGGATAGTCAATCAGAGATGAATAAAAGAATTGTCATGAATTAGTGAGGGCCCACATGAGATTAGTTAGCATCCAGTCAGCATGCTATCATGCCTTTATTCAGCAGTTCTCTGTAACTTTGGGAGCATAGAGTGACAACATTATGACATCTCAGAGCTGGAAAGGACCTCAGAAACCATCTGGGGAGTGGAGATTATAGATATGATCTAGGTTTGAGGGTTAATATGATAAAGAAATCAGAGGATGAAGTGGTGTGAGATATGTGAGTTTAGAGAAATAAGTTGTTGAAATAGATAATTGCAGGTAGAAGCCTATAAAGTGAAGGAAATGAAACCAGGGCATGGATAATGGATTAGGGGAACAGAGATGGAAAATCATGATCAGAGCAAAGAGTGGATCTAGGAGGAATGAGACAATGGAAGTGGCAGAAAAACAAGATAATACTATCAAAGAACTCCAGAAGACAAAATATTGACTGTCTAATAGTTTGAGGTGATTATGAGGTCTAAATTGAGGATCTCCTTGTAGGTGGTTTAGAAATAGAAGCAGAAGCCATGGAAGTTGAGGATGTTGATGCTGTGAGAAGCTAGTGTTATAGGAGGGTCACCAACATAGACAGGATTTAATTCAAGTTCCTAAGAATGATATCAGCGATTGGAGGGAGAGAGCAAAACTATCAGGTCTTATTCTTTGTACTTTTACAGAAATTAGCATAGGAGTACAAGAAATATTTGTTCAATAAGATAATGAATGCAGTATCTACAGATTGAGATGTTATGCAGAGAAGGTGGCACCCATTTTATTAATTATATCATGTCAGAATGTAAACATCTTGAAGGCAGGAACCATGTTTTGCCTTTCTTTCCCCAGTGACTTAGCTTGTTGACTAACTGACCTCACTTTCCCTTCCAATACACTCTATCAGTATAATTTTCTGTATATATGCATATACATATATGTGTGCATGCACATACACACAATACATATACATTAGTATATATGTATATATGTGTGTAATTGGAGAGAAAGAGAGAGAGGAAGCTAGATGTAGTAGATAGAATGCTAGACTTGGAGTCAGGAAGATTTCAGCTCAAATCCAGTGACAGATATTTACTATAATAATATGATTGTGGGCAAGTCACCTAATCTCTATCTGATTCAGCTTCCTCACCTGTAAAATAAGGAGAATAAAAGCACCTACTTCCCAGGGTTGTTGTGAAGATAAAAGGATATTTTATTTATAAAGGGCTCTCAACCTTAAAGCAGTACATATAAATGCTCACTATTATTATAATATATACTTCTCCATATATGTGCACATATGTATAAATATATGCTTATATATTATGTATAAAATACTGTATACAAATACAGAGTATATATGTATATATATATATATATTGTAATGCATATACACACATATATGCCCAAATATAAAGCATAACATCAAATTGATTGTTTTAGATATTACTATGCTTGCCCACACAAATTTCAAATAATGTGAAAGGGGACTCCAAACAACTTCTGGAGCCACAGCACCCACAGAATGGCACAGAGAAGCTAACCTCCTGCTGAGGACAGCCCAGCAGCCCTGCAGGAAGCGGCCAGTGCAGCGCTCTGAGAGTAGGTATTACTATGCTAATAATGCAACTAATACAGTTCCAGAACAAAACTCAAATCAAATGCTTAGACCTTCACTTAGGGCAGTTTGTTGGTGACTAGTGAGAAAGACAAAATAATATATTGGAGCACAATTCTAAGCTGCTGGAGACCAGAGAATTTCTTAAATTTTTTCACATCTCTCTTATTATCCAACATAAAGCTTAATAAAAACTTGTTAGATCACAGAGGGTAGCCTAAATAGTGGAATAATTTCAGGATTCCATCCAAAGACACGAGTTCAAATCCTTGCCCTGACAATTACCACCTATGGAATCTCGAGCAAACTGTTTAAGGACTTAAGTCTTATTTTGAAAAACCTATCTCTAATGGTTCAATGGATTCTGGAGGAGATCCTGGATTCCTACAGGTTATTCCAAGGGAATATAAACTCTGACCCATTCAGACAAACAAGAAAGGTTTTGACTCCAGATCATTTAACGATCAGTCCCGCTGACTCTGGAGGGTCTTATCACCAAGAGTTTGATTATCATTTATTGACCATAGTAACTTAAGAAAAATGTTCACTAAAACATGGAGGGGTTGAAGTTCATATTGGTGGATGAAATCTTTCAAGTAAGTAAAACAGGAATAATACTTGTATTATATACCTTATAGGTCTGTTGTAAGGCTCAAATGATAAAGTACAGATAAAGCTTTTATGACCATGAAACCATATAAATATTAATCAAAAGAATGTTTCAACTCCTCTTTGCTTTATACTTTTTCACTAACCAGCTGGAGGTTCCCCAAATCTGATGCAAAGAACTGAACCAGAGAGGAAACAGCTGCTAAATAAAATGATAAAATTGCTTTTTATTCACATGTAAGGGGGAATTGGCCAGTCCTCAGAGTATATGCATGAGACTTTTTTTGCTGTGACTTCACACTGGGGCTTGGTGAGCTTGTTTCTGGAAATATATATAATGATGTGTAAAACATGTCCTGCAGGTATTTCATAACTGTTTCCTATCTGCTTGCTGCTTGGTGAAAAAAAGCCTTTTAATTAACTGATGATCCAGGACAGAGTTGCATATAAAAGGTTCCAGTGGATGAAGCTGATCTCTGTTTTGTGTCTCCAGTTAGGAGAAACTTCTGTGGGTCTGTGGGTGAGGAAGGAGCCATAGACTTTTGTCTTCCCATCCTACTGGCTATATAACCTTGAACACATGATTCTGTTGTTGCTTCTACCCTTGTTGTGTTGCTTCTTTCCTCTGTTTAGATAAGTGAATATCAAGACATAAAGAACAAAGCTGTGACCTTGTGGTCTTTGAAAGGCAGAAGTCCAGAAATTCAGGCATTTAATGCAGAATTTGCCATAACAGACACAGCTGAGCAGAATAAGAAACCAGTACAACTGAGGAGGGACCTATGTGACCAAACCCAAAAGTAAATCGATTTCTCATCCAATAAATGTGCCCTGCAGGCAAAAGAGTGACTTGTTCAGTGGCTAGGCCACATTCAAAAGTGAACTTGGTAGAGCAACTGTTTAATTATAACCATTTTATGTCTGAACTCACTCTTCCCAGGGACCAAGGTGGTAGAGGACAGAGTATGCTCTGTTTTGGGTACAATTACTTTTCCTTCTGTTTTTGCTATATCTATTTAGTATTCCTTTCTAATCTAATTGCTCTTGATTAGTCATTAATGACATCAAGGAGAAATAAACTGGTTAAATTATACTGGGGAGATACCAGCATTGGGGAAATTATTTCAGGGCACTAATTACTGGTGTTTGACATTGGGGAATCACACCAGGATGGAGGGGTGCCATTTAAGCCAAGAGCATTAGAAGAAAGTTGCTACCTCTTAGGCGTGCCCCTAGAACCCTGAAGGAAAGCTGTAACTATCACTCGCTGGGGGCCCAACCTGCTCAAGTGGTGGTTTGGGTTGGAAGAGTAGCTTCAGAGTCTTGACACATGTGGCTTCTCAGAAATGGAACAGTCAAATAAAAATAATTTTGAGGGAAGCTGTATTGCAGAGGAAAGCATCAATTTTGTTTGGCTTAATTCCTTTGAGCAAAGCTGGCCCTCCTTAACACTGTAAAGTTAGGAAAATTAATCTTAAGAGTTCAAGGTTCTCCATTCTTCTAACCCTAATCTTTCCACAACCATGATTCCTTCCTTTACACCTCAGGCAATATGATTTACTTAAGCCCTCTGTGCATTCTCCCACATGAAACAAATTCACAGAAAAGAATCTAATAAATTCATATACCAGAAAATGCAAATTATACAGCTGGAGAATTGTAGGGGTAGAAAGAATCTACTTCCTTTCTTTGCCAATTGAATGCCAATGCTTTCTTACAAAGGCTAAAAGTATCACCTCATCCATAAATCTTTCCTTGATTTCTCTGGCCCATAATGACTTTCTGTCTCAGACCTAACATGGTACCTAGTTTTGAGATTCTCTGATATAAAGTCACACACACACACACACACACACACACACACACACACACACACACACAGAATAATTATTTGCAACTAGGTGATGCAGTGAATAGAACCCTGGTCTTGAAGTCAAGAAAACCTGAGCTCAAATCCAGTCTTAGACACTTAATAGTTTTGTGATCCCAGGCGAGTAATTTATCCCTGTTTGTCTCAGTTTTCTCATCCATAAAATGAGCTATAGAAGGAAATGGCAAACCATTCTAGTATTTCTGCTAAGAAAACCTCTGAAGGTGACATAAAGCATAGGATGGCACTGCAACAACTGAACAACAATAAGAATGTATTTCTATTTCACCTCACTCTTAGTCTATAAGCTCATTGATAGTGGAGGGCATTGCTTAACTTAGTTAAATCAATAAACATTTATTAAGTGTCCAGTACACGCAAGGTATTATGCTAAGGTATTATGCTAAGTATTGGGGATACAAAGAGAGCCAAAAGATAGTCCCTTATCTCAAAGAGCTCAAAGTATTAATAGGGAATCATCATACAAACAACTGTATAAATAAACTATTTATAAGATAAATTAAAAGACAATTGAAGTGAGGAACAATTTATAGAAGATGGGATTTTGACTGGGACTTGGAGGAAAACAGGGAAGAGGGGAAGTGGAATAATTGAGGTATGAGATCCTCACCTCATAGGCTTGCATCTTGCAATAATTACAGCACCCATAATCATGATCAAGACAATGACTATAAATATCACATGATGGTTGATCGCAAAATATACCCAACTCTCCAGGTAGAGGACAGAAGCATTTATTTAGATACCAGAAAACTGAATCCCCAAACCAGTAAGCCAATTACATCATAGTACCAAAGATATTAAGAAGCCATAATAACGCTGAGAGCCATAGCATCCTTCAACCTTCCCACAAACCAATACAAGATCAACATTTCCTCACAAACCTCTCTCTCTCCTTTCCTGAGCACCTCTCTCTCACTTTCTCTCTGGCTTTGACTACCAGCTTCCTGTGAGCTCTGCTTCCCTTCAGCAAACTCCTCCCACTACAGGCTCCATATGACCACATTCAGCCTATTAAGGGGCTGTAGCAGCAAGCACCCCAATATCCCCAGGGTAGCTGCCAATATAGGTTCTTAGATCTGCTTTTCAAAAGGAAAGCAACTCAAAATGGGTTAACAAGCTTACTTTAATCAAACAAACACACATTACCTAGTTCAGGGGAAAAAGGTCAGCACCCCAAACTTCAGAGTTACAGAACTTACAGATCAAACAGACAGGCTTCCAAACTGTCCAACCATTATATCAATACCAAATCACAGTTACCAGAGAGGGAAGCATCAACATCTGGGTTTTCAAAGCCGGGGGCTCTCAACAACGGCTTCCCAGAGTCTCATCTGGTCAAATCACACAACACTTCTCAAAGTGAGCCCCAAAGCAAAGCCCCTCATCAGGGTTTATATAGCCTTCTCTTGGCCCAGAGAATGTAACAACCTCCTTGACCCACTGCCCAATCACAAAGTATCAAGGTGTGGGCTTTCCTGAAAAACAAGCCTCCCACCACAGGCTCCAGGTGCACTTAAGCTAGGGGCAGGGAAGATCTTTAAATCTGCATTTCCATTACAGCGGCAGAGTTTACTTTCAACGTAGAGGAGGTCTTCAAATTCCCCCTACACCTTTTAAGGGGCAGGGGAGATCTTCAAATTCCCATTACACACCTAGATGGTAAAGAGATATAATGACAAATTGGATAAGTGGAGGGGAAAGGGTGAGAGACAGTGAGGCAAATTCAGGATGATACCTACATTACAAGCCTGGTGACAGAAAGGATGATAAATAGTAAGAGGGAAGTTTGAAAGGGGAAAGGTTTGGGAGAAAAGATAATGAGTTCAATTTGGAATTGCTGAGTATGTCTATGGAATCCAATTTGAATTATTTGAAAGGCAGTTGGAAATTCAAAATTGAAGATTAGCAGAGATGTTACAATTGGATAAATAGACTTGAAAATTATGAGAATCTTGAAATGATAATTGAATCCGTGGGAAGTGATGAAATCAATAAAGTGAAAAAGTATAGACGGAGAAGGGAAGGGTTTGGGACAGAGACCTGGGGGACACTCATGGGTGTCATGTGGATGAAGAATTAGTAAAGGAAACAGAAATAGTGGTCAGAGAGATGAGAGGAGAATGAGGAGAGAAAGTAGTAGTATCATGAAAACATAGAGGAAAGAGATTTATCACGAAGAGGGTGACACAGTATTGAAGGCTACAGAAAAGTAAAATTTTACCCTCTTGGTAGCTAGCACTCTGCTCTTCATGTAGTTAATAGCTAAAAATGTTGAAAAGTAGATTCTTGTCAAGGTGAAATAAGCAGATTTGGAAAACTGTGTGTGTATGGGGGGTATGTGTGCATATACACACAAACGACACACATGCACATACACACACACACACAATTTATACACTTATACCCATACCTCTAAAACAACATAAATAGAAAGAACAATAACAACAAGAACATTGAGCATTTTAAACTAATAATGATCAAGCTCAGTCTTGAACAAGAGTTATGATGATGCAAATTGTTGTCCTTGAATAGTAAAGGTGAAAGACTATGGTTGTGGAACAGTGCATATACTATTTGACTTAGTGGATGCATTACTTTTGTTAAATTAGTGTTTTCACTCTTTAAAAATTCTTTGTTATAAGGGATGGCTGGCTTCATATACAGGAACAAAGGGGAAATAATGTGAAATGAAGGTGATGTAAAAACAAAATATGTTGATGTAATTTAGAAAAGAAGAGAAAAAAAACTTATTGGCAATTGATTGGGTATAAGAAGGTTGGAAAGTTGAAAATGATTCGATATTACAAATTTGAGTGCCTAGAAGTATAGTGATGCCTTCAACAGAAATAGGAAAGTTAGAAAGAGGGGAGAGTTTCTGCAAAATAGAAACAACTTAATCTATAATGGTACAGTTACCCACTAGGACAATAGACCATAGTCTTGGAAAGTATCGCAGCAAAGATCAAGTGAGTTCCTCAGGCTACCATATGGCACATTCTGTTTCATAGGTGCTGCTTTCTAGTCAGACCTACACCCAATGTACTTAATCAGTTGATGTTTCGGTCCTAAGAATTAGTCTGTATAGCTTGAGGACAGAACTATAGCCAATGGGTGGAAGCTACAAGGAGTAACATTTTTTCCCTAAGCATAAGGAAGAAATTTTTAACAATTAAAGCTATTCAACTAATGGAATTCTTTGCTAAGTAAGAGTGACATCCTGGTCTCTGCAAGTGTTCAGGTCAAGAAAGGAGACCTATCATTCAAAGCTGTTATAAAGGAGTACCTAAGTATTCATTCATTCAATAAGTCAAACAGTATATGCACTGCTCCACAACCAGTCTTTCACCTTTACCATTCAGGGACAACAATTTGCATTGTCATAATTCTTGTTCAAGACTGAGCTTGATCATCATTAGTCTAAAATGATCAAGGTTCTTGTTGTTATTGTTCTTTCTATTTATATTGTTATGAGTGTATAAATCATGTGTGTGTGTGTGTGTGTGTGTGTGTGTGTGTGTGTGTATCTGTCCAAGTTCATGTTCTTGCTTCCATGACCCTTTCTATCCATCTCTGCCACCCCTTTCTTCTTTGGTCTTTAATCATTTCTAATATCAGGGTCTTTTACAATGAGTCCTATGTTCTCATTATGTGGCCAAAGTATTTAAGCTTCAGCTTTAGTATTAGTCCTTCCATAGGTTTTACTAGATGCAAATAGTAATCCTGTAAAAACTCACCAGACATTACTGGTTTTGGAGAAGGTATCCTATTCCCTCTAGGGTTCTAAATGGGTATCTAATTTATCTTGAGGCCCCTTTAGACCTGTTCCAACAATTTTCCTTGACTGCTCTTTATTTTGAGAGTATCTCTCCTCAATAAAACTTGTTTGTTTTACTGTCTTGTTTTAAGTTCCATTTTTCCCTGTGCTGGGCTGTTGGTATTCTGAATACAGAATATGTATTCTTTATTGTCATTATTAAGACACAATGCAGCCTGTTATCAGTCCTATTCTTAAAGACTTTACAACCTGATAAAACCTGATAGAGCTTGGGGTTGATTGGCATCAGCTTCCAGAATCCAGTGTCACCTCTCCACCTCCATAAAGCATTAGAGTTGGACTCAAGTACCGGTAATGGGATCTTGGACTATGGTAACATAAGACAAGTGTCTAAAACAAGGGAAACAATAAGTCTTTATATTCTCTACCTTTATCAAACCTCATCTAAGATATTTTGTCAGATTCTGGATGCCACATTTGACAATCTGTAGTATATTTTAACAGAGGACAAATCCTCACGCCACAGTAATGAACATGTAAGGATGAAATTTCAGTCATCAGTAATAGAATGACTGTCAACTTTATGGGACTAAGAACCCTCTTTTCCCAGTGCTACTGTAGTCACCTTACAGAGGCAGATTAACTCCCTCATTAAAATGTAAGCTTCTTGAGTCGTGTCTTTCTTTGGGTCCCCAGCACTTAGCACAGTGCCTGGAACACAGCTTAATAAATGTTCCTTGATGATGATAACAAAGATGATGGTGGGTTCTTCTCTATAGATTGGTGGATGCCTCCTATAGATTCTGCAGGGCTCTGAAATAGCCAAAGTCTCACCAAGCAGAAGAACTTAGTGAATCATTGGATCGATGCTTTACCTGAGGATATAAGTGTTTTTAGTACTCCTGAAACCTTTATTTTTTAATCAGATTCTTCTTTTTGCTTTATTAATTTAACGTTATGAAGTCACTGGCCTATGGCACTATTCTGTTCTATTGGTATTATCAACTAATGGAATATATATTTTTCTTAGTCTCTTTTGGAAAATGTCTTCTGCATACCATTAGTGACTATGCAAATATGAAAATTATAATGGATTACTTGACTCTAGCCTGACTTCTTGGAAATATTTACTGTGAAAGTTCTTTAGACAATTTTCTTATTTTTCATGATAGTTAATTAAACGTTATTTCATTGGGGCGGCTAGGTGGCGCAGTGAGTAAGAGTGCCGGCCTCGGAGTTGGGATGACCCTGGATTGAAACCAGCCTCAGAAAGTGAGCACCCACACATAAACCATGACTAGCCGTGTATCCTTGAGCAAATTACTTAACCCCAATTGCTTAAAAAAAAGTTATTTCATTGTTGTTTTATGGGAAAGGAAACTTGTTTACAGTTATTGCTAAAAATAACCACAGCAGAAAAGAAAAAAAAAAGTATCCACCTAATGTAATTTTCATCTTATTCTTAATCACTCATTCCCAGTCAGGTCACAGAGAGGGAGATTTTTGCCCAAAGACAACAGGGTCATCAGCAAAACCAGCACCGGCACATAATAGTTTCCCAACTTGACTGGATACTATTGAAAGATGCATGTAGCTTGCATGGCTCCACAACTAGAGACAGTAAAAGTAGAGGGCTCCTTTGAGAAAGCACCATGGTCATCAGAAAGTCCTGGGGTGCTTAAATGCTTAGGATCTGTAGTGGCCATTGAATTAGTAGATTGATGAGTACTCAATTGGAACACTCCAGTTCCTGGGATTCTTATATCCTTAATCCTTTATCTAAAGACACTATAAAGGGTCCCAAAGATACAGTGCTCTCAGTCTCAAAGATCTGCTAGAGGGAAGGGGACAGGGTGGTTAAACAAAGGGATGAAGGTCATCCCAGGAACACAGATGACCCAGTGTGAGACCAAAAGGAACAATGGCTGCACTTAAAAGTGCAGAAGTGGTTTGATTCTGGCCCTAAGACAAAGCCCTGTTTAAGAAACTAAAGGTAGAGAGATGAGTAAATCAAAGAAAATATTGAACAGTATTTAGAGAGCCACAAAAAAAGATGAAACTGCATAAAAATAGCAAAGCAGAAACTCAAAGAGAAAATTGGATGTTCTATAAGGACTACATGAAGACCTAGAATGAATTGAGTAAGAGATTTTTTAAAAAATTAGATGAAGGCTCTGGAGGAATTGCATAATAAATAGCTAAGAGGAGAAAATAGTAAGTCTTACCCGAGGAAATGTCTCCCTGTAAGCTAGATAAGACCAAATAGAAATAAATAAGTTCATGAGAAAGCAAGAAATAGAACAAATTAAAATATTGAAAAACTAAAAGAAAATATGTTACCTGATATAATAATAATAACAACAACAACAACAACAATAATAATAATGGCTAAAATTTATATAGCACTTAATATGTGCTAAGCACTGTACTAGGTGTTTTACAATTATTTTCTCATTTGATTTGATATCCACAACAACCTCAAGATGTAGGTGCTATTATTATCCTTATTTCATAGATGAGGAAACTGAGGTAGAAAGAGATTAAGTAACTTGTAAATGACTGAGGCCAAATTTGAATTCAGATTTTTCTGATTCCAGGCCCTCTATACACGGGCCCACTTAGCTACCATCTAACCCAGAAAACTGGTCAAGAAAAGATATCTTAACAATGGCAATGTTTGGAAAATCATCATAAAAAAAAGCTGGGACATTACATTTGAAGAAATAAATAACAAGGGAAAACTGCCTACATCAACTAAGAATCAGAGGGTAAATTGGAAATAAAAAGAATTTACTGATCTCCTAAAAGAATCCTGAAAGAATTTGATTCCTGAAAGAATCTAAAAATGGAAAGTTCCAGGAATGTCATAATCAAAATTCAGTGCTCCTATGTCAAAGAAAGAATATTGCAAGCATCCAGAACAAAGGAGTTTAAGAGCTGAAGAACAACCATTAGGATCTCATAAAAGCTGACAGTTCTACTATAAATGACTGGTGATTTTGGAATACAATTTTAGACAGTCTAAAATATAGAGTCTTACAACAAAAATAACTTTCCCCTCAAGGCTGAGTTTTATCTTAAAGGGAAATAAAGTAGATCTTTAATAGAATAGAGGGCTTTCAAATCAAGAAGTTCTGATGAAAATAATATTAAAAAACCAAAGCCAAGTAGGAAGTTTAAAATATAAATACATGAGAGCAGAGAAAACTTGAAAGGAAAATTTGTTTGAGCATTTGGAATGGAACATATGATATGCAGTCATAATATTCTAAAAGGAGAAGAAATGCATATCCCCCCAGAGCTTTTAAGTCTTCAATGAGTATTGAATGAAAAAAACTTGGATGATTGATTCTGATCTGAAGGACAAAGAATCATTGAACACCCATATATATGACCAGTGAGGTACAGGGCATAGAGTAGTAGGCCTAGAATTAAGACCTATATTCATATCTGACCTCAGACACTTATTAGCTATGTGACCCTAGGCAAGTCACTTAACCCTATTTCCCTCTGTTCCTCACCTGTAAAATAGTCTGGAGAAGGAAATGGCAAAGCACTCCAGTATCTTTTTCTTCTTTTTTCTTTTTTCTTTTTCTTTTTTGTTTTTTGCTTTTTGGACGGCAATTGGAGCTAAGTGACTTGCCCAAGGTTACACAACTAGTTAAGTGTTAAGTGTGTGAGGTCAGATTTGAACTCAGGTCCTTCTGACTTCAAGGCTGGTGCTCTATTCACTGTGCCACCTAGCCACCCCCAGCACTCCAGTATCTTTGCCAAGAAAACCCTAAAAGGGGTCACAATGAATTGGACACAACTGAAAATGACTAAACAACAAGCATACAAACAGACTAGTGCAGAAACAAATCAAACTTAACAATGACACCAGTGAGAACGGGAAAGGGAGGGGTTGCAAGGGAATAAAATAGCAAGGAGGAAATAGTTACAAACAAAACAAATTTCCTGATCCTGGCATAAGGATTGAAAGGAAAAAAATGAGAGAAGGAAAAGGAATGAACTGGAATCTAGAGAATTGTCCATCAACTGAGAATGATTGAAAACAAAGTGTTGTATATTAATATAAAGGAGTTTTGTCTTACCATAAGAAATTATGAAAGACCATTTCGGACAATCCTGAATCAGTCAGTTAATAAACTTTTATTAAGCAGCTTGTATTTGCCAATCTGCATACTAAGCATTTGGATACAAAGAAAGGTAAAAGTGAGTCACAGAGCTCACAGCATAATGGGGGAGAAAACATACAAGCAACTATGCACAAACAAGATACATACAGGGTAATCTAGCAATAACCAACAGAGGAAGACATTTGAATTAAGGTAGGATTAGGAAAAGTTTTCTATGAAAGATGGAATTTTAGGTAGGACTTAAAAAAAAAAAACAGAAGCCAAGATATAGTGGTGAGGAGGGAGAGAAGGAAAAGCAAGTTCAAAGTCAGTGCAAATACCTAGATTTGGGAAGTGGAGTGTCTTATGTGAGGAACAACGAGGAGAGCAGTGTCATTGGATTTTAGAATATGTTAGTGGGAGTGAGCTTTTAAAAAACTAGAAATGTAAGACAAGGCAGGTTTTGAAGAGCTTTGAATGCCAAAGAAAAGGAAATTATATTTGATCCTGGAGATCAAAGGTAGCCACTAGAATTTACTGAGTAGGGGGATGCCATGATCAGACCTATGCTTAGGAAGCTATCAAGGTATTCCTTGATAGCTGAATGGAGGATGGACTGGATGGGTGAGAGAGTTGAACAGGTAAACTAACCAGAAAGTTATTGCAATAGTCCAGGCATGAGGGTCTGGACCAGGGTAGTGGAGTGTCAGAGGAGAGCAGAGGGCATAATCAAGAGATTTCAGGAAGGTAAAATCAATAAATCTTGGCAACAGATTCTATATGAGAGGTAAGAGAGTAGGAATTGAAGATGACACCTAGATCGTGAGTGTGGGTGAGTAGGAGGATGGTGGTGCCCTGGACAGCAATAGGGATGTTAGGAAGAGAAAAGGGTTTAGGGGAGAAATAATGAGGTCCATTTTGGATACATTGAGTTTAAGAGGGACATTCAGTTTGACTTGTCTAAAAGGCAATTGAAAATGCAAGACTGAAAAGCAGCAGATAAGGACATGGCTGGATAAATAGACTTGAGAATCATAAGCATAGAAAAGATATTTTAATCCATAGGAACTAATGAGATTACCAGGTGAAATAGTATAGAGGGAAAAGAGAGGAGGGCCCAGTACAGAGTCCTGAGGGATACCCATGGTTTACAGGTATGGATTAAGATTCAACAAAGGGGACCAAGAAAGAGGAATCAGAAAGATAGAAGGAGAACCAGGAGAGAATGCCCCAAAAAAACTAGAGGGAAGAGAGTATCCAG
Source organism: Gymnobelideus leadbeateri (assembly GCA_011680675.1). Taxonomy (NCBI): domain Eukaryota; kingdom Metazoa; phylum Chordata; class Mammalia; order Diprotodontia; family Petauridae; genus Gymnobelideus; species Gymnobelideus leadbeateri. The sequence continues at coordinate 475,044 of WOXC01007148.1, read as the reverse complement.
GTATAATGGCAAGCAAACAAGTACTTAGGACCTTGTTTCAGTTGAACCTTGCCCCTGATTATTTCAAGTCTTTGTTAAGAAGCAGAGCTTGTGAATCCCACAGTAAGAGGGACTTGCCAAAGACAGGAACAGGAAGGACATTAGAAGTGGGTGGAACAGGGAGGAGCTAATGACCAGATAAAAAGCTGAGCAAAAGCTGGGAGAGAGCAGAAGTGAGAGCGAAGGAGAAAACTTGTGGTATCCCAGCACTCTGTTTGTCTGTTCTGTCTGTGTTGATTTGTGTTTGTAATACTTTATACAGAAGACCTAGGACCTTACTGGAAGCCCTGAAAGAGGATTTTCTCATTGTCTGTTTACAGAAGTCCTGGAGGAGGGTTTCAGAGGTCCTGGGACTATACTGATGATTTGTATTGACCTCTCAGATCTTGTTTGTGGGTCTCTATTGATTTCTATGATGATGATTTGTGTTGACTTCTCAAACCTTGTTTGTGGGTCTCTGTTGATTTCACAGACAGATAGTGAATTGATGATGATGCTGGCAATGTGCATGAATGTTGTTTTGGCTCTGTTAAGCTTTGTCTTCCCAGAAACAGAAACTGAAAAGTACTTGAGGTGGACTGGACACTGTGAGCTTCAATATGGAAGTGGATGAGGAGCTGGATGAGGAGCTGAGAGCTGCCTATATGTGAATCTAGGTGATGATTGGGTAGATTCAGGCAAGAACTAGACCCATGGAAGAGGAGCCATGGAATTTGGGAGCCAGCCTCAAGTCAAGATGAAAAGACCTCTCCTTGGGTACTTAATGCTGACTGAGAAGGTAATGATTTACTGTGGCCTAGGCGTGGGAGAACTTTGTACTTTGTACATTGTACCTCTAAAGGATGATTGAGTTAAGGATGATTGGAAACTAATCTCCAATCAAGAAGAAAGAAGACTTTTTGACTGAGAGATTAAGAAAATGTGACCTAGGTGTGGAGAACTTTGACCTTTGTTCTTTGTGTCCCTTAAGGAGGTTTGCTCCTTAAGGATGATTGAGTTAAGGACTCAGTGAATGATATCTTTTGCTTAAAATTATGTGGCCACTTTAGTGATAAGTTGTTATGCTATAACATTGTGAATGCTGTAATTTGGTTTCTGTGAATGTTTTGCTTTAATTTACTGTTAAATAAATAAAGTTAAGTATACTATGTGATCAGAACCTTAGAGCTATTCACAGCAGCATCTCCTCTGGAAAGCTGCTTGTGCTTGGCTTTACACTAGGAGAAGAGAGTGATGGACAGGGTCGAAGGTTGTGACAAAAAAGACCACTGGATTTGGCAACTAAAAGATGATTAGTAACTTTAAATAGAACATTTTCAGTTGAATGAGGGGGTAGGAAGCCAGACCACAAAGAGTCAAGAAGAGAATGAGTGTAAGAAAGTAGAGGCAACCTATTTATTGTACATGACCTTCTCAAGGAATTTAACCTAAAAGAGGAGAGGAATAAGTGACAATAGTTAGCAGAGGTAGATGGATCAAGTGATGGTTTTTAGAGAGTTGTGAAGATACAGGCATGTTTATAACCACTGGGTAAGGAACAAGTACATAAGGGAGCGAGTGAAGAAAAATGAGAGAGTAGGGATGATAAAAGGGGCAGTCTTCTGGAGAAGAGTGAATGGCATGGGATAACGTTTTTATAGAGAGAGTTTTGCCTTGCCAATAAGAATTCATTGGCCAATGCCAATTCATTATTTGAAACAGGGATAAGGGAGGTGATGATGGCAGTAGGCATCTGGGTCATTTGACATTAGGAAGAGAGGAGAAGAGAGAGCTCTCCGTGAATACACTCTCTTTATTCTAGTAAAATGTGAGGCAAAGTTCTCAGCTGAGAATGTGGGTGGAGGAGGGGTAGGTGAGAGAGGAGAAATGTAAAGGCCTGGAAAAGTGGCTATGATGAGTAGGATAGTGAATAATTAGGGAGATGTAAAAGCATTGCTTTGCCATAGTGAGGGCCAAATTGAGGTTATATAACTTACACATATAGTGACCCCAGTCAGCACAATTCCGTGATTTTCTTCAGCTTCATTCAGCAAGTGTGTAGGAGGAAAGACAGCAGATGGTGGGAGTTATCCAAGGCAGAGGCTTGGCAAGGCAAGACTGGCAATATGATAATGAAGCAAAGTACTCAAGAGAATAATACAATATGAAGTTGAACTGCTTCACCTAGGAGTAAAGTTGGGTAAGAAAAGAGGGTATAGCTAATGTAGGACTGATGGCCTGGGAAAAAAAAACCTGAGGAATGGAGGGTTGGAGGCTGCAGTATGGAAGAAGAATATAAAGATTTATTCCTTTGGCTTGAAAGAACATCTCCTATCAACTCCCCTGGGTTGAAAGAGTGTCTCCTATCTCTGTCAGGGGCAACCTGGGAGGCAGAATGATTTAATGTGAAAAGCACTTTTCTTATCATCAAAGACCCAAGTGTGAGTTTTGGCTTTGACACTGACTCGCTATGTGACTCTGGGCAAATCATTTTATCTCTTAGTTTTGGTTATCTTATCTATGAAATGTAGATAATGATGTTTGTACTACTTGTGAAGAAAACACTTTCTGGGTCTTAAGATACTATATAAATTACAAAATCTTGGATTTGGAATAAATTCCTGAGGCTATCTAGTCCAAACTATGTCTAAATAAGAATTTTCCCTATGACATCTTTGAAAAATGGTGACCTTTGCTTGAAGACCTCCAGGGATAGAGAACCCACTACCTCCAAAGGAAAGTTTTGGATCATTCTAATTGTTAGAAAAATTTTCTTTACACTAAGTTGAAATTTGCCTCATTGAATTAATTCCAGGTCTTTCTTCTGAAGATAAACAGAAAAGTACATATTATTAACTTATTTTTTATCTCTCCTTTTTATAAAAAAATTAGAAAATCATAGTTAATAAGTATACATAGAATAGAAATTTTAAAAAGAATATTTGAGTATGGGTCAGCATGAGAGACATTCACTGATTTTCCTTTCTTTGTGCTATTCTTGACTTCTTCTGGTCTTCAAAACTATGTTCTCCTACCCTCTAATACTGACTCATCCTGAAACCTCCCTTAGTACCTGGGGCTTCCTTGCCTGCAACAGTTTACAGCCCCTGTGGTCTTCCTCCTATGGAATTTTCCTCTGTAAGGCCTGTCCTACTCCCTACTTCTCCCATTGGGGAGTTTCTCCTGGAGCCTCCATTTTGAGGAGGGTCTGAGGTTATTTTATTTTATTTTCCTCCAAGAGCTATTCCTGATTTCTTCTGAACTTCAAAACGATGCCCTCATGTCAGATGCTTTCATTTTGCTCCTCTTTTGTTTTGTCTTCCCCCACCCAAATGTAAGCTCCTTGATAGTAAAGTCTTTTGAATGCTTATCTTAATGGCTGGCACATAATAAGAATTTTATAAATGCTTATTTCATTCCTTCCTTCTTGATCAAGGGCATAAAAGCTGACAAACAGAAGGAAGTTCTCTCCATCCTCTGTTTTATTTTCGATAGGTTAAAATCTAGAGGTTTCATAAGCATTTTTGCTTTTTATACTCATCCTCCATTCAGTCAAAAATAAATCTGAAAAAAGTAGGTCTGCAAATGGAGACTGTTGTACCCCCAGGGTTTTGTCTTAAATTCCCAAAGAAAGCAGATACTGAGATTTTTTTTTTAAATTTGAACTGGTACAACAAAGTCAGCAATATGGGGAGCAAGTTAAAAATGAAAATAAAAGAGGCAGTCATGGCAGGAAACAGTAACAATATAAAGTACTGCCAGGGACAAAAGAGGAATTCTATAGAGCTTCAAGGAAAAGCTCCTCCAAAAGTGCTTGGTCAGTCAAGGGTCTTTTCATCCAATCATAAAGGTCAGGGAACTACCAGATCAACAGGCTAAGCACTGTAGCCATATAGACTAAGTATGAGCTTGAGCTAGATGCCAGCTTTCAATTCTTAGTCTCAAATTAGGAAATCCTATTGATTTAGAAAGGAATAGGATTTCATAACAAAACATGAAAAATGTAAATATCCTTTTTTTTACTCTATATGTTTTAGTTTTTGGCTTGTGGGCTATTTCTACTTGATTCATTCTGTGTACATATGTGTGTTTGTTTTCTATCTTTAGAGTGATCCTGTCAGAAAAGATGGTTGTAATCCAAAGGAATTATTTCATTTCACTCTCCATGCTGAAGCCATCATGGAGCTTGGAAATCCCGAGCTTGTAGGCCTCCATGACCAGCATCTCACCCTCGTTAAAAATTTTGCGGTAGAATTAATGAACTCTTTCTCCATCTGCTACTTGGTTTTCCCACTGACAAATGTTAGTTTCAGGGTGTACTTGTCATAAAATTGTTTAAGGGTGGAAGTGACTTGCCAAATGTTATCAGGGTCCATTACAGATGGATCTTTTTTATGTGCTATGAGAAAGATACTTTTCCCATCATAATAAAACAGGATATGACAAAGAAGAAAAGGACCCTTAGACATTGAAAAAAGTTCAGGCAATCCAAGATCAAAACCACAATGACAAAGACAGAAGAGATGATATATATGAAAAAACAGTCATTAGTCAGATCAAAATTTTCCATGTAATTATAGTTTTGCAGAAGTACACTTTTGGCAGAATCACCCAAAGAATTTTCCACTGATAATCCATCCTGCCAGTCAAGATTTATAGGTTTCTCATTCTCAAACTTCCACTTCTTTCAACAACAAGCACTTGATGCTATTGAATCAACACCTAGGCTAAATAGAGCAAAGCTAATGTCTCAACTGCAATTGCACGGCTGCCATTTTGTTTGTCTCCTTCTCCTCTCTGCATAATCCCTCCCCTCGTTTTTCCCTTCCAATATTTAAAGACAGCCATGATGATCCCAAGTTTTCTCTTCTCTAGGCTAACCATCCCTACTTCCTTTAACTGATTAAACTTTATTAGGAGATTTACTTGCTGAAATCATGGTAATAACACTTTGCAAGGGACAGCAGGCACTGGAGGTGTAGGTCTGTATAGGAACTTTGTCTTTAAGCCATTTCTGTGTTTTACTGAAATTGTTGAAGGAGAGAGTGGGTTGAAACATGTGGTTGAAGCATAAGGATTTGTAAATATTGAAGCAAGATGTAGTTGATTGACTACTAGCTACACATCATTCTTTTGGGGAGGGAGGGAAGGCAAGGCATTTGGGGTTAAGTGACTTGTCCAAGGTCACCTGGCTACTAAGTGTTAGGTGTCTGAGGCTGAATTTGAACTCAGGTCCTCCTTATTCCAGGGCCAGTGCTCTATCACTGTACCACCTAGCCGCCCTGCTACGAATCATTCTTAATCTAGCAAGAAGAATTAAGAGTTTATTTCTCTTAATAATAGCCATTATCTGTTTAACCCACAAGACTCTTAAGTGTAACTGTGATCTGTTTAATCTACACAGGAAATACCTGATACAGGGACTTCATCTTCCATGAAGTTCAAACCAAGGAGAAAATAGAAAGGTAGGTGGAAAGTTCAGATCCCAGGACTCCAGTTTTATTTTTATTAATTCCATTCTTATTCCCTTTTTCAATAGGACTCTGATAAAAGTTCTGCATGGATAAGATGAATTCTTACTACATTTATGCTTTGTGATCTATTTTACATATTTTACTACTTTTTATAACTGAATAAACACATTAGGTTATGTGTTTTTCTTTTGTAGACTCATTAAAACCTTCTTTAGGACAAATGCAGTGGCTGACAACAGTGATGATATATATATATATAAAATCTTTTTTTCCATATAATTTCATTCACTGAGTTTATATATTCTGATATCTTCTTTTTTCATGCAGTTTAGAAATCACGAATATCTAATATGGCTACATTAATTAAAATGTTCTTAAATATTTTTGGTTCAATGTTATGTCTGGGCATTTGTGGGTAACAGTATTATCTATAATGATATTCCACTTCTAGTAGCTTATTAGATTTTAAAAGCTCTTTTAGGGTTTGCATTTACAACATTGGTATTTCTTTTCTGTTAGTTTATAAAGGATACCAAGCTTCTGATATACAATTCTAGCTTTCTGCTTTCGTCATTCTAGAGTCTAAATTTTTTCAACCCATAATAAATAATGTACTGCATAGCTTCCTACCACTTCTTTGCAAAATTTATATCGATGTTTCTATAATTTCCAGCATCAGTGCCCTGATCCTGAATCCGTCATAAATACCTCCATCTCTATAAACAAATCTGAATGCCTCAGCTCTTTGTTTCTTTGTTGACATATTAATGTTATTATTAGTGTTCATGTAATTGTTATCCATGTTGTGCTTTTTGATTACACTCATGCGTCTTAATCATTCATTGGCTCCAAATGGAGGTAAAGTACCGTTGTTTACATTTGACAGGTCCAAGATTATAATTCTATTGTCAGTCTTTATGATTGCTTTACAGATGGGGTTCATTTGTTTGAAAAATTTTACTGTAAATTTTTAACATCTATATTGACTATTCTGAGTACATCTCTCAATATTCTTTCTCCTTTTAGACAAGGAAGAGATTATTTTTTTCTCTAGATGTCTTTGGGTGATGAACACCTTATTTCATTAAATTTATATAGGTTTGGGGGGTTACTTCTAACTATGTTCTTATCTTTTTTACTGTTTCAAAAGAGTGACAGAAAAAGAAAACCATTGAAACTTGTATTATGTACATGTTTTTACCAGTAAGTTTTGACTTCAGGATGCTTCTCTGTTTCCTAACATGCATGACTTCAGCATCCTTCTTGAAAGCATTATACTCTTTGTCTTGTTTGCCTAGACAAAACTAAGATATTTGTATTTAAATCTGTTTCCATTGGCTCAGTTTGACCTCCAGATTTAAACTCGAAGCCTTCATTCTGTATTTTTTCTTGGTATACATTAAAAATTTATAACTTACTGAATTCAAATGACATTTTAATATCATTAGAGAAAGTTTCCATGAAATGGAGTAGCTGCCTAATGTAGTTTTCAGTGGAGCCATATACAATGATGTCATTCATGTACAATAAGTAATTAATGAAGTGTTTGTGTATGACTCTATTTTTTACATAAAAGCCTGTACTCAGTTCTATTTAGAAGCTAAGATAATATAGTCAAAGATGTCAGCTTTATATAAGTTGATTCTGACATTATTGTATTGGTGATGCAATTTAAAGGGAGAACAGTTTTCTACATGGACTTCAAATGCTGTAGCATTTCCACTGTATTTGTATCCCTGTTTGTATTTTTGTTAAAGAGTAAGTAAGCTTATGAGTGTGGAAGTGAGACAAAGACTTAGTGATAGTCAATAAAGATAATGTAAACATTAAAATGCTTATGCTTTCAAGAGTTCTATGCAATAATTTTCACTTCAGTAATGAGTTGTTCTTTATGGTCTTAAATTTTTTGATCCATCTTTTTTATTCCTTGTACAATATATTTTTTCTCATTTCTTCATAGATTTTTTTGAGAGCTATGAACTATGAATCCTTCATAAAGTATATAAACATATAACTTGTCTATATTTGGATGGGTTATTGGTATTCTCTTTTGGTAATAGATCTAAGTGATGCCTTCTATTAAGAACGATGGAAGCAAGCTTGCAACATATGCTTTGCTTGTAGTTCATATCCAACTATGAAGAATTTGAGCCTATAATTATGTATCTTTTCCAGATTAATTTCATTTTTTTTCAAAGAAACTAGAGTTTCAGTCAGCTTTGTTGATATCAGTTTGTCAGTAAGCATATTATTAAGCACCCACTATGTTCCAGGCAGTATGCTCAGTGTTGGGGACAGGGAGACAAAAGACATACCAATAAGTTACATAAACTTTGTGTTTTAAGTTTGACCCACTAGAGCTTTCCTTGTGTTGTACTTATTTGAACTATACAAATGACCAGAAATTTCCTAAATCCTTCTTTTTCTCTTCTACTTTCTTTGTTCCTCCAGTCTCTTTAGAGTAGAGTTTTGTTTAATATTTAATTATTTATTTCATTCTTTGCTTTTACTACTTGTATCACTTTAACCTTTAGGTTTTAATTTTCAATTGCTGAAAAAATTTATCAAGAATTTCTGGTCAACTTTTTTTTCTGGATTCTATTCAATATGTTTCTTTTTTCCTTACATTTAATCATGTAATATAGGTTTAAGTTTTCTATTTTTTTGCTAGACATTGATGCAATCTGTCAATGTCCTATGGATTTGTAATGGATGGTCATAGCAAATAACCAACTTAAAAAAATTACTGATAAGTTTGACAGAGAAGTGAATGGGATTCTTTTGTGTTCAGGTACCACAAGAATAAGAGATATGTTTTTTATTGGTTGGTTGTTTGTTGTCCTTTTTTTTCTCAAAGAGGACCAAAATGACATCTCTCTGTTGGAGTCAAGGTACAGTGTGTCTGACTGTGGCTGATCAGACCAATATGAGCTTGGAAGATATTACCACAATTGGGCACAAGAAGTACACATGAACATATGGAGGGGATATGTCCCTAAATCTGCATGTTGCATGTTTTTTTTGAGTGACTACAATTCTGCTTTCCTCATAGAGTACAGTGCCTTCCTGGATGCAGTCTTGACATGCTGGGAGATCTTTTGCTAGTGTCTCCCATGTCAAACAATTGATTCCAAAGTTTATCAGGTAGATCTTGAGAGTGGCCTTGTATTGTTTCTTCTGACCTCCATGTGATCACTTGCCTTGTGTGAGTTCTCCATAAAACAATTTTTGGTATTTGAACAATGTGACCAGCCCATCAAAGTTGTGCTCTCTGCAGTAGAGTTTGAATTATTGACTGTTTAGGACTCTCTTAGAGAAAATTATTTGTGATTAGAAAGGACCTCATTGTCCGGTACCTTATCTTGCCTGGTGATCTTTAGAATTTTCCTAAGACAATTCAAATGGAAGTGATTCAATTTCCTGGAATGGCACGAGTAAACTCTCCAGGTTTCACAGGTATACAACAATGAGAAAATCACAATGACTCTGAAGACCTTCAGTTTGGTAGGCAGTCTAATACCTCTTCACTCCAACACTTTCCTTCAGAGCCTCCCAAACACTGAGCTAGCTCTGGCAATGCATGTATCAACCTCATCATCTTATGCATACATCCCTGGAACATATAAGCCAAGGTTAGTATATTTATCCACAGCATTCAAAATTTCTCTATTTGCTATAACTGATATATTAATGGAATGGAGCTGGCTGGTAGAGAACCTGTGTTTTCTTCATGTTAATTGTCTGGGGCCAAAATTAACACAAATAGCAGAGAATTGATTCATATGGTGTTGCATCTCAGCCTCAGAGGCTGAAATAAGTGCAGGATGAATGAAAGATTTTTTATTATGCACTAGTACTACACACATCATAATAAAATTGGAAATACTTCTAAGCAGTGGCTTCATACTGTCTTTTTGTCAGCAATATTTTTAGCTGCAAGTTATACAACAATGTATTACAAATCAGCACAGAGTAATCTTAAGAAAAAAAAGTTCATTCCTAAACCTTGATTAGGGAACTATAATAGTAATGATGCTTCTAAGTAGGACCAACCTACAATCTACTTCTTCCTTTTCTGTTTTTTTGATTCATAGGAATAGTTATGTCACATTGGTTGGGGCAATACTGCCAGAGTCCAATTAGATGGTTTTTTAGACTTCCTGCCAGGCCTTCACAGCTACCATAGAGGTCTCAGAGCACACAGTTTCCTTTGTAGATCACTATGACTAGCATCCTCTTACTTTGCTATTGCCCCTTTTCCCCACACCACTTGGATGACGGCTTAAGTTCTGAGGGGGTCTAATTATTTAATAAGCAAAATATTATGTATTAAACAATAATAAATTTTATAATATGCTAAAATAACATATTAAATATTATCGATGATGATGATGATGATTTTGTTTTAACATTTTATCATAGTGTGAATAAGTTTATTACTAAAGATAGGGGGCTTGAGTATTAAAAATAACTTTTTAAAAATACATTTGAAAACATGGAAGTTGGATTAGAGTTCAGAGCCTCAAAACAAATGAATTGTTCTTTTTACCTTGCATTCTTAAAATGCTTTATGGTATTCAAAGAATCCCTCCTGGATTATGTCTTTTCATCAGACCTTTTTTCTTTCATGGATTTATAACTTTAAAGATCAACATAACAAAAAGCAATGGGGCAGGCTTTTTGTCCATCCAGCCTAATGTTCAGTTTCTGGCACGGGTGATAAAGAGATATACTGTGGGAAAGGATAATTGCCCTCTGGAACACTATCTTCAAAGATTAGGGATATATGACCCCCCACCTGCCCCAATACACACACACACCTAGCCCCACCTCTAGACAGTTCAAACTTCCTTTTTCTGAGCTAGCAAAAGCAGCTTTTAAGGCTGTGCTTTGTCATGTCAGTCTCTGCAACTTTTTCTTCTCCTCTCTGCCCCTCCCCGCTCCATCCACATTCCAGAAGATATATTTGTCTTACTTCAAAAGTACCCAAACTTCATTGCTCTCAGGCAGAAGGGAAAGCACAAGAGTTCAGCTGATTTGCCATCTAGCTCTCCCTGAGTCTGGTCCAGTTCAGATCTGGTTTGCCAAGCAACGGCAATAACCTCCTACTGCTAGTGGTCGGGCTTACTACTGCTTTCTCACCCCCTGCTGTATTCAATCAGTACCTTTCTCTCCTGCAGAAGAAAGATGCTCTGTATGGCCCCATTATAGCTGGGGCTGGGGCAAAATTCAATGAACTTCATACCTGTGCTCCAAATAATTGGCCAGAAGAAATTGCATGAGCTTTGAAAGGGCCACAAAGAGACTTCGGCAATTTTAGGCTGTGTTGAATGATTTGGGGCTTGGATAATTTAATAAAGTGCTTGGAAGTAATGCAGGAACTCAAAGATGCTTTTGGCTCACTGCCTTCCTCTCATCCCTCCCTTCCCCCAATACCAATAACACAGTTAAGCTGCTGTATTTGCCTCAGGAAAATAACAGTGATATCCTCATTAGCTTACTTTCCTACCCAAGGAGTTATTTGGGTGGATATCATGGCAGTTCTTTCCCCCAGAGCCCTGAGGAAAATTTAAATAAAATGTCTCCCTTTATTAGAAATCTCCATTGAGCACCCAATTTGGCAAGAAGTCTGCTGACCCCAGTTTTGATTTTAGATTGTGTGTTTTCGAGTTTGCATTCCTGAATGTCTCCTGACACATCATTTCCATTCCTTTCTTTCTGAGTTGGTTTGTGTGAGAGAAAAAGAGGCAGAGACAGAAGGAAGACACAGCAGGAGCCTCACAGCTCCTTATTACTAATCAAAGTCCCCAGAAAATCTTTTCACATTTGTCAACTCTAAGTGAAAAGGGTGGGGGGAGGTGTTGATGGGAAGAAAGAAAGGAGGATTTGGAAAATATAATAAGGAAAAGGATACAAAAATTAACCCAGTATCCTTTTGTTTATGTAGGTCAGGGATATATCTCTAGAGGACTAGGTCAATGCTTTAAATTTTTATTTAAAATAGAAATTATATTTTGCCATTTTTATGGTATTATTTCCAACCAATTATATTGTAAATAACCATCTTTTCTACTTCATTAACATCACACTGGGATATGAGGGTTTTTATTGTTCATACTTACTAATTTGGATTACAGTTTATGTTGCTCTCTGGGCTCAGAGCAGTAAGGCAGAGCATGATGTACTGGTTACAGAAGAACCATGGGGCATGGGATTCCTGAAATGAATCTTGAGCCCTCCAGTGGACTTGCTAGTTTGACTTTAGGGCACTGTCTTAACCTCAATGATCTTAAAGCTAAGGCCTTGGCCATATGCAACTGTTGACTCTTCCAGTTTCTACTCAGACCTCTGCTTTGACTATATGAATACTTCCTGGATACATGATAGATCTCTTTGAATTTCTGAGCAGCTGTCATGTGAAAGAAAGGTTAAACTTCTGCTTTGCCTCAGAGAGCAGAACTAAATCAACAGAGAGAAGTTTTAGAAAGTCAGAGTTTTTCTTTTCCTAACTGTAAAACTCGACTAATATGGTCCCCACCACCTAAAGGCCAGGTGTGTTAGATTCACCTAAAGTTCTGTAATACCCTTGAGGGGACTGGGGTGGGGGGAGGGTCTTCTACAAATGACCCCAAGTCCCACCAATGGTGTTCCCTCAACTATAGAAGTGATTCTCCTATATTCCTTAGCCAGTAAAGTGATGGAAGTGAGGGCTACTGTCTTTATTTTTTATACACTTTGTTCAGGCTCCTCCAACTATTCATTCTGAATCTAATCCCCACCATACTAATTGCCAGCCTTAGATACTCAAATTTCTTCCTACCTCCCTCAGCCTCCTTCCTCTCTGGCTAGAGAATTCTTTCCGAATTTCTGCCAAAGCTTTCCTTTATAGAGGCAGAATTTGGACTTTCCAACTCATTCCATTTTCTATCTAGAGTTCTGCTTGGTTTCAACTACACAGAACAAGATATCCCCTACAATCTCCCCTAACTGACTTTCCAGCTTCTTTTTGTGTGCAGTCTTCCCTCATTAGAATGCAAGCTCCTTGAGGGAAGGGACTGGTTTTCTTTTTCTTATTTGTATTCCCAGTGCTTAGCACAGTGTCTGGCATATAGTGGTGCTTAATAAGTGCTTACTGAATGAATGAGTTGATCTGGACCCGTGAATATCAGTTCAAACCCTATGTTAAGGATGAGTCCTCATTTTGTTTGAGGATATCTAGTAATGTGGAACTCACTAATTGCCCAATTGAGCTAATGCTACACAGTGAATTAGTTATCTACTAGGGTAGCTCTTTCAATATTTGTATTGATCTGATTGCTATGTTTTCATTTATATTATACTACACCATTTATAAATTTAGCCCCTAGATGGCATTGCTAGCCCCTGACCTGATCCTTGTCAACAACAACAAAAACCATAGCCAGCTCATGTAAGTTATAGGTTATGACCTCTGCTAATCTGATTTGTCAGTCTAGAAAGTATGGTTACTGTGGATATATCAAATGAGGATCACCTTTGAGCATCCATCCACCCACTTCTTCCTTGAATCTAGTAGAATTCACTAAGTCCTATAGATGTGACCTTGGCCTTATGGATGTTATTCCTCACAGGAACAGAGAAAACAAACCCAGCTATATACAGTGCATACTCTGCTGTGTTACTACCTGCATCCTGATTCTTCCAGGCTCCTCTGAGACAGTACATGGTTGCAATGAAATCAGGAGCACTAGGAAAGCCGAACTTTGGTTTATTTAGTTTTCTATGGCTACTCCTCCTGATGGGGTGCTTGGGATCTATGTTTGTAATATCAGTTTGTAACATCAGTTTGTAAAATCAATTTGTAAAACCAGTCTGTAAAATCACATTTCCCCCTCCCCAGCCTCAGAGCATTAACTCTGCCCCTTCCCCTGCCAGCACTCTGCCCAGCAACAACTCATGAACTGTTTATCTCTGCTTGGAACAATAACAAGCTACACCTATGAATCCTTCACTAAACCATCTATAAACATTTTAGCTTAGGCAAATGTTATCTCTCCTAGTAGAGTAGCCAGCTGTACCCATTAATCCTTCAATGCCCTATCTATAGGTTAACTCCTTAGCCAATTATACCCATACTGAGTCTCCATTAGCCTTGGTTCCATCTTGTCAAACATGACACTGATGGGTGGAAGCCTGGGCACTTCTCAGTCAGCCCTGACTACTAGCTGATGTAGTGACATTTCAGGCCTAAAACCACACCTCCAGGTAGCCCCCTCGCCCCATCCCCCCGCCTTGGGCTATTTCCCAGTGAATTATGGGCAATACTCCTATGCAGTTGACATTAAAAGTGCATGTTACTTTAAACACTGACCATTCCTTAACTCCGCCCTAATTCCACGCTTACTCACCTAGTTAGCATAATTGACATCTGATTTACTGCCCTGACTCCTTAAAACTATACCTGTGACTTCTTTAAGTTTGCAGGTTCCCAAAGAACCCCTGCCCACTGTAGAGCGGAACAATAAACTTTTACAATCTCGACTCCAAGTTTGCTTGAGCCTATGGAATTCCTTCCAGACTCAGGGACTCTGGTCATTGATCTTGATTAGAGCCCCTCTGGAACCCATTGCCCTTCCCCCCATCACTCCCAGGGATCAGATAAAGTAATTCAAGAAATACAGCATATTTCCTAAATTATGCTAAACTTATGCTTCCATTGGACAGTCATTAGATGAAGACTCAGAAGCTCTAACTTCTTGACTATTTGTCTTTGGAATAGGGTATGGGCTCCATACTTAATGTGAACTAATGCCCTGATACTGGTATATTTGTATTCCAAATGTGCCATTGTCAGAGACTGCTTACTGATCCTCATCCCACATGGAGCAGAGGGAGTTCATATAACAGCAAAGAGAAGCCCACTGCCACCATTCCACTTAGGCAGGCCTGACCTTGAACATTTCAGTTCATGTTCTGGAATCTAAGATACATGCATGTTGCCTTGACCACTTCTAATCTGTACCTCCTTGGGAAAGTCACTGAACTTTCTGAAGAACCTCATCTTCCATATATACAAAATGAGAGAGATTTCTCTCCAAGCTCTTCTCCTGACTTAGTAGGGTCCTCATCTACTATGTTCACTCCCTCCTGGTCTTCTCACACTCTGCCATTGTGGCTCCTTCCTCTGATTGGCTGACTTTTCTCAGAACCTCAATTTTTAAGGAAAGAGCCCAGAGCAGCCCTATCTTCCTTCCTCTGCAGATTTCTCTCCAAATTTTCTCATATGCCTGCTTCTCTTACATGGATACTTTCCCCCTCTTTTCAGCTCTCTTTTATGTTATCTTCCTTCATTAGAACATGAATTCCTTTAGGGCAGGGACTGTCTTGTTTTCTCTTTGTATTTATGTTCCCAGAACTTAGCATGGCAACTAGCACATAACAAATGCTTGGTCAATGTTGTCTTTACTTAAGATGCCTTCTAAGGTTCTTTCTAGTTCTAAGGGGCCTTTCCCAATCCCCCTGCTCTTAGTGCCTTCTCTTTGATATTACATTTCATTTACAATGTATATATCTTTTATGTACATACCTATTTATATGAGTTCTTGAATGTAAGGACCATGTTGCTGTTGTTGTTGTTGTTTTGTTTTGTTTTTTGTTTTTTAGCCTTTCTTTGTATATTCAGAACTTAGAACAGTGCTTGGCAAACAGTAAATGTTTAGAACTTGTTACCTGACTGACTAATCCTCTGATTCTCCCCACAGTTTCTTTCGATTAACAGTGTGTTACTTAAAACTTTCTTCTCTCCTGACCCCATAGTGGGAAAAGAGGAAGGGAGTGAAGCATTATAGAAAAATTAACTTGGAGGCTGATTTGTATATGTGAAATTGTTATCCAATGTCCATGAATGAACATGCTCTTGGAAGGAATGAATCTTGTCACCCTGGACATTCTTAGTACAAATTAAGCCAGAAGACAAAAGGAGGTTACAATTTTGGAGAGGCAAATAAAAGAACTGATGGAAACTGTTATTTTTTCTTTTGGTATATCCAAAGACAGCAAGAAATATAATTTCATAGACATTTGGCCATCTCAACTTTCAGTGCTCATGATAAACTTTTGTAAAAAAAGAAAAAAAACAAGACTACCATAAAGACTGCCATGCCTCGTGTATCAAGATCTGGAAAGCATTTAAAGGTGTAATTTAAAAGAGGACAATGAATAGAAGAAAAATGGGGAAAAATCTGTAAAGATTTCTTTTAATAAACTCTCTTCTCAGTCAATGAGTGTGAGACTGCTATATTTGGATTTTAACATAATGTTCCATGATGGGTTGCATATGTTAGGTTGCCCAGTAGAGTCAGGAGTACATGAGTTCAAATCCAGCCTCAGACACTTACTAGCCATGTATGTGACCTTGGGGAAATACTTAACTCAGTTTCCTCATCTATAAAATGAGCTGGAGAAGGAAATGGCAAACCATTCCAGTATCTTTGCCCAGAAAAAAAAGATGTGACTGAGAATTACTGAACAGCAACAGCAACCACCATGATGGACTAAATGAAGAAAAATAAATCATATTAAAGAAAACAGAGATGGAGAGAGTAGCTAGACCTGCATAATATTACAAAGAAGGGCTACATCGAAGGATAAGAAAAATACTTCTTTTCAAACTTCTTCCTCTGATGTTTGTGCCACTTTCTGGAACTCACAAAAATTTGACTGACTAATGGAAACACTGATCCCTGATCATCTTTTCCAGCTTTTTTAAAATTCCCTGGGAAAAATTGGTCCTGGAAAAGGAGTAGGAATATTCTTTCCTCTTTATTGCTATTTTCTGACACTCCATCACCATTGTTACTCAGGAACCTTCTTTGAGGTTAATTTTCTCTAAATAAATCACCCAATTCAGAAGTGACTGTCATCTCCAAGTCTATAGTGTATGATTTTTTGAGTGCTTTTGAGGATCAGTGAAATATATGAGAGAAGTAGGTATCAAAAACTTTGGGGGGTGGAGGGCTGGGATTTATTATCACTGAAAGAAGGTGACTGGAATAATATCCATATCTACTAAGAAACACCTCCAGGGCAGACTCAGAGCAGTCACCTCACAGATGTCTGATGAGCAGCTGTGCTCAACTTTTTCTATTTCTTTGCTATGTTCAAGTGAGCTGCTGGGATGAGCTACCATTGCTGCCACTTGACCCTTATGGCTAGCAATCTTCTAGCACCTCTTACCAACCCAATTGAAGTCATAGTAACTCTTTGCTTTAGTGAGAGTCACCTTCCTCCCTTGCCACCACCCCCTCTTCCATTCCTCACCATCCACTTTAACCTTACTCCTCCCATGATTTCTTCTCTTCTCTTTCTAATGTGCCCTATGGAATTCCTATTTTATTGTTAATATGCTTATTTCTTTATACAATTTTTTCTCTGTTGCTTCTTCCATCTTATGGCACTCATAAAAACTTAGATCTCTAGGAGACACTGAATTCCTGGCCATTCTTTTCAGTACTGTTTCTACCTTCTATCATACCCTTGACACATCAATCCAGATGAGAAAATTGGAATACCTGCTTTTTGTTGTTGCTCTAAGATTGCCACTATCATTCTAAGACCTTTTTTCTTTTAAGGTCCCTCTAAATACATATATGACCTAATTCAGATCAGTGGTGTTAATTACCTCCCAACTTTTAACATTTTACTTCTTTTCTCACGGAATTGAATACCTGGCTTACAGTTTTTCACTCCAAACCTACTTCTTCCTTTATATTAGGAAACTTCAACATATACCTTGCATTTCCTTCAAATACTCTAACTTCCCAGTTGCTCAGTCTTTACAGCTCCCATGACCAGTTCACTAGATGTGCCACAGTCATACATAGAGAAGGCCATATTCACAATTTCTCCATCATCCATAAATGTTCCATGATCCAGAATTCTGAAATTCTTTTATCTGATAAAAAAATTCTTCAATCTTTCCTGTGCCTTACTCCTCCTAAACTTAGTCTTCGTCCTCACTACAATCTCTATTCCTTCCATACCTTAGTATTCTATAAAGCTTAAATAATTCTCTTTCTGATTTCTACCCCATATTTAACTAGTTCATTATTAAATTAACATATTCTCAAATCCCTTGCCCACTTCTCCTATTGCAATGCATGCCTTGCAAAACCTCAACCCAAGATTACTTCCTCTATTACTTAACTACCTCTTCCACTCTTATTCGGGGGTTGCTAAATGGAGCTGGAGGAAGTCATACAATTGTGTGGTCCACTACAAATTTGTGTTATTTAGTTTCAACTGAGCCCTCATCACAGCTTCCCCCTGATTGATTCTCTATCTCACTTTCCATAAGGAGTTTTCAAACTCTTTTTCCCCTGTCCTTGGGCTCCCATTCTACCCTTACTCCTATATTTTCAATGGAATTAATCAATTTCTCTTCTGTCTCTGTTCCTGAATTCACTTAAATTTAATTTACTTATGGTTAAAATGGTAACCTCCTCTCTGACTGGTTTATCCCAGTGTTTCCTCCAGTACCTTTGTCTCCTCACCCTGTAACAGTCTACCTACCACCTATGGAGAGGACAAAGCTGACCTGACTTACTTTGAACTTCAAAACTATGCTCCTGTATTCTCCATCTTCCCACAATACTCACTACTTTTTTGCTCCCTTTCATATGTTGTCTTTTCCTAATAGAATGTAATCTCCTTATTCAGATGAATGGCCATTAGGGGAATGGCTAAACAAATTGTGGTATGTGATTATAAAGGAATATTACTGTGCTGTAAGAAATGGCAAACAGGATAATTTCAGAAAAACCTAGAAAGACTTACACAAACTGATGCCTAGTGAAGTGAAGAGAATCAAGAGAATGTTGTACAGTGATAACAATATTCTTCAATAAAGAATTGTGAATGACTTAGCTATTTGCAGTAATACAATGATCGAAGACAATCTTGAAGGAATAATGATGAAGCATACTATCTACCTCCAGAGAAAGAACTGATATTGATTGAATACAAACTGAAGCATGCTATATTTTTACTTTCTTTCTTTCATTTCTTTTTCTTTTATTTGAATCTTCTCATACAAAATGACTAATATGGAAATGTCTTATGTAATTGCACATGTATAACCTATATCTGATTGCTTACCATCTCAGGGAGGGGAGAGGAGAGAGATGGAGGGATAGAATTTGGTATTCAAAACCTTAAATAAAAATGTTAAATTTTTTTTAAAAAGAATGTAATTTCCTTGAAGGAAGTGGCTATCTTGCTTTTCACTTACATTTTTATGTGTAGCACTTAGTAAATGCATATAAATGCTCGTTTCCTTCCACATTTATTAAGATTACATTTACTATATTCCAATCATTGTGCTTAATTCAGGATATACAAAGACAAAACAATTCCTGCTCTCAAGGAAACCCTTCCTGCCATATTTTACCGATGAAATAAACCTTTCTTTTCCTTCCCTTCTATACAATGAGATGGTTGGACCAGATGACCTCTAAAAGGCCGACCCAATATTTACAGCACTGACGGCAACTATGAATATGCCAGTGTAATTCTGATTCATAAAATATAACAGACTCTCCATACAGAAGACAGAAGCAAAAACATTTATTCAGATACCAGAAAGCCAAATCCCAGTAGCAGAAAATCAAATTCATCATAACAACAAAGAAATTTATATACAATAACACTGCAGAGAGCAATACCATCCCAAAGCTTTCCCACAAACACTCACAAGGCTAGCTGCCTCCTTGTCTGCTTCCTCTCTCTCCCACCATACTAATTGTTCTGACTCCTAGCTTCCTTTCAGCTCTGCTCTACCATTCAGTAAACTCCTCCCTCCACAGGCACCATATAATTACATTTGGCCTGTTAGGGGGCAGGGAAGATCTTAAAATTCCCTTTGACCTATTAAGGGGCAGTGATGATCTTCAAATTCCCATTACCATTATATGAACCTAGGGTCATTCTCCAAAACATCTTGACCAGCACCATCATAAGTGAAAGCAGTACTAGCATCTGAATCATTATTATAGGAATAATCCCCATCATGATTCTCTGTCTTTCAAGTTAAAACACTCAACCAAAGTATCTCAATTTATAAATGGCAAGGCTAGAAGTCAAACTTTGGCTTCCTGACTCCAAAGCCAGAACATCTTCCATACCCACTTAATTGTCTTTAGGAAAAAAATTTAGAGAGGTAAAATGCCTTGCCCAATATTGTACAGTGACAAAAACCTCAGGGGAAAATGGGAAGCAAGTTCCATAAGTAGACCAATTATTTCATCTCAGGGCAGCTACTATGGTGAGGAGAACTATAATCTAGGAGAATCTCTAAGTGCTAAAGACTGTAGAATATTGGATTAGTAAGTCAGTCAGCCAAGTATTTATTAAGAATTGATTATGTGCCTGGAAATGTGCTAAGTGCCAGACATACTGAAAAAGGCAAGAACACAACCAAAGTGTATATATTCTAATAGAGAGACAACATTTAAATAGCTAGATTAGTATATCATATACATATCTCTATATAGATATATAGGGATACATATGTATATGTCTATGTATATATTTATATATTCATCACATGAGGGTAATTTGAAAGAAAAATTTGAGAAGAGCAGGAAAAGCCATCTACAGAAAATGAGATATGAGCTGAGTCTTGAAGGAAGACAGGAAGAAAACTAAGAGATGAAGATGTGGGCACAGAGTGCTGTGGGCATGGGGGACAGGCAGTGCAAATGTACAGAGATATAAGAGCCTGTTGGAGAAGCTCCAAGTAGGCTAATGTAATTGAACTATAGAATGTGTGGAAGTATAAAAATGACTAGAAATATTGGAAGGAGTCAGACTGTGAACAGTTTCCAATGCTAAATGAAAGGCTTTGCATTTGATCCTATTGATAATTGGAATGTACTAGAATTTGAGTAGATGGGTGACATGGTCAGATCTGAGCTTTAGGAAAACAACATTGGCAGTTGAGTAGAGGATGGATTGGAGTAGACTGAGAGACTCAAGGGGAGAGAGATCAAATAGAAGGTTATTGCTAGAGTGTGAGAGATAGCTGATATGTCTGGCTGTATGAGTGGAGAGAAAGGAAAACACATATATCTGTGTGTGTGTGTGTGTGTGTGTGTGTGTGTGTGTGTGTGTGTGTGAAGAGATCTGGCAATGGATTGCATATGCAGAGTGAGGGAGCATAACTTATCAAACATGACACTAAATTTGAAGGTTTTGTATTTCACATTCATTTTTATTTTTCAATATGAAAAAACTGAGACCTAGTAAGGGGAAGGATTTGCTCAAATTTGTAGCTGGAGCTAATGACAGAGCCATGTTTCTTGACTTGCAGTGTACTGGTCTTTTCACTCTTCTATCTCTGCTTTATTCTCTGATGCATCTTGTAACCTCTCATGAGAAGATATAACTTGGTAAAGAAGTATGATAGTTGGGACTACCTGGGGATAGTGGCCCAGGGCACATCACATTGTGTGTTTCCTATATCTTTCTTTGCCTTAATTTTTAGATCAGTTTAATTGATCGATGAATCAATAAGCATTTATTAAAGATCTACTATGTGTCAGGCACTGTACTAGATTTTGAGGACAGAGGGACAAAGGATGAAACAAGCCACTTTCTCCAGAAGCTTATATTCTCAGGGAAAAATAAGTCACAGAAGGGCTAAGTGAGAGGTGTAGGTTGGTGCACATCCTAATTCTTCTGTCAGCCTTGGTAATGGTAAGAAGAGGGAAATAGGCAGCTATAGTCTTAAGGATGGACTTAAACCTCCTTGTAAAAAAAATTAACTGATAGGACCATCTCCTTCTTTTTCCTATGTCCTCATGCCCCTTGACTACCCCTAACACCAATACCCTAAGGAGGCCCTTGTAGTGGCAACTACACTGGCATACCCAGGATCATTGCTAGCACAATTTTTAGATCTGCTTTATTAAGAAAGATAATTGTTTAAGGGGTCAACAATCTTTTTAAATTTCATTCACTAGTTCAGGGGAATAGTCAGTACCCTGAACGTGAGAGAAAACACAAAGAGAGAAAATAGAAGCAGAAAAATAAAGACCAACAGAAGGGCTCTGACTGCCTGAATAAACTACACACTTTACATACATCCCTAGATCAAGAGAGTCTTTACATCTGAGCAGTCAGGGAGCTCTAAACATACAGTCACTCAGAATCTCAACCAGGGAATCACAAGATCCTTCTCATAAGCGAGCCCCAAAGCAAAATATAAGTGATTATATACACTTCTCAGAGCTAAAAGGCATCACAACCCTCTTGACTCAATGCCTAATTAGAAATTAGCAAAAGGTATGAAAGCCTTCCTACAAGCAAGCTTCCCTTAATGGGCTCTACCTGAGGCCTATTAATGGGTGGGGAATATCTTAAATACCATTGTCAGTCACCATCCTTTCTTTACCACCCTATTGGCATGACCATTACATGTTTGTAACTAGTCTGATAACAGGTTTCACAGGCATCATTAAACATGAAGGTAGTTGCAGTGTCAGAAGATTTGTGATAGGCTAGACCAGGAGTATCAAACATGTGTTTTTCAGGCTGCAAGCAGTCAGTAACACTCTAGAGTACAACCAGAACAAGATTAATATGTAATTGGGAAATACTTAGCAAAATAACTAAAAATACTATAGAACAAAGATAACTCTACTTTTTAAAAATGTCAATATGTAACTCACAGGGATCCTTATGTATAAGGACTAGTGGCTCCTGTTTCTATTTAATTTTGACACCACTGGGCTATACCATAACTGCTATAATAAAAATATTTACTGTTATTGAATAGTTATTGCATATTTGTGCATGTATTATACTGTCTATAAGGGCAGTGACTATATCTTAATTACTGCTGTCTCTCCTCCAGTGCTTTAGACATTAAAGAAATTTTGTTGAATGAAGAGTAATAATAATAACATTTTTATATAGCATTTTCATGGTTGATTACAAGGTACTTTACTTACTCATTCCAAACTCACAAGATGAAAACCTTCATATTTCTCATTTTAATGGCAAGGGACTAGTCCACCTAACAAGTCTATTTGTTTATGAACTCATAAGTGAGCAGTGGGACACTAACCCTTTTACTATTTCAGCCTCATTTAAAGTGTAGTTGCAAGACAGTAATAAACAATTTTCTTTGGTTTGAACATTCTTTGAATTTTGTTGAGTCTTCTCAGAATCACAGAATTTTATTGTTAGAAGGGACCTCAGTAGTCGTCTATCAATCAACACATTTATTTATCACCTATATTATGTTGCCTAGGCATTGTGGCATTTAAAAAAGGTTCAAGAGAAATAATTTGGGGGTAATTGAGTCATTTTATTAATAATGCCAGTGTTTTAATAGAAGTTGGTCATTTGGCCATCTCTCTTAGACCAAAGACAATTATGGCAGCAAGCTAAGGGTTTATGTATTCTTTTGGAAGAGGAGTGTTCCCAGGGTAGCAATCAACCCTGATTGGCTAATAATTAATGAGAGAGTGAATATTACAATGAAAGGCTGAGAGTGACATCATGTCACCACCCTTGGAAAGAAAGACAATCTCTATACCCAGATCATCCCCAATCTTGGGCAATTTAGACAAAAAGGATCTGTCTCCACCCAAGCTTGATTGAATGGAAGTCACCTTAGACTAGAGATTCCTTGTGAGGCTATAAGGAGAGAGGTTAACACAACCTTCAGAGACTGAGGTCTTGAAATGAGGAGAGAGAAAAGAAAAAGAATCTCCCTAAATAGTTGGTTGTTGGTAATCATTTCTCTCAGCACTAAGGTTATAAATACAAAAAAATGAAACATTCCCCACTCTTAAGGAGCTTATATTATAGTCTTCATTAAGACTTGAAAAATATTCCATACTGCAACACATCTGAAAAATGGTCATTCAGTGTTTTATTGAAGATCTCCAGTAAGGGACACCTACTTCTGGGTCAACCTATTCAGAACTGGACACTTCTAATTGTTAGGAAGGTAATCCTGAAGTTTAGATGTGTCCCTTTGAAATTTCCAAATTTCTCCTAGATTTGTAATTCATGACTTTAAAAAATCCCCAGTGCTTAATACAATGCCTGGCACATAGTAGGTGATTTATCAATACATTTTGATGGGTCTAATAATGCCCATATGACAACTTGAATGAAGCTCTTGAAGACAGCTGTTATGTACCCCTTGAGTCTTGTTTTATCTTGGTGAAACATCCCTCTTTCCTTCAATATAATATATGGCAAGGACTCTGGTTCCTACCCCATTCTGGTTGTTATCCCCTGGATATTCTTTCAGTTATTGATATCCTTTCCAAATTGTGGTAGCCACAGCATTCCAGATGTGGTTTGACCAAGACATAGCAGAATGATGCTATCTTCAATTACATAAATATTACATGACCCTGACTATTTGTCCCAAGGAGAAATGTAATGATATATTCATGTGTAATTACAAAAATACATTAATATTGTGTTGTACATATTGTATAGTTAGAAGGACTTGAGAGTTCACTGAGTTCAACACCCTCAGTTTAGAGACACAGTTGGAGAAAGTAACTTGCCCCAAATTATGCAGCTAAGAAATGGCAGGAATAGGACTTAAATCTGGCTCTGTAACCTACTGTGTGCCAGGTACCATCCTAGCACTGGGCTTACAAGTACAATGAATGAAAACTATCCTTATCCACAAGGAGTCTAAATTCTAGCATAGGAGACAAATAGATAAATAGAAGTACATATATGTATACATATGTATTGTATACACATATAATACATAACACATTATATACACATATAATACATAACACATATGTGCATACATATGCTATGTACACATACACAAATAAGTACACCTATAAGTATATGTACATATTGAATTTTCATAACAAAATTGGGACATGAGCAAAATTGGCATTATAGATATACAGACTGAAGTTCAGGAGCATGACCCACCAAACACTTGCAGTGAAATATCCCAGACAAGAACCAGTCTTTCCTGTTTTCCATTTCAAAACTGTCTTCCCTCCCTCCTACTCACAACTGATCAGGGTCATTCACACATGAGTGATTCATTCCTAAGGAAGTGATGAATTTGTGGTTCATTGGATATTTATGTGGAACTCCCAAGTACTTTATACAAAATGGAAGAGAAATTGATCTCAGCAGTCAGTGTGGCTGACTTATGATCAATATTAAATGCTATAACCTCTTACCATTCAGTAGCAGACACGTGGGATCTTTGGGGAAGAATAAGTCTCCACTCTGTATCAATAGGGAAGTCTCACTGGGGCAGACCCACTTTGCTGAGCAGTTCACCATGTTGCTGACTAAAACCAGAGACAACTCAGCAAAGAATAACTTATAACTGTACTTGGTCCTAAGTAGATCACAGTGTTTGCTCCCTCCAGTTGTAACTGTTTGATTCTCTTGACCACTTCTGCCTTTTGCCAATTTGCAGGTCTGTCCTGCACTGTCTACTGAGCTAGACATCAGATAAGCAACATTGGGATGACAACAAACTGTTTCAAGCCTTTGTTATATCAGCTAAAAAGGGTCTGACAAGGGGGACAAAAATAGCCTCTTTATATATTTGCATACACATTGTTCCAGACCTTTTTTTTTTTAAACTTCTGAGCTTCCTTTGTTACCTATGAGCTAAGTAATCAACTGTCTATAAACCTGGCAGTCAAACAAGTACACCTTTGATATTGGCATTAGCAGGTTCTGTAATGTTTCACTAGTTGTTGTGACTTGAAGAGGAGGCAGGATTGGAACAACATTATCATGAGCCCCAAGCCATAGCTTCTATCCCAGGATGAACGAATTGATCTATTTCAGGATCACAAACTATACCCCTCATCCCCAGGAAATTGCTTGGCAATTGGTACAAGGGAGACTAGGATAGAATATTTGGATGGCTTAGCATGAGCTCAAGTTTCTCATGGTACTTTACCTCTACTCTCTTCTCTCAAGAGAAATAGCAGTAACTAGGATGGGAGTAATTTGGGATTTGTCCCAAGTTTAAAAATTTAGTTGGTGCTGACATACCGGGTGTACTTCCTCCATTGTTCATCCCACACCTCATGGTGGAGGCATATTTTCTTCTATTAGCAACTACATTTTTAGCATGTGGAAACATTGGGATATCCTAGCATGTAATTCTCTCTAGTGACTGCATTGCTTATCCCATCACTCCCTTTTCCAGCAGTGGCCAGTTGTTGTTTTTTCCAGACAGAAACCTTCTGGAATCTCATTCCTTCCCCTACGCTATTCTAGAGGTGAACCTCCCCATCTTCTACCACACAGGCTTCAAACTCACAGCCACAGACCAGGAAGTCATTGTATCACTCCCACTCCTGAATATGGCCTGAACCAGATTAAAATGTAATTGAGAAATGTTTGACAAAAGAAATTAAAATGTAAGTAGATAATATGAATTTGTGGTTTTCTAAGTTAATATACATGAGCTGCACACCACTGCTCTATACTGCTATGACTTATCCTAGGTGAAAAGGTAGTCATTTATCCAGCTCCTAGAAGTTATAACTTTATTTTTCCTCTCCACATATATACAATTTGATTCTAAATTTCTTGAGAGCAGATCCTGTATCATATTTTTATTTAAGCACATTTACCATGGAAGATGCTTAATAAAGCTTTGTTAAGTTGAAAATTAGTTAATAGAATTTTAGAATGTCAGTGATGGTAGGCATTTTGAGATCATTTATATCCAGGTCCACAACTGGTCAGATACAGCTGTGTTGTTGAATCATTTTTCAGTAGTGTCCAACATCTTGTAACCCCATTTTGGGATTTTCTTGGCAAAGGTATAGGAGTAGTTTGCCATTTCCTTCTCCAGTTTATTTTACAGATGAGGAAACTGAGGCAAATGGGGTTAAGTGACTTGCTTAGGGTCACCCAACTAGAAAGAGTCTGAGGCTGGATTTGAAATCAGGAGGATGAGCCTTCCTGCCTCCAGGCCCAGAGCTCTATCCTCTGCCCCACCTAGCTGCCCCTGCCACTGTGTTAGGAAGGGACAAATTGACTACCAAAAAAGAATGCTGTCTCTGGCTGATTCTTCCTGTGTATGTTTGCTGACACTTCATAATACTCAAAATTACATTAGATTTTTCTGACCTTAATCCATATAGTTTTCTCACCTTTCCCTCTCATTTAGTAGATTTTTTTTGCTTTGACGGCTCAGTTCACAACTCTTGCCTAACAGTGTAGATGGATTTCCTCTTTCAACTCCTATATTTACTCTTATTCTGACTTTCTGTTTACCAACTTGGATCATTTCTTTACCCCAGTTCAAAGCATTTTCTCTCACTTTTCCTGTTTTAAGAAGACCTAATCTACCTTACATGTTGGTCCCCTGTAACCAGACCTCCAGAACAATCAAAGCCACCAGCTACCTGAGATGTGAGTGTTCTACATAATAATTCTGGCAGGAGATCCTCTAGGCTCTGTTTGAATACTTCCAGTTAAAGGGTATTCTATACTTAATGAGGCAGTCCATTCCATTATTGATTCACTCAAATTATTATAAAGTTCTTTATACTGAGGTAAAATGTGCCCTTCCCCATAAATTGTATCCATTGGTCATGTACACTTGAACATTGCAGGATAAGTTTAATCTTTTTTCTACATGAGAGATAAATTTTGATGATGCCCTCCACCTTATCCCTGTAACTTCTATAAATTGTTTTTGCCTTCTGGAGCATCACAGAATAAATTTAATCAATTCCACATGAGAGCCCTTCAAATATTTGAAGAATATGATCTTGCCCCCACTCCCTGCCCAACAAGTCTTTTCTTCTAAAACGTAAAAGCATCTCTAACTCAGTCACTTAGCATATATATGACATTTCATCATTCTAGTTTCACTCTGGATACATTCCCAACTAGTTTAGTTTTCCTGTTAAACTATGGGACTGAGAAGTGAGCACAATACTCTGAGTGATCTCATGAGAGTTTAGTACAAAAACACCATCATCTCCCTCTTCCTGCATATGAATCCCTTAAAAGTTTATTTTACATTTGTTTACCTCTTTTTTACATTCATTAATCTTCTACCATTGAGGAGGCAAACAATATGATATCAATTGTACATGTGAAATCATGCAAAACATTTCCATATTAGCCATGTTGAAAAATAAAACAAAACAATAAAAAGCAAGAAATATAAAGTGAAAAAATTTATTTCAATCTTCACTTAGAGTTTATCAGTTCTTTCTCCAAAGGTAGAAGGCATTTTTCTTTAGGGGTCCTTTGGAATTGTTTTGGATCATTGTATTATTAGAGTAGATAAGTCTTTCACATTTATTCATCATTACAGTATTGGAATTATTATGTACAAAGTTCTCCTGATTCTGCTCACTTCACTTTTTATCAGTTCATATAAATCTTCCCGGGTTTTTCTAGAACATCCTCCTTGTCATTTCTTATAATGCAATGGTATTCCTTCACAATCTTGCACAACAACTTGTTCAGTCATTCCCCAGTTGATGGGCATCCCCTCATTTTCCAAATTTCTTCCATCACAAAAAGAGCTGCTATAAATATTGTACATATAGGTCTTTTCCCATTTTCTTCAATCTCTTTGGGATACAGACATAGAAGTGGTATTGCTGTGTCAAAGGGCATGCAGAGTTTGATAGTTGTTTGGTATAGTTCTAAATTGCTCTACAAAATGATTGTATCAATACACAATTTCACCAACAGTGCATTAGTGTCCCAATTTTTCCACATGCCCTTCAGCATTTGTCATTTTCCTTTTATGTCACATTGGCCAATCTAATAGGTGTGAGGTGGTATCACAGAATTGTTTTTAATTTTAATCAGTAGTGATTTAGAGCATTTTTTGATGTGACTCTTTTTTTGTTGTTGTTGAAGCAATCAAGATTAAGTGACTTGCTCAGGCTCACATAGCTAGGAAGTGTCTGAGACCAAATTTGAGTGCAGTTCTTCCTGACTCCAGGGCTTGTGCTCTATCCACTATGCTACCTAACTACCCCTTATGTGACTCTTGATTGCATTGATTTCTTCTTTTGAACACTGCCTGTTCATATCCTTTGATTGTTTATCAATTGGGAAATGGTTCTAATTTTTTTAAATTTGGCTCAGTTCCATATATATGATAGAAATGAGACCTTATTCAGAGAAACTCACTATAAAATTTCCCTCTCCCGGGGCGGCTAGGTGGCGCAGTGAATAGAGCGCCGGCCCTGGAGTCAGAAGGACCTGAGTTCGGAGCTGGCCTCAGACACTTAATCCACACAAACAAAAACCTAGCCCTGTAACCTTGGGCAAGTTACTTAACCCCAATTGCCCTAAAGGGGCGGCTAGGTGGCGCAGTGAGTAAGAGCGCCGGCCTCGGAGTTGGGATGACCCGAGATCAAATCTGGCCTCAGAAAATGAGCACCCACGCATAAATCATGACTAGCCCTGTAACCTTGAGCAAGTTACTTAACCCCAATTGCTTTAAAAAAAAAATTCCCTCTCCCACTGTACCCAGTTTCTCACTTTAATTTAATTCAGTTTTCATTTGTTTTGTTTGTGTAAAACCTTTTTAACTTAATGTAATCAAAGTTATCTGCTATACTTGCCTTAATTATCCATAGATATGAGATGTAAAATTTTCCATGCTCCCCTCATTTGATTTTGATATCATTAAGTTTATTTCTATAATTTGTTCTTTGGCACACTCATTCATTAGATTTAGGTTATTTATTTTATGATAAATTTTTATTTATGCTTCTATGGCTCTTTATTGGATGCAATTTTTATTGCAGTGTGATCTGGAAAAGATGCATTTGATAGCTTTACTTTTCTACATTTTGGTTGTGAGGTTTTATGTCCAATACATGGTCAATTTCTGTGAAGTTGCCATGCATAGTTCAACAAAAGTATTCTTTCTCTTTCTATTCAAACTTCTCCTGAGGTCTATCATATTTAACTTTTCTAAAATTTTATTCATTTCCTTAATATTTTTCTAATTTATTTTATGATGAAATTTATTGAATTCTGAGACGGGAAAGTTGAGCCCCCTCTTCAGTGTTTTACTGTCTATTTACTCCTGTAACTTATTTAACATTTCTTTAAGATTTTGAATGCTATACTATTTAGTGCATATGTGTTGTATTTACAATATTTGATTGTCTCTGGTACCTTTTATCAAAATGTAGTTTCCTTGCTTATCTCTTTTAATTAGTTCTATTTTTGCTTTTGCTTTTTTTTTTAAATCATAATTGTTACCTCTGACTTTTTTTTTGCTTCAGCTGAAACATAATAGTGTCTGTGTCAGCTCCTCATTTTAACTCTATGAGTGTCTCTTTCTTTCAAGTATGTTGCTTGGAAACAATATATTGTTCAATTGTGCTTTCTAATTTATTTTTCTATCTGCTTCTGTTTTAAGAATGAATTCATCCCATTCACATTTACAGTTGTGGTTACTGGCTGCACATTTCCCTCTTCTCATTTTCTTCTTTTTTATCCTTCTGTTTGTTTTTTATCCTATCCCTCCTCCAAAATCTGCTTTGCTTCTGCTCACTGCCTTCTTTAATCTGCTTTCCTTTTTATCACTCTCCTCCCCTTCTCTTATTATTTCCCTATTCATTAAGATAGATTTCTATGCATATATATATACACATATATGTATGTGTATATATATGTATATATATATATATATATATATATTCCTCTTTCTCACCTACCCATTTTTTTAGATCATTCTAAACTAATTTACTCATTCTTATGACATCTATATATCTTCTAACTGCCCTACTAATGATAAAGTTCTTAGGAGTTCCATGTATCTTCTTTCCGTATAGAAATGTAAACAGCTTAACCTTATAAAATCTCTTATGATTTCTCTTTCATGTTTACCTTTTTATGATTCTCTTGAATCTTGTTTTTGAAAGTCAGATCTTCTATTCATCTCTGTTTTATGTTTTCCATCAGGAATGCTTGAAAGTCCTCTATTTCGGGTGGCTAGGTGGCGCAGTGAGTAGAGTGTCGGCCGTGGAGTCAGAAGGACCTGAGTTTGGATCCGACCTCAGACACTTAACGCACACACAAACAAAACCTAGCCGTGTGACCTTGGGCAAGTTACTTAACCCCAATTGCCCTCCAAAAAAAAAGTCCTCTATTTCATTCAATATCCATTTCCCTCAAAGGATTATGCAGACAATCCTCACTTTACATAAATTCATATTACACAAATTTGATTTTACTTAAAGTATTCTGAAAGAAATCTTCATTCCAAAAACTTATCAAAGTTGAAGTATTTACATTCCTATATGGAAAAACAATAACTGTGACTGATGAAATCTTTCTCAGTATGAAAATAATGGAAGAAGGGTATATGGGCATATGAATACATATGTGAATGTGTGTATATATGTTTACAGTTATATATGGATATAGGGCATAGGTTGAATTTGTTGGGAAGGGAGAATACTCAAGGGGTGAAATTATGAGGTGAGAGAGGAAAGGGGCAAGAGGAGATGGGGAGACAGGGTAGGGTAAACTATCTCATGTAGAAGAAGCAAGGGGAAGTGGTTGCAAGGGAAGGGAAGAATAGGAAGGCAAAAAGGCAAAACCACATTCTCATTGAATTTGTTTCAGGGAGAGAATGACATACATACTAAATGGGATATCACAACCTGCAGCAGAATAGGGGGAAGAGAGGAGGGATGATGGATGGGAGGCCATCTTTGGGGGGAGGGGAGGTTGGAAGTACCCACTATAGAAGAGGGAGCAGCCTTGTACAATATATCTACTACGGTAATGTTTTGCATAGCTAGACATGTACAACATATACTGAATTAGTTATCTTCCCAGAGGGAATGGGTGACAAGGGAGAAAGGGAATGGATCTGAAACTCGAGGTCTTAAAATTAAATGTTTCAAATATATATAAATACTATTAAAAAAAAGCAGGCAGAAGTGGAAAATAACAAATATTGGAAGTGCTGTGGGGAAAAAAAAGCCCACTACTGACCACACTGTTGGTAGAATTGTGAACTGGCCCAGCCAGTCAGTGTAGGAAGGAATTTCCAACCATGTCCCCAAAGTTACTCAACAACCCAGCAGTATCACTCCAGAGCCTGTACCCCAAAGAGGAAAAGGGACCATAGACAAAATTATGTATAGCAACTCCTTTCACTAGGAGACAAATAGCATAAACCAAGGGTGTTTCCCCTACTGGGGGATGGCCAAACGAATTCTAACACATGAATGTAAAGGGAAATTACTCTGTCATAAGAAATGCTGAAATGAAGAATTCTGAGGAAACTGAGAAGACCTTTATGAACTGATGCAGAGCAAGGTGAACAGACAAGAACAGTGAGGGAGAAGACGATCCGGAGAGACTTGGGAAGTCTGGTCAACAGGATGCTGGTGGCCACCGCCTCCTTCAGGGAGTGACAGACTTGAAATGTGGAGAGAAGCTCAGGAGTCTGGCCATGGCCAATGTGGGGATCTGTCTCCTTGGACTATGATGAGGGCTCTGTATTTTGCATTTCTGTTGTTGCTGCTCACTGGGGGCAGGGGGGCAGTGGGAGCCAAAGATTATAAATATATATGAAAAGAAAGGAAAAGAAAACCAAGGGACTGGACTTGGAGATCTCCAAGGTCTCACCCTAAGATGCTGGCATCTCCCTTTGTTGTGCCCAGAACTTACCCTTCTTCCTTTCTACCTCTTGGGGTCCCTCCCAACTCCAACTCCAGCTCCCCCTCCTAGGGGGGATCTTCTCCCGCAGTTACCAGTGCTCGCCCTCCACAGATCACTGTATTTGCTTTACACATATTTTTGATTCACTTACATGTGTGCACTGGGTCTTTCTAAACAGACTGCCTGCCTCCTGAGGGCAGTCTGCTTTGATTTCCTATGACAATCCCCATATCACACAAAGTCCATAGCAGGTGATTTGTAAAAGCTTAATGATTGACTGACTGTCTTCCCATCTCTTCTAGCTCTTCTACTCTGTGCTCTGAGGGTCTTCGCAGCTTTAGCACCTTGTGTTCTATGCTTTCTCCCAGCTTTGCCTGATATTCCCTGCTCTGTGCTCTAAGGGCCCTCCCAGCCCTGAAAGTCTCTATTCTCTGTCCTCAGGTCTCTGTAACTTTGACATTCTCTATGTCCCCTCCTAGTTCTGACATTCCATCTCGTGTTCACCAGGTCTTCCTGCCTTAGACATTCCATATTCCAGGAACTTTCTATGTTCTAAGCCCCCCAACAGCTCTAGGCCTCAGTTCTAGGCTTTCAGGGTTTCCTGGAAAAATGGAGTCATGGTCTGGAACTTTCCCATTCACATTTCCAGCCTTTTTTTCCAGTAAAATGGTGCTGCATCAAGCCGACCTAGTTAGACAAAGTTCTGAAACTTTTAAGTATGCATGAATGTTATTGAATGGAATAAAGAGGCTGAAAGAAAAAAATTATGTCTAATCTCTTTATTTGATCATGAATTTCACTCCAACAATTCTTAAATTATGTCTCTTCTATTTTCCAGTTTTTTCCAAAATCACATTGTCTTCTTCTTTTTTAATCTTCTGACTTTGATTTATTGTTTCTTAATGTCCAATGAAGTCATTTGCTTCTTCTTGCCCAGTTTTAATTTTTAAGAATTGTTTTAAGTGAGATTTTTTTTACCTCCTTCTCCATTTGACCAATTATGCTTTCCAAGGAGTTATTTTCATCAGGTAAGTATTGTATCTCTTTTTCTATCTGGCCAATTCTGCTTTTCAAGGAGTTATTTTCTTTAGTATTTTTGTGCCTCTTTTACCAAGCTATTAATTATTTTCCTTGATTTTCTTGTATCACTCTCATTTATTTTCTCATTTTTTTCCTCTACCATTCTTATTTGATTTTTGAAATTATTTTTTAAACTATTCCAGGAATATTTGTTAAGCTTGTGTTGAATTCACATTTTCTTTCTTCGAGGCTTTAGTTATTGCTATTTTTGGCCTCATTCCCATTTTAAAAAATTTTAAAATTAATTTCTTTACTTTTAATTTTCAACATCCACTTCTGTAAGATTTTTAGCATCAATTTTTCTCCCCTTATATTTCCTTCTTTCTCTCCAAGATGGCGTGCTATCTGATATAGGCTCTACTGATGCATTCATAGTAAACGTATTTTCACATTAGTCATGATTTAAAGAACAATAAGAATTAATGAGAGGAACCAGGAGAAAGAAGAAACAAAACAAAACAACAAAAGAAAAGGAGAACTTCACAGACATATATTAGAGGTATTTTGGCCTAGTGGATAACAAACTAGCAAATCTAGGAAGACTTGAGTTCAAACTCCATCTCTGACACATAACTGAATGTGTGACCCTGGGCAAGTCACTTAACTTCTCAGAGCCCTGAGAAATTTTCTCAGCCTCTAAGTGACAAAGAAGGTTCTTATCTGTATTGTTATGGGACATTCTAAGTGGGGAGTTCCTTTGACCATTGAAATCATAGGTCTAGTCCCTATTTCCCATAATAGACACATAATAGAGAAATGAAGGCTTGAGGCTAACTAATACTGAAGGGCAGAGGAGATGTGTCAAAAGATGACACCAAAAAAAGAATACTGGAGACAAAATCCCTACCTAAAATTTCACGTCATGTAGCCCAAGGGACTAGAAATTTAGCCAAATGAAAATGATGTCAATTATTGCCTAGTTTTACTGGTCTGTTCATTGATAGCAGATGGAAGATGACATATGCCCAAATATCTAGCTGATGGAGTAAGCTAAAGCAAGCCAATCTCCATCTGGTTTTGCAGAAGGGGGTGCTATATAAGTACAGACTAAAATAAAGTAATGTTGGCTTTGTTTCTGACCTTTTTGAACTGTTGGATGAGGATAAAATTTCAAAGGAAAGGAGGGAATGGAGCAAGCATTTATTAAGCTACTCCTATGGTCCAGGCATTGTGCTAAGCATTTGACAATTTTTTTGGTCCTCAAAATAACCCCACTTTACAGTTAGGAAAAGTGAGGCATATAGAAGTCAAGTGACCTGCCCAGGACCACACAGCTAGTGAGTGCCTGAGACCAGATTTGAAATTAGGTCTTCCTGATTCCAAACTCAGAATTCTATCCATTGTGTCACAGAGGTAGCCTGGCAAAGGGAGAAGCATCACCAGGTTTAAAAAGAAGTGTGACAGTCAGGATAATCAATTTGCTATATAATGACATCTCAAGTCACAATTCCTCACTTTGTTCTTCAGGTCCCACCATAATAAAAACACTGACATCACTACTTTTCCAGTCTTTCCCCCACAATTTTCTCATATGCATTTCCTTTTCTAGCAGCAGTATGTAAGGAAAAACATAACTATCTCATATTAATAGATCTTCAGAAACCCTGATCCAACCCCTTTCCAAACATTTATTCTCTTCTACTTCATACCTAACAAATGATAATTCAGTCTTTGCTTGATGATTTCCAGTGATAAAGAACCCACCATTTCTTGAGGGAACCTAGTACTGTTTGAGATGTCCTTCATTGAAGGATATTTCATGTGAAGGGTGTCAAGTATAGCCTCTATCTTAAGACTAAATTCAAGTTTCTGCAACTTTTATATATGCTTCTCAGTTCTTCCCTCTATGACCAAACAGAGTAAGTCTAATCTATTTTAGGATCATAGATCATGAAGTTAGATTTGGAAGAAACCTCTTTACAAGACCCTCCTTCACATACTTGAAGGCAGGGATCATATTCCCCTTAAATTATTTCTTCTCAGTGCTGAGTAAACTCACTCCTTTTAATGGAGGGTAATATGACAGTTCTGGTCATCTTCATTTGGATGCTCTCTAGCTTATCAATATCCTTCCTAAAATGTGGCAACTAGATCTGAACACAATACTTTAGTTATATTGTGCCTGATACCCCAAATCCTAAACACCATTCCTCTCCTAATGTAGAATGAATTAACTTTTTTGGATGCTATATTATTCTATTGACTCACTGAATTTTTGGCGTGTTAAAATTCTCAGATCTTTTTTTTAAACAAAATATTTCTCTAGCCAAGCTTCTCCAATTATACGTTTAATTCTTGACTTTGATTGTAAGATCATATAGTTATAGGTCTAGAAGTAGGAGGGCCTTCAGAGGTTGTGTAATTCAACTCACTCACTTTAGAGTTAAGGAAACTGAGGCCTGGAGAAGTTAGGTGACTCACCCAAGGTCATACAGATAATATTTATCGCTATTAAATTTCCCTTTATTAGATTGCAAATTCCTTAAGGGCAGAGAATAGATTTTACCTTTCTGGTATTTCCAGTGCCTGATAATTTATAGGTGCTTTGTACTGATTGATGGATTTGACCTAAAGGATTAGCTTATTAAGGTCTTTTCATATCATGACTGTGATCCTACATATAAGCTATACTCTCAGAATTATGTTTACGTGAGAATTTGATAAGTATCTTTTCTGTTCCTTATATGCAATGATAAAAAATGGTAACCAGTTTGACTTAAACATAAATCCACAGGCATTTGTTTGGAAGCATTATTCTTGAGTATACTATTGTCTAACTCACACCTCAGTCTTTTTCATAAGACCTTTTTTCATAAAGGACTTTGTCAAATGTTTTGCTGCAATATAAATGCTATAAAAATTTACCTCTTGATTCATCATTCTCATAACCACCCCTTATCTGTAGTCAAAGTGAAGTTCACTGGAGTATAGACTATAGAGCTGCTGCTTCTTCTTCTTCTTCTTCTTCTTCTTCTTCTTCTTCTTCTTCTTCTTCTTCTTCTTCTTCTTCTTCTTCTTCTTCTTCCTCTTCTTCTTCTTCTCCTTCTCCTTCTTCTCCTTCTTCTCCTTCTTCTTCTTCTT
Source organism: Gymnobelideus leadbeateri (assembly GCA_011680675.1). Lineage (NCBI taxonomy): Eukaryota > Metazoa > Chordata > Mammalia > Diprotodontia > Petauridae > Gymnobelideus > Gymnobelideus leadbeateri. The sequence continues at coordinate 438,709 of WOXC01007148.1, read as the reverse complement.
CTTCTTCTTCTTCTTCTTCTTCTTCTTCTTCTTCTTCTGTCAGAAATGAAAAGATTTAAAATTTGTCATACAGGATAGTCAGAAAGGATGGCATCCATCTTCTGTTGATCAGTCAACAGCTACTGAAAAGCCACTCCCTGGAAAAAAGTAGCTCACAATATAATGGGAGAGATAAAATGCTAACAACTATGTACATATAAGATTTATGCAGTGTAAATGAGAAGTAATCTCAGAGGGTAGGCAATTATGCTGTGTAGTGTGGATGAACTATAACTAAGGAGTAATAAACTCTTTGCTGGGGGTTCTGAGAACTTTAGACAAATCAGCAAGTAAATTACAGAGATAAGTGAACACGAAAGCTTTGGTAGAAGATGGGTACCAAGGAACAACACCAGAAGCAGCACCTATTGGGGGCTTTCCATGGAAATTTTGAGACATATACTCATCATTAGGTGTTGTTATTTATTTTGAACTCCAAATCAACCACACTTGCTTTCTGTTATAGGTAAATAAATGTTTATTTTTTGAGCCTTTTGAACTGTGTGCTTGCTTTGGGAGTTGGTGATAATACCATAGGTCATGGGGAGATCATGGGAAACAGGTGAGGATAAGGTATTCTTGAATGACTTCTTGAACTGAGGCTGCAGAGATAAGCAAAGAGAAGGAAATCCTGAATGTTATGAGGTAAGATTTTGGACTGAGAAATTTCCCAAAGACAAAACTCCAAGGAAGAGAGTGACCTTAGAAGTCCAATTAAAACCAAGAAGAAAAAAAATTAGACACAAAGATCATTATATTCCATGTCTAGACAACACTTATTATTTGGAGTTTTTCATTACACAAGAACTAAAAGAATATGTGATATAAATGAAAGAATAGATACAAATTGAAATAGAAAGGAAAGAATGATAAGGAAAATCAATACCTTAAATGGTACAAAATCTCAACTGATGAACCGAATTACATGAAGATTAGAGTGGGTCAAAGAGAAAATAGTAGTTCCATAAAATAATAAGATGTTGACAAAAAATCAAGAGATTGAAAATATTACGTATTAAAAAAACAATATTAAAAACAATTGACCTGGAAAACAGGTCAAGCAAAGAAAATCCTAAGAATTATTGGATTATTTGAAAATCATGTCTCTGCCTCCCCACCTCTAATCTAGATACCATATTTCAAAAATGTATTTGAAAAAACGTCCAGAACTCAACCCACCAATCACCTGGAAAAAAGCTAAAAATGAAAACTTGCCCAAATTTGAGATGAAATTTGAAGTCTCCTGGTCAAATAAAAAATATACAACAAGCTGAAAAGATAGAGTTACTATATTTATAGTGCCAGGCCTGGAGTCAGGAAATACTGAGTTTAAATCTGGACTTGGACACTTCTGAGATGCATGACCTTGGGAAAGTCACTTAACCCTGTTTGCCTCAGTTTCCTAATCTATAAAAAGAGCTGGAGAAGGAAATGGCATGTCATTCAAGTACCTTTGTCACAAAAACCCAAATGGGGTCATATAGAGTTGGATATGACTGAAATGACCAAACAACAATAACAACAAAAACAACAATAAAGATCACATAAGACATGGCAACTGCCACTTAAGAAGAGAGCTTGGGGGGCGGCTAGGTGGCTCAGTGAGTAGAGCGCTGGCCCTGGAGTCAGAAGGACCTGAGTTCGGATCCGGCCTCAGACACTTAAGACACACAAACAAAAACCTAGCCGTATGACCTTGGGCAAGTTACTTAACCACAATTGCCCTCCAAAAAAAAAAAATGAAGAGGAGAGCTTGGAGTACAATATTCCAAAAGGCAAAATAAAAAGGCTTATATTCTGTAGTAAAAAATCCATCAAGACTAAATACAACCCTGTATGGGAAAAATGAAATAGAGGATGTCCAAGCACTCCTGATGAAAAGACCAGGAATGAATAGATATTTTCAAATGGAAATGTGGGAGCTAGGACTAACATAGAAAGGTACATGCACTTTTGGTTGGATGGGAATGTGTGGGAATGAGAAACAAATATCTCCTCAGAATCCTAATATCTATAAGGGTCAGGGAAAGGGGTAAATATGACAGAAAGTCTCAAAATGGGCCTTTTTGATAATTTCAAGAGAAAAAAACACAGGAAGATAGAGACTATACTGAAGAAGAAAGGAGAAGAAAGGGGAAGGAAGTTACTGTCATATAATTGAGGTGCATAAGATGAAGAGTATTTAATCATGGAGAAAGGGGTAGAAGAATCCTATGAATTTCGCTGGATAAAGGAAGATTGGGCACAATTACACATACCCACCCACCCACACATTTCATTATAGAAACACATCAAACTCAAAAGCAAAATAAGAGATGACAGGAGCAGGAAAGGAGAAGAGAGGAATTTAAGAGGGAGGGTAGGATGAATAAAGGAATAGCCATAAGTAAAACAAATTGACATGTTGGAGAGAGAAATGTGAAGAAAGAATTCAAAACTCAAAAAGATGATAACCCCTTGGATGGTTATTATGGTTTTAGATAGTGAAATTCCCAGTTTATTTGGGTGGGTCAACAAATCAAAGAAATAACACATTGCTCCAAAGAGTAGGAAGGGCTTTATGTCATGTGAGAGCCTATGATGCATGTCATAGAGATAATACTTGTAGAAATAACTTCACAGGGTTGGTATAAGAACTGCATTTTATAAAATTTTAAGTTCCATAGAGTTTTTACTATTTTTCTTCAAGTCCTACTTTCTTAATGAAGCCTTCTTGGACTATTCTGATTTTTGTGGGTGATATCATTGTTTTCCACCCCCTGACTTCCAACAGGGCTTATGTTGTAAGTAAAACAACATATAGAATTTGTTTACATATGTTAGAAGGGATTTATGACCCTGGGAGTGATTTGGAATAGATGATTTCTCAGATCATTTCTAATTCTGGGTCACTATGATTATTCAATCTTCAAATCACTTAACACAATACTAAGTGCATCATGGGTGGTAAGTACTTGTTGATTAATTTACCTACTTATTAATATATTGAATGTTAGGTTTAACTAATTTTTGTTTGGTTTTCTCTTTGGGGAAGTGGCTCTAATGGCATATAGCCTTTATAGTTAAAAAAATTAAAAGAATTCTAGGGGCAGCTAGGTCGCACAGTGACTAGAGCACAAGCCCTGGAGTCAGGAGGACGTGAGTTCAAATTTGGCCTCAGACACTTGACACATTTACAAGCTGTGTGACCTTGGGCAAGTCACTTAACCATAATTGTCTTTCTTTTCCCCCTCCAAAAAACTGGAATTCTTTTATTTAACCTTTTGTTTGTTTGTTTTGCATTCTCTCCTTCCCATTTCCCCTTTAGGTTTGACTTTTTAACAAAGCCATGCTCTTCTACAACACATCGCCTGTCACCCCAAGCAGAATATCAAGGAATCCCAGAGATAGAAAGTCCAACTGTACCTGTACCTCAAGGACCTGCTACATGTCTAAAGGCTTTTCCAGATTCTATGTGAAGAGCTTCATGACAGATAATGAATGCACTGGTTCCTAAGATATCTGACTCCATTTCCAGACAACGCTATTTTTTTTTAAGTTTTTCATTACACATTGATTTCAGCTTTGACATTCTATTACTTCTACCCATTGGTGAAATCTTGGGTCAGATGGACCACAGGACTGATCCAAAGTGAACATTCTTATGTTCTAATTAGGCCAACAATAATGTTCAAAAGCACTGGATTATATGCAAGTTAAAAAGCTATGAGAAAAAAACAAAAATTGACTAAGAACGAATCATCTTTCAGTTATACTTGAGCATCAATTGGCACAGCATTAGCAGCAGCATCTTTGAACATGAAAGATAGTTTTGCCAGCATGTACATAAATATATGTATGTATTTTATAATACATATATGTCCTAACATACATATGCACGCATATATATGTATACACATGTATACACACACATACACAAACTCAGATTTCAGCAGGTAGACAATCTGGGAGATAAATCTCTTCAGATCACTGAAAGCTGTATTATCTGCACAAAGCTTGTCCTTTCAAGAAAAAAAGATGTTCTATAGAAATGATGTAATTTCCTCATTACAAAGGAGCCATTTTCCAAGCACGTAAAGCTCCAGTTTGCTCAGTGTGACCTCTGCTTTCATCATATCAAGGTTGAATGTGATTATGCTATGAGACAGATGAAGGGGATGCAATTCTGGGATAAGAAGAAAAAAGTTTTAGTCTTGGTTCACTTGCAAAAGTGGTTCATCATTTTATTGGCAATATTTTCCAACTTATTCCAGGCTGGCTGACCTACATCAGCCTGTAAAGATCCAAGAAGAATATGTTTTCTAGGATTTTGATGTGCTTATTTGGAAAGTGACCCATAGAGGTGACCAGTGCATGAGGTTGCCATGTTATTTAAAAAATGGCAGAAGTTTTGAAAGAAAATTCTGCCAAATATCAAAGTAACAAAACTCTTTCCAGTAGCTTTTGGGAATGTTCAGTCACCCAGCTGTGGGTCTTATTAAATCTAATTTTCCACCTATATTGATAGATCCTACAGTGCTAGACCTGAAAGGGACCTTGAAGATTACCTGTAGTCTAATTCACTCATTTTTAGAAGAGGAAACTGAGGTGCAAGTTAAGTGAGTTACCTTAGTGACATCCTTGACTCTTTCTTCTTTTTATACTTTACTCACATGTGTTCAACTCAACTTAACTCAATTCAGTTCAGGAAACAACAAATATTTATTAAGCTCTACAATGTATAAGGCCATATGCTTGGTCCCAGGGGTAAAAAGGTAAATATGAAAAAATATTCTGATCTCAAGAGCTTACAATGTTGAGGTGAGCTGTAGGGAGGGCACAAGAAGTACAAAATTATCATGCAAGGGAAAGTGATATATCTAGAAAGGAGTGGTCTAGAGAAAGTGCTTTTAGAAATTCAAGGAAGTTTTCATTTTGGGATCTTTTTCAGGAGGTGATCAGTGGATTCTTTCAACCTCTATTTTGCCCTCTGGATCTAAAATATCAGGGCAGTTTCCCTTGAGAATTTCTTGAAGGGTGATTTCTAGGTTCTTTCTTTGATCATGGATTTCAGGAAGTCCAATAATTTTTAAATTGTCTCTCCTGGATCTATTTTCCAGGTCAGTGGTTTTTCCCATGAGATATTTCACATTGCCTTCTAATCTTTCGTTTGTTTCGATCTGCTTAACAGCATCTTGATTTCTCATAAAGTCATTAGCTTCCATTTGCTCCAGACTAACTCTGAAGGAATGAATCTCCTCAGTGAACTTTTGAGATTCTTTTTCCATCTGGCAAATTCAGCTTTTTAAGGCATTCTTCTCATTGCTCTTTTGGGCCTCCTTTGCCATTTGAGTTAGTCTATTTTTTAAGGTGTTGTTTTCCTCAGTCAGGCTGTTGACCCTCATTTCATACTTTTCCTGCATCCTTCTCATTTCTCTTCCTAATTTTTCTTCCACTTCTCTTATTTGATTTTTAAAGTCCTTCTTAAGGTCCTCTATGGCCTGCAACCTGCTCATGTTTTCCCCTGGGGCTTTTGGAGCAGGACTTCTGACCTCACAGCCATCCTCTCGCTCTATGCTTCGATCCTTTCTGCCCCCAAAGTAGGAGTCTAAGGTTGCATTTTTCTGTTTAATTTGTTTCCTTTGCCTTGGCATGTTGCCACTTAATTATTTGACTTATGGGCTTGTTGCCACAGTATGGCCTGGTGCCAGACAGGAACTTTCATCCCAAATGTGTGTGTGTGGGGGGCAACTTCTGTTTCTGGCAAGCTGGAAACCCACCCACGACCCCCACCCCAGATCACAATCCAGATCCAGGGAAGTTAAAGCAAGAGTGATTACCTCCCAAGACTGATCACTGGATCTCCCTACAGTTCGCAGACCCGGAGCTGGAGCTGCCTCTGAAAACTACAAAATGGCATGTCTCCTCAGTGGCTTCTAGCCCCCAGGGGAGGAAGCCGACACATTCCCCAAATACTGATCCCAAAGTCCATAGGGCACTCACCTCTCACTTTGTCCTAGGCATGTCTATGTTGATAATTCTGGAATCGCCACAGCTGCTGGTGTTCTGGGGTCCCTCCAGCTGGATGCTGACCCTGCCGCCCTGGGGCTAAAACTGCAACTCAGGCAGACCTGGGCTCGGCTCTCCGCATGCTGCGCGCTGCCACCAGCTCCCAGAGCGCTGCGCTGGTCCTTCCTGCAGGGCTGCTGGGCTGTCCTCAGCAGGAGGTTAGCTTCTCTGTGTCATTCTGTGGGTGCTGGGTCTCCAAAAGTTGTTCAGAGTCCCCTTTTACATAGTTTGGAGGAAATCTGGGGGCAGAGTGGCTTGGACACACTGTTTCTACTCCACCACCTTGGCTCTGCCCCTGTCATATATATTCTTGATAATGAATGACTTCTAAGGCACTTCTCATGTGCAAGTCTTCATGAATATTGTATTCAATAATCTTTGTCTCAGTCTTTAGTTTGGTTTCATAATACAGAGGTGGCACATAATAAGTTCTTAGTAATTGCTTATTGATTGATTAGCAGTATATTGAATACTACTATTGTCTGTCTTGCATATTGCAACATTTGATTTGATTTTAATTTTGGTGATTCCACTACACAAGAAAAAAAAATTAAAAACCAGCCAGGTTCCAGAATCCCCAGATCAAGGAGAAAATACTACAAGCAGCCAGGAATAAACAATTTCAATATTGTGGAAACACAATCAGAATAGCACAGGACCTGGCAGCTTCTACACTGAGGGGTTGAAGGGCATGGAATACAATATTCCAGAGGGCAAAAGAGCTGGGACTGAACCCAAGGGTCACCTACCCAGCAAAACTGAGTATCCTGTTTCAGGAGAAAATATGGTCATTCAGTGGAATAGAGGACTTTCAAGCATTCTTGAGGAAAAAACCAGAGTTGAATAGAAAATTTGACATCCAGACACAAGAAGCAAGAGATGCCTGAGAAGGTAATCAGGGAAAAGAAATCAGAAGGTACTTATCAAAGTTGAAGTATTTACATTCCTATATGGAAAAACAATAACTGTGACTGATAAAATCTTTCTCAGTATGAAAATAATGGAAGAAGGGTATATGGGCATATGAATACATATGTGAATGTGTGTATATATGTTTACAGTTATATATGGATAGAGGGCATAGGTTGAATTTGTTGGGAAGGGAGGATACTCAAGGGGTGAAATTATGAGGTGAGAGAGGAAAGTGGCAAGAGGAGATGGGGAGAGACAGGGTAGGGTAAACTATCTTATGTAGAAGAAGCAAGGGGAAGTGGTTGCAAGGGAAGGGAAGAATAGGAAGGCAAAAAGACAAAACCACATTCTCATTGAATTTGGTTCAGGGAGAGAATGACATACATACTAAATGTGATATCTCAACCTGTAGCAGAATAGGGGGAAGGGGGATGAGAAGGGGGGTGATGGATGGGAGGGCATCCTTGGGGGGAGGGGAGGTTGGAAGTACCCACTATAGAAGGGGGACAGGATCAAGTAGGGAATGGACCAGGTGGGGGGGTGGGATGAGTGGGAGGGAATTATAAGCAGCCTTGTACAATATATCTACTATGGTAATGTTTTGCATAGCTAGACATGTACAACATATACTGAATTACTTATCTTCCCAGAGGGAATGGGTGACAAGAGAGGAAGGAAATGGATCTGAAATTTGAGGTTTTAAGACTAAATGTTTCAAATATATATAAATACTATTATTAATACTCTTTTGCTTGTAATTGGGAGATAAGATGTGCAGGCATTGGGACACAAAGATTCACCTTCCTCTAATGGAAAAGTCGAAGGGGGTATGGGAGAAGATAGGGGAGAGAGCAGATTGGAGGAAGTGATATCTTATGGGACTGCTATTCTGGGAGGGTGGGTAGGGGAAAAACAGGGGGGGAAATAATTGTAACTCAAAATCTGGCAGAAATGAGTGATGTAAAACAGAAGTTAATAAAGCATATGTTTAATTTAAAAAAAGAAAAAGAAGAAACCAAAAAGAAAAAAAAAAGAAATTACCATAGATAATGGGCAACTAGGTGGCTCTGATAGAGTGCAGGGCCTGGAGTCAAGAAGACCTGAGTTCAAATCCAACCTCAGACACTAGAAGTGTGACCTTGGACAAGCCATTTAACCCTGTCTGCCTACATGTATAATTGATATCATATGCTTGCCTCCTCTTTGGGTGAGGAAGAGTGTGGGAGGGAGGGATTGAATTTGGAACTCAAAATTTAAAATAAATATCCTTAAAAAATAAATAAATAATGGATTTAAAATAAAATTTTAAAACAATTTAAATTAGGAATAATAAAATAAATAAACTAATCATTAAAAATAATAAAAAAAAGAAATTCAAGGAAGGAGCAGATCTCTTTTATCTGGGCCAATCAATGGTTTCAAGAAAGACATAGGGGCAGCTAGGTGCTGCAGTGAATAGAGCACCACCCCTGGAGTCAGGAGGACTTGAGTTCAAATCTGGCCTCAGACACTTAACACTTGCTAGCTATGTGACCTTGGTCAAGTCACTTAACCAAAATTGCCCCTCCAAAAAAAAAAAAAAAACAAGGAAAGGAAGTGATTATTGAGGTTGTGAAAGTAGATGACATTAGCAAGAGAGAAAAAAGAGAAGAGGCCAATGATAGAACCTAGGGGGAAATCTGTATTTAATGGGTACAAGAGGATGAAGAGACAGAAAAAAATGATGGAGTGGTTAGAAAGATGAGGGGAACTATGAGAAAAAAGTATATTGGAAATCAGGGAAATAGAAGGTGTGAAGGAATGTGAGGTTCATAACGTCAAATGCTTGAGAGACAACAAAAGTAGGTCAAGAAAAAAGTGGTGAGGTTAGCAATGATGAAGTCATCAGGAAACCGTAAAGTGACTATGAAGTGGCAGGAATAATGTATCAAATGTACAGTCTTTATTTTCTATAAGGTCTTAATTTTTTTTTCTTCTTTGAATAAGGAAAAGGGACTAGAATAAGAATTTATATAGCACCTACTCTGTGCCAGACCCTGTGCTAAACATTTTAGACATATTATCTCATTTGATTCTCCCAACAACCCTTTGAGGAAGGTGCTGTTATTATCCCTAATTTATAGTTGAAGAAACTAAGGCAAACAAAGGTTAAGTGACTTATCCAGGGTCACACAGCTACTAGATGTCTGAGGTAGGATCTGAATTCAGGTTTTTCTGACTCCAGGCCCAATGCTTCCACAGTATCATTCAGGTCTCTCTAGAAGGGTCAACTGGACAGTCTATAAACATATATTATATGTCTTCTATTAGGGGTTAGTCACCCTGTTAAGCATTGGGATACAAAAAAGCAACACATAAACCTTGCCATTAAGGAGTTTGGAACTTATTCGGTGAGATAATAAGTAAACAAATATGAACAAAGAAGTTACATATGGGAAAGAAAGGGAATAATGAAAAAAGTGAAGGCACTAGAACTAAGAGGGATTGAGAAAGGTTCCTCATAGATGGTATTTTAAGGAAGGGAAAGGAGCTAGGGAGGGGGAGGGGTTCATGTTAGGATATAAGAGGACCTTGCTTTCTGGAATCAATTTATACTTCCCTGGTCAGTGCCATTAGAGCCACAAGGGGCAGTTCCCTTTCTCATGGGAAAGCAATAAATTCATTTCTGTTTTCAGGTATCTAAGTCTTCGTATTGATTTTTTTGTAGTGGTCTCTGTCCCACACAGAGGCATGATGAATAGGCAGAGAAAATGCCCAAGAGCCAAGAGATAGAGGGTGTTGTTCAGGGGAAAGCCAAGAGGTCAATGTCACTGGATCACAGAGCATATGAGGTGGGGTGGAGAGAGAAAGGTGCAAGAAGACCAGAAAGTCTAGGGTTGGCAGGTACGCTAGGCTATAGAGGTATTCAAATGTCAAATGGAGGATACAGTATTTGAGCTAGGAGGTAATAGGTAGCCAGGCAAATAGTAGTAGACAGAGGAAGATCTGGCTCCTCTTATCATATGAGAAAGAAAAAAGACATAGAGAAGATCTTACATTGCTCCTAGGTTGAAGACAAGGAACTAGAAGAAGGAGAAAAATCAAAGTTGTTTGAAATAGAGAGGAACTCAGTGAAGTAAATTCTAATAGGAAACTAAAGGATATACACCATTTCCATCTCTTACTATCAATTATCAAGTCTTACTGATTCTGATTTCCCAATGTCCTTTCAACCTGTCTGTCCCCCTTTGATTTTGACAGCTGCTACCCAAGTTCAGAGACACATTACTTTTTTGCTTAAATTATTATAATAGTCCCACAACCAGAGGCTCACTCTTCTTTAATTTATCCTTTATAAGACTGCTAAAAGGATTTGGAATGTACAAGTATATTCATGTCAATGCCTTGCTCATTAACTTTTTATTTTATTTTTTCTCACATGTAAAAACAATTTTTAACATTCACTTTTTAAAAATTTGGGTTCCAAATTATCTCCCTTCCTTCACCCCACTCCTTGAGAAGGCAAACAATTTGATATAGATTTTTCATGTGCAGTCATGCAAAACGTATGTCTATATTAGCCATGTTGCAAAAAATAAAAATAAAAATAAAAGCAAGAAACATAAAGAAAGTAAAAAATGTATGCTCCCATCTTCATTCATACTCCATCAGTTCTTTCTCTGGAGGTGGATAGCATTTTTCATCATAATATCTTTGATCATTGTATTACTGAAAATAGCTTGGTCATTCAGATTTGATCATGGTACAACATTGTTGTAACTATGTATAATATTTTCCTGGTTCTGCTCACTTTATTTTTCATTGGTTCTTGTAAATCTTCCCAGGTTTTTCTTAAACCATCCTCCTTACATTTTTATAGCACAATAGAAATCAATCACAATTCTATACTATAAACTGTTCAACTGTTCCCTGGTGGATGGGTTTCCTCTGAAGTTCTAACTCTTTACCACCACAAAAAGAGTTGATAAAAATATTTTGTACACATAGGTCCTTTTCCTTCAATCTCTTTGAGATTAATGTGTAGTAGTGATATTTCTGGATCAAAGGGTATACACAGTTTTATAACCTTTGGGCATAGTTCCAATTTGCTGTCCAGGGTTGCTGTCCACCAACAGTGCATTAGTATTCTGATTTTTTCATATCCCCTCCAACATTTGTCATTTTCCTCTTCTGTCATGTTAGCCAATCTGATGGGTGTGAGGTGGTACTTCAGAGTCATTTTAATTTGCATTTATCTAACCAATACTGATTTAAAGAATTTCTTAACATGACTGACTATAGGTAGCTTTGATTTCTTCATCTGAAAGCTGCCTGTTCCTTTCCTTTGCCCATTTGTCAGTAGAGGGATATTTTTTTATATATTGTATATATAAAATATATTTTTATATATAAAATATATGTATTTTTATAAATTTGACTCAGCTCTCTATGTATTTGAGAAATAAGTCCTTTATCAGAGAAATTTATGAACTACTTTTTCTCCTGTTTACCTTCTAAGCTTGACTGCTTTGGATTTTTTTGTGCAAAGCCTTTTTAATTTAATGTAATCAAAATTATCCATATTATATCCTCTAATTTTCTCTATCTCCTGTCTGGTCATAAACTCTTCCCTTACCCATAGATCTAACAGGTAAAATATTTCATGTTACCCTATTTTGCTTATGATATCTTCCTTTATATCTAAAAACATGTACACGTTTTGACCTTATCTTGGTATATGGTGTGAATGTTAGTCTATACCTAGTTTCTGCCAAATTGTTTTCCAGTTTTCCCAGTAATTTTTGTCAAATAGGGAGATTTTGTTCCAAAACTTTGGGTCTTTGGGTTTATCAAATGGTAAATTATATGGTTACTTACTACTATGCATTGTGTACCTAACATAATTCACTGATCTATCATTCTATTTCTTAGCCAGTGCCAGGATATTTTGATGATCACCATTTTGTAATCAATAGCAGTTTGAGATCCAGTACTGGTAGGTCACCTTTCTTAGCATTTTTTCCCATTGTTTCCCTCAATATCCTTGACCTTTTGCTTTTCCAAAGAATTTTATTATTTTTTTCTAATTCTTCAAAACAATGTTTTGGTTGTTTGGCATGGCATTAAATAGTTAAATTAATTTTGGTAGAATGATAATTTTTATTATTTTGACTCGACTTACTCATTAGAAATAAATATTTTTCCAATTGTTTAGATCTGACTTTATCTGTGTGAAGTGTTTTGTTAATTTTGTTCATATAGTTCCTGGGTTTGTCTTGGCAGGTATATGCCTAAGTATTTTCTATTATCTGCAGTTACTTAAATGAAATTTCTCTAGCTTTTGCTGCTAGACTTTTTGGGTAATATATAGAAATGCTTATGGGTTTTACATATATAGACATATATATGTTATATAATAATATATAGAAATGTTTCTATCCTGCAACTTTGCTGAAATTGTTAGTCATTTCCATTATTTTTTTCCATAACTGATTCTCTAGGATTCTGTAAATATACCATCATATAATTTTCAAAGGGTGATTATTTTATTTTCTCATTGTCTGTTCTAATGAATTCAATGTCTTTTTCTTGTCTTGTTGCTATAGTTGACATTTCTAGTACAATATTGAATAATAGTGCTGACAATTGCTTCACAAAAGCTGACTTGCTTCACTCCTTATCTCACTGGGAAGGCTTCTAGCTTACTCAGAAAATGCCTACTTATGGTTTTAGATAAATACTAATCAATTTAAGGAAAGCTCTATCTATTCCTAAGCTCTTAAGTGTTTTTAATAGGAATGGGTGCTGTATTTTATCAAAAACTTTTTCTGCACCTATTGAGATGATCATGTGTTGTTTTTTGTTTTGTTTTGTTTTGTTTTTTGGTTTTGTTATTGATATGGTCAATTATGCTTATAGTTTTCCTAATAGTGAACCATCCCTGCATTCCTGGTATAAATCCCTATGATCTTTGTGATATATTGCTATAATCTACTTGTTTCTTATTAGTGATTCAATTAAAAATTTTCATTAATATTCATTGAGGAAAATGGTCTCTAGTTTTCTTTCTCTGTTTTTCTCTTCCTGGTTTAGTTTCAGTTCCATATATGTGCAGTAAAAAGAATTTAATAGCTTATCCCCTCCTCCATTACTATTTTCCCAAATAGTTTATTCAGCATTGGAAGTGTTTTGTAGAATTTGTGAATCCATCTGGTCCTGGTGATTTTTTCATTAGAGGTTCATTAATGACTTGTTCAATTTCTTTCTCTAAGATAGGCTTATTTAAATATTATATTTCCTTTTCTGCAAATCTGGAAAATATTCATTTTTGTGAATATTTATCAATTTCCCTCAAATTGAAAAATTTATTAACATAATTTAGAAAAATAAATCATAATAATTGCTTTATTTTCTTCTTTATTGGTATTGAATGAATCTTTTTTAATTTTTGATACTGGTGATTTAGTTTTCTGATAAAATCAAAATAACCAATGATTTATTGTGTTGGTTTTATCATAAAGTCAGCTCCTAGTTTTATTTATTTATTTTTATAAACTTTCAATTTTATTACCAAGATTTTAAATTTGTTATTTAACTGAAGATTTTGAATTTGTTCTTTTTTAAAGTTTTTTTTTTATTTGCATGCCTAATTCATTCATCTACTCTTTCTCTGTTTAATTTTTATTAGTATTTAGAGATATAGTTTTCCCCCAAGTACTGCTTTGGCTACATACCATAAAGCTTGGTATGTTGTCTCTTTGGTGTCATTCTCTAAAAAAAAATGTTATTTTTTTTTTATTTGTCCTTTGACCTACTCATTCTTTTTTTTTTTTTTTTGAGGGCAATTGGGGTTACGCAACATGCCCAAGGTCACACAGCTAGTATTTGTGTTGTGTCTGGGGCCAGATCTGAACTCAGGTCCTCCTGACTCCAGGGCCAGTACTCTATTCACTGTGCCACCTATCCACCCAGGCCTACTCGTTCTTAGAATTAGATTGTTTAGTTTCCAACTTATTTTAATCTATGTTCTGATAATACTTTATTGATATAATTTTTATTGTATTTTGATGTGAAAAGGATGCATTAAATATTTCTGCTTTTCTATATTTGGTGGTGAAATTTTTATGCCCAAATACATAATCAACTTTTGTGTAGGTGACTTAAATTGTGGAGAAAAATTATATAATCCTTCCTAATTCCATTCAATTTTCTCCAAAGATTTATAAGAGCTAACTTTTCTAAAATTTTATTCATCTTCTTAACTTTTTCTTGTTTATTTTTTTATTATATTTATTAAGTTCTGAGAGGTAAACGTTAAGGTCCCCTACTAGTACAGTTTTACTATTTCTTCTTGTAAGTCATTTAACTTTTCCTTTAAGAATTTTGTTGCCATGCTATTTGGTGCAGGCATGTTTAGTATCGATGTTACTTCATGGTCTCTGGTACCTTTTAGCACAATATAATTCCCTGTTTATCTCTTTTAAATAAGTTTTGGTTTAACTTTGAGATCATGATTGCTATCCCTGCTTTTTTTTTTACTTGAATAGAAGCATAATAGATTCTGTTTCAAGTCCTTTATTTTTTATTCTGGGGGTCTATGCTTTAAAAGTGTTTCTTGTAAATAACGTATTATCAGATTTTGTTTTTTAGTCCTTTCTACTATCTGATTCCATTTTAAAGGTGAATTCATCTTATTCACATTTACAGATATGATGACTAATTGTATTTCCATCCATCCTGTTTTTCCATCTGTGTGTCCTCTCTCACTCTTTTTAATCTGTTTCTTTTTCAAACGTCTATTTTGCTTCTGCCCACTTACCACCTTAATCCTCCTTCTGCTACCTCAAGATTGCTTCTCTTATTCTCTTCCCCTCCCACTTCCATGTAGGGTAAGGGTAAGATAGATGTTTTTTTGCTTTTGGGGGGGGGGGCAATTGGGGTTAAACCACTTGCCCAAAGTCACACAGCTAGTAATTATGTCAAGTGTCTGAGGCTGGATTTGAACTCAGGTCCTCCTGACTCCAGGGATGGTGCTCTATTCACTGCACCACCTAACTACCCCAAGATAGATTTTTATCCCCAATTGAATGTCTATGTTACCTCCTTTCAGCCATTTTTGATGACAGTGGGGCTCTCAAGTATTGTCTGCTCCTTCCCCCATTCCCTTTCATTGTAAAAGTTCTTTCTTTTCCACCTCTTTTATGTGAGATAATTTTCCCTATTCTATCACTCTTTTCCCCTTTTCCCCAGTGTATTCCTCTTTCTTAACTCTTAATTTTAATTTTTTAGAAATCCTCCTATCACGGTCAACTCATTCCAGTGTCCTCTTTCTATGTATACTCCTAACTGCCCTAATAATTAGTAAGTTCTTAGGAGTTATAAGTATCATCTTCTAATATAGTCATGTAAACAGTTTAACTTTTTCAAATCCCATATGATTTATCTTTCATATTTACCTCTTTTATGCTCTTTTTGAGTCTTGTATTTGAAAATCAAATTTTCTATTCAGCTCTGATCTTTTCATTAGGAATGCTTGAAAGTCCTCTATTTCATTAAATATCAACTTTTTCCCTTGAGGGATTATACTCAGTTTTACTTCATAAGTTATTCTTGTTTGTAATCCTAGCTCCTTTGCTTTCCAGAATATCATTCTAAGACCTTTGATCCTTTAATGTAGAAGTTGGCAAATCTTGTATTATCCTGACTGTGATTCCAGGACATTTGAATTTTTTCTCTCTGGCTACTTGCAATATTGTCTCCTTAACCTTACTGTTCTGGAATTTGGCTATAATTCCTGGGAGTTTTCCTTTTAGGATCTCTTTCAGGAGGTGATCAGTAAATTCTTTCCGTTTCTATTTGACCCTCTGGTTCTAGAATATCAGGGAAGTTTTCCTTGATAATTTCTTAAAAGATGATGTATAGGTTCTTTTTTGATCATGGCTTTCAGGTAGTCCAATAATTTTTAAATGATCTCTCCTCGTTTTATTTTCCAGGGCAATTATTTTTCCAATGTCATATTTCTTACTTTCTTCTATTTTTTTCATTCTTTTGACTTTGTTTTCTTATTTCTTGATGTTCCATGGAGTCATTAGCTTGCACTTGCCCAATTCTAATTTTTAAGGAATTAATTTCTTCAGTGAGGTTTGTATCTCTTTTTTCCATTTGTCCAGGTCTGTTTTAAGGAGTTTTTCCCTTCAGTGGAATATTTGGCCTTTTTTTTTTAAAGCATTTTATCAATTTTTTAAAGACATTGATTTCTTCAGTATTTTTTATGGTTTTTTTTTAACCAAGCTATTGATTCTCTTTTCATAACTTTCTTGCCTCACTCTCATTTAGTTTCCCATTTTGTCTTTTATGCCTCTTTTATGATTTTAAAATTCCTTTTCAAATTCTTACAGGAATTCTTTCTCTCTCTTTTTTTTTTTTTGGCTTGTGTTCAATTCACCTTTTTCTTTGAGACTTTGCATGTAGTTACTTTGACTTCATTTTCTTCTTCTGAGTTTGTTTTGATCTTCCCTTTCATCATAGTAACATTTTATGTCAGGTTCTTTTCTTATTTGCTCATTTTTTCAGTCTATTTGTTGACTTTTAACTTTCTGATAAAGTTGGGTTTTTTGTTTTTTTTTTCTTTGCTTTTTGGGGGGCAACTGGGGTTAAGCCACTTGCCCAAAGTCACACAGCTAGGAATTGTGTCAAGTATCTGAGGCCGAATTTGAACTCAGGTCATCCTGACTCCAGAGAGTGTGCTCTATTCACTGCACCACCTAGCTACCCCAAGATAGATTTTTACACCCAATTGAATGTGAATGTCATCTCCTTTGAGCCATTTTTGATGACAGTGGGGCTCTCAAGTATTGTCTGCTCCTTCCCCCATTGCCTTTCATTGTAAAAGTTCTTCCTTTTTTTAAAGAATCAGTTTCTTCCTGGGATGGAAAGTGCATTATCCCAGGTTTCAGATTTTTCATGCTGCTCTTTTCAGAGCTAGCTCTGGGGGGTCTATAAGTTTTTGCTTCTTTCAAGATGGTGTGATCTAAGGTGAGATATGGTCGCTATTTTCCTACACTGTGCTCTGTGTGATCAACCACAAGCACTCTTTACCCTGGAATATCTCTTATTCCTTATGAGCCTGAAAATGTAACTTGGGTACCTGCTTGACTGTGGCCACAAAAGTTAGTGCTCCTTTCTGCCTTGGACCTGAGACCAGGGCCCCTGCTCACTTGTGAGTGACTGCAAGCGCTCTTCTTTGCCCTGGAACTGTAACCAAGGTCCCTGCTCCCTTGCTGCCCCAGTTGCTAGTGTGCTAGTTTTCCTCTTCACTCTGTGACCAGAATTATGTATTGGTAATGCAAAAGGGTCCTATACCCAGTGCAAGAAAAGGATCACCTATAATCTCCCCTGACCAATTGTCAGACCCTTTACCTTCTGTAGGCTGAGAGAATTTGTTGCTGCCACTAATGAAGCCACTTCCAAGGCCCGTTGCTGGCTTGCCAGGGCATGCTCTAGGCCAGACCACCACCCTGATGAATCAGATTTTTCTTGTCAACATCCTAAGTTGTCTCAGGCTGGAAAATTATTTCACCTTGACCTTTGTTGGTTCTGCCACTCCAGAATTTGATTTGAGGTGTTATTTTAAAGTTGTTTGAAGGGTAATTTGAAAGAGTTCAGGAGAATTCCTGCTTTTACACCACCATCTTGACTCTACCTCCTATACCTTAACTATTGATGGCTTCCTATGACTTACTAAATAAATTATAAAATTAGCAATGCCTTTTACAATCTGACTCTAATGGTGGTATCATGAAAAGTTTATGGAGTAAGAGAAGCTGGGTTTGAATCTTGCCTCTGATGCTTACCTCTGTGACAAGTGACTCTTCTTCTCAAGTCTCAGCTTCCTCATTTATAAAATTAGAGGGTTGAACTAGATGTCCTCCGAAATCCTCTTCAACTCTTTCTATATTTCCAAATGCATGGTTATTAAATCTTATTTCATGTCATCAAAAAGAATTCATTAAATGCCTATGTGTCAGACAATGTGCTAAGTACTGGACTTCACATTGCTTTCCTTTGTACACTAAATGTCCCAGCCAAATCAGACTATTCCTTATTCTCAGCCTTGTTCTCAGACTTTTGCATGCTAGAATTACACTTTCCTGTCTCCATGAATCTGCATAATTCATAGCTGGGACTAATACTCTGTCACCATTTTCAATTTTTGAAATCTTTTCCTTCTGTCAAGTTTCAGGCCTCACTTTACCCATGAAGTCTATGCTGATTCCTTTAGCTAGGGGCAAACCTTCAAGTTTTGATTTTCTCATACCTCTCTTATTTGATATTTCCTAATTAGCACCCAATTACATGCTAATACTTTGTGTTTTAGTTATTTGTGTATATATCTTATTCTACTCCACTACCTACTTCTCAAGGTTATTCTAAGGAAAGTCTTTTACAAATATGAATCTCCATCACAGTTGCTATTTTTGTTATTTAATTATAACTCTCTTGAGTCATTTTCCCTATTTTTATTGCCAGGGTTTGGCGTGAGGCCTTGCAAATAGTCATCCTTTCATCTTGTGTAACTTTTGTAATTTTTCTACTGTAACTATTCCTTAAAGGATTTATTCAATAATGTGAGGGCCTTCCTCTAATTCTTTTAAAACTATGTTGGTACCAGTTTATTACTTTAGCTGCCTACCCATTATCCCTTAATATTTTTCCCTGTAAGACATGTCTGCCTGCTTTTCTTATTATAAAATTATCAGCATGATATATTTATATTTCTGACATAATAAATCAATGGTAATAGTCTAAAGCCTATTTATGTCCATTATATATTTCTTATATGTAGATAGATCATGGCATTCAATGATTCATAATCATCTAATAGCATTGGGTGAATACTACTACTGAATTTTTTGTGTGTTTTTTGTGTGTTTGTTTTTGAGAAAGCAACATAGAATCAACAAATTCTCTCCTTGCCTCACAAAGTTAACCCAGCCTTCTTTGTTATTCCTATTTAGTTCTAAGACATGCACATTAACCATTTACAACTTTTTCCCCAAAATATATATTCTGAAGAACTGAGTAGGCTATCCATTCAGTTGTATATTACAGTCTAGAAAGTCAACCATGACCTGAGGGTTTGAATCTAGCCTGTTGCCTAATTTTTGTAAGGTGAAGAGCGAAGAATTGTTTTTACATTTTAAAATACAATAAAACTTTTAAAATGCAAAGACCATTCTTAGCACTAGGATCTTACAAAAATAGACACCGGCCAGATATATATATATATATTTTTAATTAAAGAGTCAATCCCTTGACTAACTTCTTAAAGAGGCCCATTCACTGAATGGGTGTTGTCTTACTCAAATCAAGAATTTGAAAAGACCTTGGCTTAAAAAGACCAAGGTCTCCGACTGCATCCTGGGCCATCTCCAGTCTTCCTGATCAATATCTGGCTACAGGACCCAGATGGCTTCCAGCAGAAAAAGTGAGGCTGGTGACTTTGCACAGTCCTCCCTCACTCAACTCTAATTATTTTGCATGTCTCCCTGATGTCATGGTCCTCTTTGAGAACAAAAGACAAACCACAACAATAATCTCTGTGGTATGAAGACTCAGATGAAATGTGCATCATAAGATCAGTACAATGTCATTCACAAAGAGGAGGATATGGTAAGTTTTACATATATATATATATATATATATATATATATATATATATATATATATATATATATATATATATATATCTTTTGGAGTTGGAAGAGACCTAGTTGCCCGCTAGTCCAATCCATGCCTGAAAAAATAATTGCCTCTGCGACTTACTTGAAAAATAGTGATCTTGCTTTTCTTTAAAGATTCCAAATGAGCAGAAACACTCTTTTGATAAAACAAACTTCAGTACCCATACTATTTCCATTTGGATTCTTTGCTGGATGTCTTTTATGACAGTGATCTACAAATTGGTGAATTTTCATGTTCCTGTGGCAGCATTTCTTTTATTAATTTAAATGCTTTTTTAAAAATGTCAACAAATAATAAAGTTAGAGCTTATATTTTCCATACCTTTCATTAAACTCTTTTTTTTTTAAAGCAAGAGACCAGTAAATATTTATTTTAAAAAACCACCAAATAAACAGATCTCGAATAGGAAAAAGGCATTCAAAACAAAATATACATTTGCAAAAAATGTGTAATTTTATTTAATCAGTTTTCATATTCTAGATCCTTGAGGGATAGAGCATCACTCGGATCCTGTGTCCAATGGCCTTAGCAGGAAAATTGCTTCTGAACTTGGCTCGAACCATTCCACTATGTCCATGGGCCCGAGTAACTTTCCCCCAGATAACTCTTGTTCTGTTTGGTTTCCCACCAGGAGTTACTGTGTTGTTTTTGGCTTTGTATACATAAGCACATCTCTTTCCCAAATAGAATTCGGTTTCATCCCGTGCATAAACGCCTTCAATTTTCAAAAGAGCAGTATGTTCCCTCTGGTTTCGTAGGCCTCTCTTGTAGCCAGCAAAAATGGCCTTGGACCACAGTCTTCCAGACATTTTGCTGTTCTAGAAGTCCTGTTTCCAACAGGCCTCCACAGCTCCAAGATGGAGGAAAAAGGAAGTGCCTCATTAAACTCTTTTAATCATCTGTTGTAGACAATCATTTGTGAAAACCTCCTTGTTTCTTTCTCATATTTTTATTAAGGCTGTTTTTAGATAATTCTCATAAACATTTTACATACATGAGAAAATAGGGACATAAATTGAGAATTATTGATATATTTTTATCATCTTTTTTTAAAGAATAGTAATCATCATGATTTTTGAAATAATTTTTGTATCTTCTTTGTATGTTATAATGAAGATTCCTTTTTGAATATAAGTTGGACTAGATGACTTACTGAAATTCCTTCCAATTATAAAATTTTGTGAAATTACTTAACCTTACTAATCCTTACTTAGTTCACCTATAAAATGCAGTTATTACCTGAAGTTACTTCTTCCTAGGACTGTTGTAAGTATCAATAAGATCATATAGAGGTTTTCTTCCCCGATTAGGTTGTAAGTTCCCTGAAGACAGAAACTAATTCACTTTTTTTTTTTTACATTCCCATGCTTGGTATAGTGCCTGGCACATAGTAAGTAAATTAAAATGCCTGTTAAATGAATGCATGACTAGTGATAGTCATAGGCTAGATGGAAGCATTCTGGGAAACTTGCTTCCTATCACTTTGATGCGATTATCATTGCTATGGATTTAGAAATAAAGGGCCTCAAAGATCACCTAATGGAGTTCCTTAATTTCTCTTTTGAAAATTAAATTAAAAATTTTAGACTGTGCTTTTTTCAATGAAGAAAAAAATGATTTTCTCTCCCTCCCTTCACCCTCCGCAATCTCTTTTATTTTACAGAATCAAAGGATTCCTTGATAGGAAGGAATCTCAGTGGCCATCCATTCCAAATCACACATGAAAAAGAATCCTCAATATAACCTAATAAACAAATGGCCCTATAGCTTCTGCCCAAAGACCTCTGATGAAGGCGAAGCAACTTCACTCCAAGGCAGCCCATTCTACTTTAGGATTCCTCTAATTACTAAGGTGTTTTCCCCCCTGCTATCATGGCTAATTTGCCTCTTTGCAATTTCTACCTGGTTTTTGTTGTTGTTGTTGTTGTTGAAATGTTTTAAATTGTGTCTGATTCTTTGTGACCCCATTTGGGGTTTTCTTAGCAAAGATATTGGAGTGGTTTGTCATTTCCTTCTCCAGCTTATTTTACAGATGAGGAAACTGAGGCAAACCAGGTTAAGTGACTTGCCCGGGCTCATATAAGTAACAAGTGTCTGAGGTAAAATTTGAATTAATAAAGATGAGTCTTTCTGCCTCCAAGTCTTGTGCTCTATTGACTATACAACCTAGTTGCCCTTTACTATTGAATTATAATTATGGCAATTATTTATATAGAGATTCAGGATCTGAATAGTGCTTTATATACATTATCTCAATTGATCCTCACAATCCTGAGAGCTAAATACTACTCTTATTCCTGCTTTAAAGAGGAGGAACCCAATTCTGAAAGAGGTTAAGTGACCAACCCAAGGTCAAACAACTATAAGTTTCTGAGGCAGGATTCATACTCAGGTGTTTCTGATCTCAAGTGAAACACTGTATCCACTGTACCCTCCAGCTACCTTCTGGGCCAACTGGGCACGTTTAAACTTTTATCCACACAACAATCCTTCACATACTTGAATACAGCTAGCATATCCCCTCTAAGGTTTCTCTTTTCAAGAATGTATATGTCCAGTTTCTTCAACTAATTTTCATATGATATGGACTCAATACTCTTCATTATCCTGTTTCTTTTTGAATATTCTCCAGGTTATAAGAAGTTCCTTTCAAACTGTGGTACCCAGATGTATTTATAAATACAAGTCAGGTGGTTAATTGGCAATGAAATTACCCTGAGTCTGCTGAATTATGTCCAATTATGTCCAAAGTTAGGATAGGTAGCTAGGTGATGTGGTGGATAGAGTGCCAAGCCTGGAGTCAAGAAAACTTGAATTCAAATCCTGCCTCAGACACTTACTAGTTCTTACCCTGGTCAAATCACTTTACCCTGTCTGCCTCAGTTTCTTCATCTGTAAAATGAACTGAAGAAAGAAATAGTGTCCCACTCCTGTATCTCTGCCAAGAAAACCCCAAGTGGAGAGTCCCAGGGAGTCTGGTGTGACTGAAAAAGAAGTGAACAACGAGGATATAATACTGTTTCTCTCTTGTTCATCTCCATCCAATGTGAATAACAACACCTCCATATTTCAAAACCCTCTTTTGTGTCTGATAGTACTTATGCCATGTTAATACTCTCTGGCAGAAGCCTAGGATCATGGAGTCATATATTAGCAAAGTATAGTGGAAAAAAAGGCTGGTTTTGGAGTCAGAGGATTTAGGTCCATAACCCACCTCTGATGCTTGTGAGCTTGGATAAATCACTTTACTTCCCTCAGTCATAATAATAGTGACAATAATTATTATTATGATATTAATAATATAGCTAATATTGATATAGAACTTTGAGATCAGCAAAGTATTTAATATATATTTATTCATTTGATCCTCACAAAGACCATATGAGGTAAACACTTCTCTAGGGCCATTTTGTTTTGGAAATTGTATTTGCAGTGTTCAGTTCCATTTTATTTTTCTTTCTGTTTACATTTTTGTAGTTGTGTATAATGTTTTCCTCTTTCTATTTACTGCAGTCTTCAACAATTCATATAAATCTTCCCGTGCATCCCTGAGCCAATTATGGTTGCTATTTCTAGTGATTTGGTACATTCATGAACCATGGTTTGTTGAATCATTCTTCAACCCAGGGGCATTGACTGTTTTCATTTCATTACCACAGTAAGAGGTGTTGCTTTATTTTGCTAGCTGGGCAGCTTAATACACAATGTGCTGGATTTTGAAGAACTGAATTCAAATTCTGCCTTAGACAATTACTATTTACATTACTTTGGGAAGCTCATTTAAACTCTTTTAGCCTCAATTTCATAATCTATACAAAAAAAAAGTATAACAAGAGCATTTACCTTACAGGGATGTTGTGAGGATAGAATAAGGTAATACATGTAAAGCATACTGAAGACATTGAAACACTATAAGAATGTGAAGTATTATTATTACCACCTTTAACCTCTTTGGGGTATATACCTGGCACTGAGATCTCTGGGCATTTTAGTCACTTTTAAAAAATATAATTTCAAATTGCTTTCCAGAATGGTCAGGCCAATTCACAGCTCCACCAACAGTAGATCAGTACATCTCTGTTCCTTTTGAAAAAGCAAAGCTACTCAGCATCCCTAATTTTGTCCTTCCCTCCCTTGATCAAGCCAAGGTTTAAGAGGAAAGCAACAACTTGTTGACAATGATAGCTGGCCCAAAGTGGGATAGACTGCTTTTGAAAGTACTGAGTTCTCTATTCTTTAGGGTCTAAGAACTTTAGGGTCTCAGATTAGAAGATGGTCAATGAATTGTGAGGACTGAGCTAAATGACCTCTGTTTTCTCTTTTGTTGAGGTATTTTGATTCAAAAAGGTGCCATTTTACCAGACTAAGAAGAAAGACAGTCCTTCATAGCAAACTGCCCATATGGCTTATGGTTTTCTCCTGAATTTTTCAGGATCAGATTGGGGTACATTTCAAATGATCCAACAGCTCACCAGGTTTGCTCCTGCTTTCATCATTTGTATGTCTGTAGTGCTGGCCAGATTTCAAAGGACATAATGATGATTTGTGCCTCTCCCTCCAAGAAAAAAATTCCACATAGAGCAATCAGGTGCATCCTACGTGATTGACCTAGAGTCCCGAATGACCTGAAGAGGCAGCTGGCTGTAGTATAAGGAATTCTGGCCTCAGCATCAAGAGACATGAATTTGAGTGTCAGTATTGAGACTTATTAGTTCTTTGATCTGTCCCCTAACTTCTTTTTTTTTTTTTTTTTTGCTTTTTGGAGGGCAATTGGGGTTAAGTAACTTGCCCAAGATCACACGGCTAGGTTTTTATTTGTGTGTGTGTTAAGTGTCTGAGGCCGGATCCGAACTCAGGACCTTCTGACTCCAGGGCCGACGCTCTATTCTCTGAGCCACCTAGCTGTCCCTGTCCCCTAACTTATTAGGGACTTGGTGCCCTTGTGTATAAAATGAAGAATTCGATTAAATGATTTCTACAGCTACTTCTATCTCTATGTACTATGAATCCTTTATGAACCTCTGTTTATTCATCTGTAAGAGACTAAAACTTGTACAACCTACATTATAGAGTTGTGAAGAAAGTGCTTAGAACACTACAAAAATAGGAGTTGTTATCTGAGGAATCCATTTATATTGAGATATTTGCAACAGATAAGGAATGCCTTCTTCAAATCCTTGATCTTTCTCCTTAAACATCACCTTGCATTTTGTATATTTTACCTATATGTACATATTATTTATATTTGTCTATATACATCTATTTATCTGTCTCTCTGAATACATATATATGTACATATACATATATAATTGCATATCTATCTATTCATATTGTCTTCCCCATATAATGTAAGCTCTATGAAAGCAGTAATGTTTCATTTTTGCCTTTGTATTCCCTTACACGTAGAATAGTGCTTTGCACATATCAGATACCTATTGCTCTTTAGATGATTATAATGTCACGATTGCCAGAGGTATTTGCACTTGAACTGGATCAGAAGGGAGAGGCCACTTTGGGTTGCTGACAGGATTAGACGATACTTAACAGAAAAGGTGATATGAGGTAATATCCTGGGCCATAATGTGGTCCTGGGGCAGCCCAACTTAACTTTGCACCCAGGTAAAGCAATCTAAAAGCCAACTATGGGCCCTTTTAGCAAGAAGTTTACAAAGACCATTTTATCGATTAATCAAGAGGCTTCTGAGACTTCACAGGACTTCCTCATGGGTCATTTTTACTGAGGAGTCATTAAGTAAGTTTATAGAAAAGAAACTGTTTATTTGACTCCTTAGGCTCTGAGTGGTTCATTTTACTGGATATAGAAGTCTTCTGGGATAGGTAGGTTTCAAAGGCTGAGTTTGATGCATATAAAAGAAGAAAACATTCTTAATTACATAGATCAAGCAGTAGTATACAGACCAGTCAATCATATTAGTACTAACCAAGTGATAGGCCGACAGCAAAAATCGTTGATGATATTAAGCTTGATTTGTCTCATGGGTTTCCTTGAGTACTTCTATCTCTGGGAAAAAATGATTTAAAAAAAAAAAACTATGTATAAGTCTGTCTTTGAATGAAGCCATTCACACAAGAAAAAAAGGAAAGACAAGGACTTTCAGGGTGGCATATGTATTCAAGACAAGCACCATTTACTAAAAGTTCCTTAGAGTGGGGGGGAAACAACTACGGGCAGATGGGACACAAATAGTTTTTCCAGAGTTTGGGGTCCTGAAATGATATAGGAAGAATTCTTTGAATAGTAGCATTTACCTGGGGAAAAGCTACTTGAAGAGAGAAAATAATCTGATTTTTTTAACTGTTTCATAACTAAATTTGGCAAAATATAAATTCCAAAGTAATAGGAGAAACATTGGAATACTATCCATGAGAATGGATATGAGTATTTTATTTCTTAGGATGCAATATAAACTATGTAAAAATGATAATCTCTATCTATATCATCTATATCTCTATCTCAATGTATGAAGAATACATAACTGTAGTTATCTTCAAATCAAGTGAAAGAAGCTGCTATTAAAAATGTATTGTTCCATAAAATCAAGGAGGAAGCTCTTCAATGTGGCATTTGTGATACCTTGGATGGAATTTAAAATTCCATGAATATTTCAGGTTTTGAGGAATCCTTTAATTGAATATCATTTTATTACAGTCTGTCAGACCCTCCAATGTTGATTCAGTGCTGCTTTTCATTGTTTTATGAGTTGATGCTATCCTCTACTGTGTTTTACAAATGAACTTCTACTTTAGAATGGTGTTGCCCTTAGCTACCATATCTCTGCACTCTGACAAGAAAATCAAATATTGAGGAACTGAAGATATTTCTGTGATCTTTTGGTGTTGTTATTGTGGGCATTGCTATACACAAATTGAAGTTCCTTAGGAAGACATGTCAATGTCTATTATTAATTAATTAAACTACAAATTTATTAAATACTTACTCTAAGCCAGGAATTATGCTAAGCATCTGTTCTTTTATCTACTTCCCATTTTTCAGTATAAATAACTCATTTAAATAGGTCAAGTTGAAGCTGTCCTAGCTATGTCATATCTTCTTTTCACCTTTATCCTTTTTTTTTTTTTGAAGTGGCACCGAGTTGTTTTGTTTCAACACACACAAAATACAAAGAGGAGAAATATGATGCCAAATTGTGCAAGCAACTGACTGTAGAATGAATTCAGAAAATAGATGATGACCAAAAAATCACTTTGAAAGAAAGGTATCTCCCAATAATACTTGGGCTGTGTTGTATAAGTTCTTCCTGGCAGGGAAGCCAAGGGCTTACATGCCTTCCAGTTTTTGTGAGGGGCCTTAACTTGGCAGAGGGGTGACTTTATTGAAGCCAAAATGTTTTGCTCATGAAGGTTACCATCAAGGACATTATTTTACTCCATAAGCTTATAAATCTTACCTAAAAATGTGACTATGTTTTGTATACTAATAAAATATAAATTAAACACACACACACACACACACACAACTCCTAAAGAATAAAGGAATAAAAAAATCCTACAGTGGTTCCAATGGGCATCATAGGGCTGCTGGCTTGGCCCACTGGGCTGGGGTAGTGGTCCACATTTCAGTATCCCCAGAAAACCAAACATTCAGAAATAATGAGAAATAGCTTTGAGTTAAGGGTTCAAAAACTCCCTGTTTTGAATATTAGCTTTTTATTTAAGATATGAAATCAAATTCTATCTCTTTTTAAGTGAGAGTTTTTGCATATAAAATGTATATTTTATTTATTTTCTTAAAAAAAAAAAAGGAATAGAGACATTCAAGAGCATTTCAGGAAGACTCAGACATAGTCTCTCTCACTCCAACTGGCCATCCCAGAACAAAGGCATTATGGCAAAGACCATTTCAGCTATGGCATATGCTTGACCTGTCAGCAAGAAGACTTCTCTCTCACAATGACCAAGCCATCTTCCATGCCAATGTAGACTCTCTAAGACATGTTGATAAACAGTTGTCCTATTACATGGATGATAGTCTAGTCATTTCCAATTTCCAGTACCTGACTATGCTTCACATGGTTCTTTACTGGTACATAGAGACAATATACTTGACTTTCTCAATCTTGGATATTGAGGGGCAGTAGTGGACTTGGACTTGGGTTGCAATCATGGTAGAGGCTACTTTGTTCCCACTCTTGCCACCCAAGGACTTGTGCTGGGGTGGTTCTTCTGTGCAACAACTCACTTCCACATGTCTGTGGCTCCCATCTTTATCTTATCCTTTTTAAAAATTTTGGTATCAGTTTTGATCTTTGTCTCAATAAGTTCTTGGTTTGGCTGCTAACACAGCTCAGATTCTAGGCTACACATATTCAGTCAGTTTTCAATTGTGTCTGACTCTGGGAGTCCATTTGGGGTTTTGGGGGGTGGGGCAAAAACACTGGAGCAGTTTTCCATTTTTTTCTGCAGTTCTGTTTTTTACAGATGAGAAACTGAGGCAAACAGGATTAAGTGACTTGCCAGAGGTTGCACAGCTAAGCAAGACTCTGAGGCCAGATTTGAACTCACAAAGATTCTTGATTTTAGGAGCAGGACTCTATCCACTGTGCCACCTAACTGGCACACAGAAAGTTTTAATAAATGTTTGATAATTGAGTAATTGATCAAGAGGATAGCTTTTTCCTCACTGAGGTGGGGGGTTACTTATTTTTATGCTCCCAACCCATAAGCTTTGGGTCATGTGAACCACTGTAGATAAAACTTAGACACTCTTACCCTGGATATAATTCAAGTTTCAACTCATATCACTGAATATTTCTACAAAAGACGGAGTACTTAGTAAACTTTCTTAAGTAAGAATTTCAAATAGCTGGTGTTTTGTCACATTGGAGAGGGAGTATAACTTCAGAAAGAAGAGTAAGGACCAATGAGTAGATTTGGTAGATTTTGCCTCATTTTAGGTAGAATGTTCAGATCAATGCACTAGTTCATAAGAGTAGACACTCCCAGATATTACAAGTGTTCAAGAAGATCATATGTGACATTGGAAGCTGAGGATTTGTAGAGAGGATGTATTCTTCAGTGAGGGAGTGGGATTTGGTGATCTCTGAGGTCCCATCCAACCCTGAGCATCTAAAAATCTATTATTCTCAGAGTAACTTCTTCAAGACCATGTCGCCCTAGAGTACATGTTGCTCTGGATCCAGAGTGACATGTTACCATTCTTTATATGCCTAGATAATAAGATTGTCCCATTGTTTTCTATCCAGTGGATCTTGCTTAGAAGAACTAACCCAATGGAGGTGATTGTGTACCTCTCTCCTGACCCAATTCTCTCCCTCTCATACCTTGAAGGATTTTATGAAAGCCTGTAACTACACAATCATCTCCTCCTTTATGAGCTTAGACAACATTTTCTCCCCTTTTATTACATTTACTGTCTCTGCTTGCCAAGGTGCTTTTATGAGTGTGGGAATGATTGCCTCACTCTTGATAAAGTCAGGAATATCCCTTGGTGCTCCATATAACTTGTTACAATATTTTTAACAGCAATTTTTCTGGTATTCCTATGAAAGTAGATCTCACAAGTGACACCCCTGATGCTACTGAGGAAGGTAAGAACAGGAGGAAAAATTCTTCTTCGTGGTAGCAACCTTCCTCCAGAGTGGTTCAACTGTTGGACTCAGCTATTCCAAATAAACCTGATAAAGATGATGAGTGTTAAAATACTTGAAAGTTTAATGTTTGTCTCTTCTGTGGGGGAGAAAAGATGGAAGATGATGGGATCAAGGAAACATTGAGGTCTTAAAATAATACTTCTGAAGATATTTGGTCTCATCATTGTAGGTACTCTTGCTCAGAATATTCCAAAAATTTTTACTTGGCAAATCTTTTAAGGAATGAGAGGTAAAGAAACTGAATTAAAGCAGTGGTGTTAAATTCAAATAAAATGGATCCCTGCAGGCTGTTTATAGACTTAGAAAGTCATATATTTAACATTTTATGTTGTATTATATTTTTATTTATGTTGTTGAACATATCTCCATTACATTTTAATCTGGTTTGACCACTCTGACCGAGCTTGACACCTATGGTGTTATAATTGCCACCATTAGGTTAGCTTACCTAAGCATGATGTATTGCTTGAAAACAACATCATCATCCATAAGGTATTCAGTAAGACAGCATGATATATTGGGTAGAGCTGTGTCATTCTGGGTCAATCAGTTTCACAGTGCCCCTAGAAAACTATCTAAGGCTGTTAGTTGCTGAACAGTTGCTGATCTTGAGTACTAGAAGGAATTTCCTTACTAGGATGTCCCACAGACACCTCAGTTCCTTCATCTGTAAAATAGGGATAACAATAGCACCTACCTTTCTGGGACCTTCATGTGAGGACCAAATGAGATAACATATATGAAGTTCTTTGCAAATCTTATGTTGTTTGTCCTTCGTTTTGAAGGGGACCAATGACATCACAGGGTAATATCTTGACTTTGAAGTGAAGCAAAGTTGCACAAAGTCATCAACGTCATTCTCTCTTCCTGAGTCATTAAAGTACAGTGGCAAGACAGAAGTCAGGATGCCTGGGGATGGTCTGGGATGCAGTGAATGACCTTGGTGTCTTTGATGTCTGACCAAGATGTTAAGTGTTCCACAGTGCCTACTTTAGCTACCTTCCTTCCTGGCTATTGGAACAATTTTTTTCTTATCTGCCCATTCCACTGGGGAAAGTCGTCTTGGGATAGACAATCCACTAACTTACTAATGTGTTTGAGGCCTGGATGTTACCATCCACCCTGTTTAGCCTGTCTTCAGAGATAGTTTTATAAGGGTGTGTTCACTGTGCATGTCACAGCTTCTTGGAGCCACAGGTGAGAGTTGGGTGAAGGTGGACACCAAAGGTGGATGAGCAGCCCTGCAAAAGGCTCATCAAGCCCTCACATCAGAGGTGGTGGTCTTCCTTGAATACCCTGTGCACCCCTTAAAAACCTTAAAGTTCTATATAAATGCTAACTTTTATTATTAACATGGAAAGATAAGGGGTGAATACATTTCAGGGATGGAGAAGGACCAGACATGGAGGCAAGAGTTGGAAATGCAGATTTGGAAAACAGCTTATAGATCAATTTACTACATAGTTTGTATGAAATGTTGGGAAATGCAGGTGGGAGTCAAAATGTGTAGCATATGAAATTCTGGCCAGAGGAAACTTGAAGTAGGCATGGACATTTGAATAGTAACATCTCAGAGGAGAACTCAGAGGTCATCTAGTCTAAAAGTTGCCTGAATTATAAATCCGCTTTACAACATCTCCAAGGAGGAGTCATTTAGTCACTGTTTGAAGACCTTCAGAGATTTTAGAGCTCCCTCCCTCCTTCCATTCTTAGGCAGCCCATAACATTGAGCTAAAATGTACCTCCCTTCTTCCTTTCCATCTCACTTACCTGAATTTTCCCTTCTGTAACTGAGAAAATGAAATCTTATATTATGACTCTGAGGACTGACTTATTGCTAGGCTAGGTAGACCAGAAGTGACCACATGTTTGATCACCAACTGATTCACTTATGTACTGAGAAGCTCCTGTACATCCAATACTAGTTGAGTCAGCTTCATTTAGGCAAAAGATTCAAAGCTCTACTGATCAAAATCAGCTTAGTGAACTTCATCAATTCAGGTATGTAAGGTCAGTCAACTTTCCAATAGCAATGCCCTTTGTAGTAAATATGGTGGGTCTTAGTTCAGAATACCTGCTGATCAATTGCCCCTAAATTACCCCTCCTATTCAACCCTCATGAATCCGCCCAGCAAAAACCATCAGATATAAGAGCAAAGATCCAGAGATCTAGGTTCCCAGTTGGAATATGCATCCCACTATATGCAGCCAAGCCTGTGGAGCTGGGGGACTAGGGTTGGTGAGCCTCTTGCTTGAATGCTTGTGAGTAACAAAATGCCTGAATTGTGGTCCATTGAGCACTTCTATTCTTTCTTCCTGCCATGCCCATGATCTCCTCAGAATTACCTCAGAGTTAATGTATTAGTCTCAGAACACTAAAAGTTCATTAAGAGCAGAAATCATATCATATACTTTGTCTATGTGTGTCACCATGAATAATGAGACGTTATAATACTCTTAGAAGTAGGTTCTGCAAATGGCATTATCCTCATCTTGTTTTGTTGTTCAGTCCTTTCAGTTGCATTCAACTCTGTGACCACATTGGAGGTTTTCTTGGCAAAGATGCTGGAATAGTTTGCCATTTCCTTCTCCAACTCATTTTACAGATGAGGAGGGTGTATGAGGCACAAGGAGGACTAGCACCTCTGGTGAGAGGGCTTGCTAAGCCCTTTTCAAGGTTACTCATCCATCACTGCTGTTTACCTGCCACCCATCTCTCATCTGTGACTCCAAGAAGTTCTAGCATTTGCAGTAGGCACACCCTTGTATCACTGTCTCAGCAGATGGGCTAAACCAGTTTAAGGGTTAATCAACAGGTTTCAGACATGTTGGTGAGTTAGGGGGTTGTTTACTCCAAGCATGGGAAGATTTCCTCTGGTGGAAATGGTAGATGAGAATAATTTGTTCCAATGGCCAAAAAAGTGGCTGATGCAAGTGCTATGAAGCACTTAGAGTTTGGTTAGACATCAAAGATGCAAAGATTATCCACTAGATCCTGGGCCATCACCAGTCATCCTGACTTTTGTCTCACTACTTCAAGACTCAGGAAGAGAGAGTGAGGCTGATGACTTTGTGCAACTCTGCCTCACAAATCCCATGCATATGCAAGTCAAGGCATCACCCCTTGATGTCATTGATCATTCTCTAAATATGAAGGTAGGTGGGGGAGCCAAGATAGCAGAGTAGAAACAGGACTTCTGCCTGGCTCCAGCTCCAACCTCCTCCAATACATGTAAAAAATGACTCTAAACAAATTTGAGAGCTATAGAACCTACAAAGTGATAGAAAGAAACAAATCTCCTCCTGAAGCCCAGCAGGCTGGCAGGAAGGGTCCATCACAGGGTGCTGGGAGTGGAGCACAGTCCCGACTGAGCTGCAGTTTTAGCCCCAGGATAGTCCCAACCAGCAGTTGTGGCTGGAGCACACTTCATGAGAGTAAATCACCAGCAGTTGTAGCAGTTTGCAGACTTCTCAATCCACAGGTCAAAAACAAAGTAAAAGGTCAGTGTGGAACTTTGTTCAAGCAGGGGAGTGGGGCAAGACTACTACCCTGAGAGGGAAAAGCTGAGGAGGTGTGCTGGCTGCAGCCACTGCATGTGGCTGCTTCCAGTGCTCCTTGCCTGCACATTGCAGGGGGACCAAGTGACTAAGTCATTCATAGGGTAATCTCTTTTACTTTGACCTGCTTGGATCCAGATGATGGTCTTGGGTGGTGATCCTGGGGTGTGTGACCAGTGAGCTAGAAAGTGTGAGGGCTGTAGAGAGGGCACTCATCTAATACCTCCAGTAGCTACAAAAACCCTGCTATTTGGGACATAGATCTCTCCATTGTGGAAGCAGAGTTCTACTGTGGCAAAAAGCTCAAAAGTCAAGTAATTGGCTGCCAATATGAGCAAGCATAGGAAACACAAACGGATGATAGAATCCTTTTCTGGGGGACAAAAAGGATCAAGGCATGGAGTGGGAGGAAAATAGCAAAGTCAGAACCCCTGCATCAAAAGTCTCCAAGAAAAATATGAACTGGTTACAGGCCATGGAGGAGCTCAAGAAAGATTTTGAAAATCAAATAAAAGAAGTGGAGGAAAAATTGGGAAGAGAAATGAGAATGATGCAAGAAAATCATGAAAAGCATGTCAACAGCCTGCTAAAGCAGACCCAAAAATACACTGAAGAAAATAACATCTTGAAAAATAGACTAACTCAAATGGCAAAAGAGGCCCAAAAAGGCAATGAGGAGAAGAATGCTTTAAAAGGCATTTTCCATAGATGGAAAAAGAATTTCAAAAAGTCACTGAAGAGAATAACTCCTTCAAAATTAGATTGGAGCAGTTGGAAGTTAATGACTTTATGAGAAATCAAGATACTATAAAACAGATCCAAACAAATGAAAAAATAGAAGGCAATGTGAAATATCTCATTGTAAAAACCACTGACCTGGAAAATAGATCCAGGAGAGATAATGTAAAAATTATTGGTCTACCTGAAAGCCATTATAAAAAAAAAAGTCTAGGGGCAGCTAGGTGGCGCAGTGAGTAGAGCACCGGCCCTGGAGTCAGAAGGACCTGAGTTCGGATCCAGCCTCAGACACAACCCACACAAAAACAAAAACCTAGCCATGTGACCTTGGGCAAGTTACTTAACCCCAATTGCCCTAAAAGGGGAGGCTAGGTGGCACAGTGAGTAAGAGCGCCGGCCTCGGAGTTGGGATGACCCGAGATCAAATCCGGCCTCAGAAAATGAGCACCCACACTTAAATAATGACTAGCCATGTAACCTTGAGCAAGTTACTTAACCCCAATTGCTTAAAAAAAAAAAGTCTAGACGCCATCTTTCAAGAAATTTTCAAGGGACGGCTAGGTGGCGCAGTGAGTAGAGTGCCAGCCCTGGAGTCAGAACGACTGAGATCTGATCTAACCTCAGATACTTAACACACACAAACAAAAACCTAGCCATGTGACCTTGGGCAAGTTACTTAATCCCAATTGCCCTCCAAAAAGAAAAAAATTTTTTTCAAGCAATATTGCCCTGATATTCTAGAACCAGAGGGCAAAATAGAAATACAAAGAATTCACTGATTACCTCTTGAAAAAGATCCCAAAAAGAAAACCCCTAAGAATATTATAGCAAAATTCCAGAGTTCCCAGGTAAAGGAGAAAATATGGCAAGCAGTCAGGAAGAAACAATTTGAGTACTGTGGAAACACAATCGGGATAACACAAGCTTCTACAATAAGGGGTGGAAGGGCTTGGAATATGATATTCTGGAGGTAAAAAGAGCTAGGACAAAACCAAGAATCACCTACCCAGAAAAATTGCATATAATGCTACAGGGAAAAATATGGTCATTCAATGAAATATAGGACTTTATAGCATTCTTGATGAAAAAACCAGAGTTGAACAGAAATTTCACTTTCAAATGCAAGAAGCAAGAGAAGCATGAGAAGGTAAACAGGAAAAAGAAATCATAAGGAACTTGTTAAAGTTGAACTATTTACATTCCTACATGGAAAAATGATAACTGTAACTCATAAGACTTTTCTCAGTATGAGGATAGCTGAAGAGAATATATACACATATATGCATATAAATATATGTATACATAGGAGAATATATGTGTATATAAATATATATGTGAGTTTGGGCATTTCTATGTTCATGTACACATAGACAGAGGGCATATTAAATATTTGTTTTAAAAACTTTGTGTTCCAGATGATTTCCCATTTTCCCTTCTTCCCTCCTCACCCACCCCCACTTGGAAGATAAGCAATTCAATACATGTGTAGTTACCCAAATCATTTTCATAGTAGTTATATTGTGAGAGACTAACTATATTTCCCTCCATCCCATCCTACCCCCCACTTATTCTATTTTCTCCTTTGACCCTAGCCCTTTTCAAAAATGTTTGCTTCTAATTACCCTCTCCCCCAATCAGCCCCCCTTTCTATCCTCCCCCCTCTTACGGTCTACCCCCCTATTATCTTATAGGGTAAGATACCCAATTGAGTATGTATGTATGTTATCCCCCCCCTCCATATTTGAGGAGAATCAGGATGTCCTATTCCCTTTCACCTTCCTGCTCTTCTCCTCCACTGTAACAGTTTTCCCTTGCTTCTTTTATATGAGATAATTTACCCTAATCTATTGTTCCTTTTCTTCTTCTCCCAATAAATTCCTCTCTCACCTCTTAATTTTAATTTTTAGATATCATTTGTCCCAAACCCCATAAACATACCTCTCTGCTAACTTCCCTATTTCTGTTGAAGCCATCACTATTCCAATCACTGTTTTGAAACCCTCCAAATCATCCTTAACTTCACTCAGTTGTCCTCTATGTCCAATCCATTGCCAAATATTCTTGGTTTTTAGTTAAATTTTATTTACAGATATGCCTTCTTTCCCACTCCCCATTGAAAAAAGGCAAGATATGACAAATCTGGATTTTGGATAGGAATGAGTCTTAGACACTTATAGGTCATCTAGGAGGCCATGTCAATTAGGCAGTTATAGATGTGGGAATAGAGCTCAGAAAAGAGAGGAGGGTTGAATATGTAGATTTGAGAGTCATCTGAATAGAGATGATAGTTGACAGAACCAGGCTATTAAGAGCTTTAAATTAGTTGGGGTGTGTGTGTGTGTGTGTGTGTGTGTGTGTGTGTGTGTGTGTGTGTGTGTGGTGGGTTCTTGGGGGAATTCTGAGAGCTTGTTTCTGAGAGTTGCTTTTTCTTTGCTGTGGAGAACTTCCACACCAACCACCTCCCTTCTGTTTCTAGGACTTCCTGACAATACCTCTTACCCCCTATTCTTGGTTCCCAAACCACTTCCTCCCCAGGACACAGAAAAATCCAAACTACATGAACAGGTAGAACCCTCTAGGAAGACTGCTATGGTTTTGGATAAGGGTCTCTGTTGTGGTAGGGATATGAATAATGAAGGCCTTGATAGCTTGCTAAGAATGCTTCAGAGACCAATAATGACCCATTCATTTATAAGTGATGAAGATCTCTGAAGATCAGAGAACCACAAACACACAGGCACTCACACAGAAACCTCATCCAATAAATAGAATCCTTTGAACATGGCAGAGAGCTGGACAGTGATGAAGCATAACTGCCACATGCTTAGAAGGATTCCAAGGAAGCTAAATTCATCAAAGGGATAACAGGGAGACAAGGTTTATTTCATAGTTTATAGCTTTATTGATGACCTCTTTTCATAGAGCTCACTGTAATAAAGAAGTGTTCTCTTTTAGGATATTAAAAACAAATTATATACATTCCCCCCCAAATTTTTGAAGGCCAGCAAGGCATCCCTGCAATGAAATCCATTCAGCTATTGTGCTAATTTCAAATGTATTTATGCCATTTGTGACATTAAGAAAAATCTTTGGATTTTTATCAGAGGATTTCCAAGCCTTGTCTATGCCAGGAAATTAAATTCAATTCAGCAACCATTCTTGTTTTCAAAAATTAATATGTATTTATCTCTTGCTCCCCACCATTGAAAAAGTCAAAGAAAAAAACACATAATGAACATGCACAGTCAAGCAAAACAAAGACCCACTTTAATCATATCCCAAAATGTATATCGCATTCTGCCTTTTGAATGTATTACTTCTCTGTCAGAAAGGAATTGACACAGTAAACATTCTTCAGGAACCTGTTATGTGCCATTCATAGGGCCAAATATTTACTTTGAAAATGTTTTCATGGTACTTGTAGGACTTGTTCCTAGAAGAGACCTTAGATACCACATAGTCCAATGACTTTATATAACAGACGGAGGAAACTGAGGTATGAGAGGTGAAAGAACTTGCCCAATGTCACAGCTGGGGTTTTAGGCAAGGTAGTGTGACTCTGAGTCTGATTCTCATTAGTAGGTTGGTCTCCTTAAGTTGCTTATGGAGACTAAGTGTATTTAAGATGAAACCCTTCATTCTAAAACTCAGATATTATGCATTGCATATATATTTATTACATTGACTTCCTTCCATCTCTCCAATTGCTTCCAATTCTTCTTCAACCTTCCAAATGTTTGCATATGGATATTTGTTCCCTGGCACAGGATGTGAATTCAGGAAGACTTGAATTCGAATTTGACCTCAGATACTTTCTAGCTCTGTGACTGGGCAGTTTGCCTTGTTTCCTCATCTGTTTGCTTCAGTTTTCTCATCTGTCAAATGAACTAGAGAAGGAAATTGTAAACCACTCCAGTATTTTTGCCAAGAAAACAACAAATGGAGAGTCAGACACGACTGAAAAATGATTAAACAACAACAACAACAACACTTGACCCCTGCTTCAGCTTTTTTTTCTCTAGGCTAAATATCCTAGTGCCTTGTATAACAAGGTCTCCAGTCCTGTCACCATCTTGTTTTTTTCTGATCTGGCTTTCATTAGTCAGAATGGTTGCATCTATGTCCTAAATTCCTAGGTCACCTGCTGGGATAGTTATAGTTTAAAATTTTCTGACATCAAAATGGTTAGGGATATGGTCAAGGCAAAATTATTAAGGATACATCTCCCATCAGAATTCATCTTTGTCCTTCTGAGGCCATTTGGTTACCCTTTACCAATTGATTGAGGACCTTTACCAATTGATTCAGCTACTAGACCTATACTCCATAGTAGCCTATCACACACAATAATAATAACTCATATTTCTATGATATGTTATGGTTATAATGTATTTTGCATGTATGGTATAGAAGAAAATAGAATATGAGATATGAAAGATACCTTAGCAATTATCAAATCCAACCCCTCGTTTTCCAGATTAGCAACCTGAGGTCTAGAGATAGAAATAGACTGGTCCAAAGCCAAAGTTCAAAGGTAATAGAACTAGGCTAAAGAAACTGGGTCTTCTTATTCCTAAATTATTACTTATTACACTATACTATACTATATTGCTTCTCTCAGCAAATAATCTGGATCTAGGAAAACTCATTACCATTCATTTTGTTGTTGTTCAGTTGTGCCTGACTCTTTGTGATCCCATGTACCATATTATGCCAATATTGCCCATGGTGTTTCTTGACAAAGATACTAGAATACTTTGCCATTTCATTCTGCAGTGGACTAAAACAAACAGATGTTAAGTGATTTGCCCAGGGTCACACAGCTAATAAGTATCTGACACTGGATTTGAACTCAGGTCTTCCTGACTCTAGGCCCAGCATTCTGTTCAATAAGTCACCTAACTGCCTCCCACCATTCTTTATACACCTGGATGAGGAGATTATCCTCTTGTTTCCCATCCAGAGTCCCAGTTCAGTGCTATGCCCATTTAATGATAACCTCATAGACTCTGAGAACACATAGAATTTTTCTAGCCTTCTACTTCAATTTTATAGATGAAGAAATCAAGGTATAAAGAACTTAATTGACTTTACCAGTATCATACATTTATTAAAAAGAAGATCCGTGTCTCAGAATCAGGTCTCCTGATTCCAACTTCAGTGCTCTTCTCTCCATACCATTCTCCTAGAACTACGTTCTTTTAATGATAGTAATAATAACATTTATATTTGATTACTACATCAGACACTGTGTTCAATATACAGGTATATCCTATCTACTTTATAGATAGGTAAATGGAGACTCAGGAAAGGAAAGTAAGTTGGCCAAGGTTACACAACTAGTCACTGTCAGAGTTAGGATTAGAATACAAGTCTTTTCCCCAGAGATCTCTGAGGTCCCTTCCAGTTTCAATGTTTTATGACAGCATTTCCAAAGTGCTCTATGACTCTACACTTTTCCTTTCCTCTGTCCTCCATCTCACTGTCTTTTCCAATTTCTTGATCCTTTACCTGAAATGACAATTAATTACATGATCACCTAATCCACAATAGATATTATTGAGTAGTGGAGAAAGTGTTGAACTCAGAGTCTGGTAATTACTAATAATCATTATTTGTAGAGAAATTTAACTTTGGCAAAAATTCTTTATTATGTTAGAACCTCACAATATCCCTTTGAGGTAGATATTACAGAAACTATTCTTTCCATTTTACAGAAGGAAAAATTGAGCCTCAATTTATTTGACTTGCTCCAAGTTAGAAAGTGTCAGAGATGTGTCTTGAATCCAAGTCTTCTGCTTCCTAGTTCAGTCTATTTTACATGATGCCATACTATGTTAGAGGCATGGGAGAGTAAGGGTAATGAGGAGTTTAGAGCAAAGGCCAAAGCTGCCAGGTCTCAGTTGCTGGAAAGATGAATCTGGGGAGACTCGATGATCTTAAGTCATGGCAAGAGGATGATGGGTTTGGAGGACTCAACAATGGACCTTCAGAGAAACCATGTGCGGAAAATATGGTCCCTGTCATATTTCTGATGAACCTCCTAGCCAATTAATGGGATTTCCATTGTCATGAAAGGTAGCTCATCCCTCCATAATACCTGTGACTCTTGTAAGAGACACAGAACCAATCTTTGTTTCCCCTCATCTTAGACATCATAGAGGAACTAAGGAGGGACCCAGAAGTTTCTGATCCCCATCTCTAGCTTCATTAATAGGGAATATTTCAAGTAGTTTTATATAGAAGAATTGATTTTAACAAGCCAATAAATATTAAGTTCCTGTTATATTCCTGGCTTTCTGCTAAGTTCTAGATATGCAAATACATAAAAGAAAGACGACCTTTTAAGAAGGGTCTATCTAGGAGTTTATAATCTAATGGGCGAAGATAACACACAAAAGAAAGTTAAGAAAGTTGGAAAAAATAGGGAAGGAGGGACTAGATAACCAGCTTGAGGATATGGTCAAGGAAGTATAAAATGAGTGTAGCTGAGTGGGAAATGAGGAGATGTCTGAGGAAATGTCTGACTTGTCACCTCTTCTTATATGGAAGAGTTTCTTCACCCTCTAATCTGAAGGGCAGAAGGTAATAATGAGTAATAGAAATAAAAAATCTGAATAGGTTAGGACTGACCAATGCAGAAAACCCAAATGTAGAATTTGGGACGGAGAGGTCAGTAGAGAAGGGGGTGGGGCATTACAGGGAAAAGAGGAAATAGTACTGTGAGATAAAGCCCACAAAATTCTGCTGATTGAGATTCTTAGGCTCAAAGGATCTTACAGTTGAAGGGAATGTGAAAGTCATCTGTTCATTCCCTTTCTAACCCCTTTTCCTAGACTATCTTCTTGTGAATCCACAAGTGAAGGGCTCACTACACTCCATAGCAAGTCCATTCTATTGCTCAGCATCTCTGGTTAATAAAAAGCTTCCTTATAATGAGATAACATCTGCCTCTTGTCATTTCCATCTGCTTGTAACAGTCTGTTTACATAGTCTTTGTTCATACATTTCCTTTTCATTTATTTTATTTTGTTTGTCAGCATTTGTGTATATGGCCTATTTTCCTTAATTTTCTATGAGTAGGAATTTCTATTTTTTTTTAAAGCAATTGGGGTTAAGTAACTTGCTCAAGGTTACAGGGCTAGTCATTATTTATGCGTGGGTGCTCATTTTCTGAGGCCGGATCTGCGCCACCTAGCTGCCCCTTTAGGGCAATTGGGGTTAAGTAACTTGCCCAAGGTTACGCGGCTAGGATTTTGTTTGTGTGGAGTAAGTGTCGGCGGCTGGCTCCGAACTCAGGTCCTTCTGACTCCAGGGCCGGCGCTCTATTCACTCACTGCGTCACCTAGCCGCCCCATGGAATTTCTATTTTCTTTGTAGTGGAAAGACCTCAAGATAAGGTTGTGTGGAGCCCTGGATTTTATTGCCCATTCTGAAACTGACAAACTGTGTGACCTTCAACAAATACTAACTACTCTAGTTCAACATTTCTTCTCCAGTGAAATGGGAGTAATAATCCCTGCCCTTTTCTATTATGTAGGGTTGTTTTGAGGTTCATGAAATAATGTGTATGAAAAAATTTTGTCTGGTGTAACATACTTCACAAATGCATTATTTTATGTGTGTAAACACATATTCACAAATGCATACTTCACAAATTTATTATTGTTATGTGAGTTTTCTCTGCAGCCTCTTGGGTTTCTTTTTGTACAAGAAATCTGGGAAAGAAGACATCCTCTCATATAATTCCTAATGCAGCCTTTTTCTCTGTGGACAGGTTTGTCCAAGGTAAGTGTCTGTCTCTCCTTCCACAAAGTCAGATGTTAATATGCCTGGTTCCTTTGTGCTCTGGTTTTAATAGAAGTCCTTGTCTTTTAACAGTGGCCTTGCTTTCTGACATCTGAAAGGGAAGTGTAGAGACATTTAGAATTACTTCAAGTGACAGATTGGAAACACATTACTCCCCTCACTTTCTCCCTCTTCTCCCAACCCCTACATCCTGGCCTTGATTTTGCCCTTTGGCAAAAACAGTTGAGAATTAACTTAAGGATTTACCTATCTAAGCTGCATCCCTCTTAACTGGGACTCACAGGGAAGGATCAAAGATTTTGGAGAATAAAACTTCTAAACTGAATTTTGAGAAATGGGAAGCAAGGTGGGTCTTCTGTGTCAGTTGAGAATACTGGGAAAATAGTGTGATTTCAGGGCACCAGGGAGAGTCCCTCCCCATTCTAATACACAAATGCAGTTCCACATGATGAATGAAGTTTAAAATCCTTTTAACTAGGAAAAAGCCTTCCCTAGGGAAATGAGTCTGCCCCAGGTAGGACTGACAGATGCAGGAAACCTAAACGCAGAATTTGGGAAAGAGGTCCCTTGGAAGGAAGACAGTAGGCCATTAGGGAAGATTTTATGTTGTAGGTAGCACTTGAGCTAAATCTTAAAGGAGGTCTTAGATTTCAAAAGGCAGAGGTAAGAAGGGTGTACATATCAGGTTTGGGGGTCAGCCAGCACAAAGGTACAGAGATGGAACATAGAGTATCCTGCTTGTAGAATAGTAAAGTGGCTAGTAGCTAGATTGCAAAGTGCATTTGGGAGTCAGGAATGGTGGGGATGGAATATAAAGATTATATTATTATATTATATAAAAGACTGAAAGACATGAAGTAGTCAGGGTGTGAACTGGGAAAGTAGCTTTGTGATGGGCACATCTCTGAGCCTCCTTATCCATACAATGGAAATAATACTTATGCTACCAATCTCATAGGATGTCAGAGTTTTCAGTGCCTATGTGGCATCCAGGAGGCAATGTCCATCAGGCAGATGTGAGAATAGAGTTCAGGAAAGAGATCGTTCAATATGTAGATTTGTGAGCAACTATAAATGATAGTTGAAATTATGGGAGCATAATGAAATACCAAGAGTCACTATGTAGAAAGAAGAGCAAAGGTCCAAAGATAGAGCTCTGGGTAGCCCACACATAAGGAACAGGCTGTAAGTAAGTGGAGAATTAGAAAGATACATGTATAGTCCCTACCCTCAAGAAACTTTCAATTTAATGGGGAAAGACAATGCAAAAGGAAGCAAAGTCATTGGGTTCAATGACTTTTAAGGTTACTTCTACTATAAATAAATCTATGATCTTATAACTTTCAGAATAATAAATTCTGAATTTTAAAGGACTTTTTGAGAATAAGAGCATAACTGATCAATGTCATACAAACCCAAGAAGACAGTGTCCAGAAGGAGAGCATGGTCAACTATGTCAAATACTACAGAAAGGTCAAAAAGTACAAGGACTGAATAAAGATGTTTGGATTTAGCAGTAAAAATATCATTTGGGACATTTGTAGCAACAAGCACCCCCGTGTCCCCAGGGTGGCTGCCAACACAGGTTCTTAGATCTGCTTTTCTAAAGGAAAGCAACTCAAAATGGGTTAACAATCTTGCTTTAATCAAACATATCATTTACCTAGTTCAGGGGGGAAAGGTCAGCACCCCAAACTTCAGAGTATACAGACAGAAACATTTCAAGCAGACAGGCCTCCAACTGTCCAGCCATTGCATCCATACCAAATCACAGTTACCAGAGAGGGAAGCATCAACATCTGGGTTTTCAAAGCCGGGGGGCTCTCAATGGCTGCCCAGAGTCTCATCTGGTCAAATCACACAACACTTCTCAAAGTGAGCCCCAAAACAAAGCCTCACATCAGGGATTATATAGCCTTCTCCTGGCTCAGAGAATGTAACCACCCTCTTGACCCACTGCCCAATCACAAAGCACCTAGGTGTGGGTGTTCCTGAAAAACAAGCCTCCCACCACCAGCTCCAGGTGCTCTTAACCTAGGGGCAGGGAAGATCTTAAAAATTTACATTCCTATAACAACATTGTAAAGAATAGTTTCAGCATAGCCACAGAGACAAAAAGCCAGATTGCAAAGGATCATGAAGTGAGTAAGAAAGGAATTTAGCTATGTAGGAGAGGAGGCATATTGGGCAATAGTTGGAGGGAATAGTCAAGATCAGTAAAATTATTTTAAGAATAGGGGAATATGGATTCATTTCTGTGTAGCAGGAAGAAGCAGGTATGTGAGAAGAGGTTAAAAATTAGGAAAAAAAGAGATCATTGAAAGGACAAACTGGAAAGAGATTAGAGGGAATGGGAGTAAGGATACAACAGAAGAGCTGATGTTAGCAAGAAGATTCAACCTATTCTCTGAACCTCTAGAAGAGGAGGAACCTGTAGGGAATGGGGAGGTGAATTGAATTGGTGGAATAGGGAGCTTCCATAGATGGCCTCAATATTTTTTTAACAGACAAGTAGAAGGTGAGGTTCTCTGCTGTGAGAAAAGGAATAGGGAGTTATGTTGGTTGTTGTCCTTAGGGACCAAAGTGACATCACTATACTGGAGTCAAGTTTCCCTGTGTCCAACTGTGACTGATCAGATCAATACAAGCTCAGAATACATTTCAATTCTGCTTTGCTTTTAGAGCACAACTCCTTCTCTGATGTGGGCACACCATGCTGAGTGGTCCTGTGCCAGTGTCTCCCATGTCACACAATCAATTCCAAAGTTCTTAAGAGAGACCTTGAGAACGTCCTTATATCTCTTCTTCTGACTACCATGTGAACACTTGCCCTTTGTCAATTCTCCATAAAATGGTCTTTTTGGCAAGCAAATGTTTTGCATTTGAACAATGTGGCCAGTCCATCAGAGCTGCTCTCTGAAGTAGAATTTGACTATATGGCAGTTTAGTTCAAGAAAGGAC
The DNA here is from genome assembly GCA_011680675.1 of Gymnobelideus leadbeateri. Lineage (NCBI taxonomy): Eukaryota > Metazoa > Chordata > Mammalia > Diprotodontia > Petauridae > Gymnobelideus > Gymnobelideus leadbeateri. The sequence continues at coordinate 394,268 of WOXC01007148.1, read as the reverse complement.
CTCAGTGTCTGGTATCTTATCCTGTCATGTGATCTTCAGAATTTTCCAAAGACAATTCAAATGGAAGTGATTCCGTTTCCTGGCATGGAGCTGGTATACTGTTGTTATAGGAATGGGAATTTAAGATCTCTCCTGCCCCTAGGCCCTTTGATAGGCTTAAGTACACCTGGAGCCTGTGGTGGGAGGATTGGTTTTGGGGAATTCCTTTTGATTGGGCAGTGGGTCAAGAGGGTTGTTACATTATCTGAGCCAGGAGAAGACTATATAAACCCTGATAGGAGCTTTGGGGTTCACTTTGAGAAGTGTTGTGTGATTTGACCAGAGGAAACTCTAGGCAGCCCTTGAGCCCCACCGCTTTGAAAACCCAGATGTTGATGCTTCCCTCTGTGGTAACTGACTAGGTATGGATGTAATAGTCAGACAGTTGGAGGCCTGTCTGCTTGATCTCTTTCTCTTTCTTCTTGTAACTTCTGCTTGTAACCTGTCTATATACTCTGAAATTAGGGGTGCTGACTTTTCCCCCTGAACTAGGTAAATGATATGTTTGATTTATTAAGCAATACTGTTAACCCATTTTGAGTTGCTTTCCTTTAGAAAAGCAGATATAAGAACCTGTGTTGGCAGCCACCCTGGGAATGCTAGGGTGCTTGCTGCAACAACTCTCCAGGTTTCATAGGCATACAACAATGGGGTCGGCACAAGGGTTCTGTAGACCTTCAGTTTGGTAGTCAGTCTAATACCTCTTCTCTCCTATTTTTTCCTTTGGAGTTTCCCAAACACTGAATTAGCTCTGGTAATGCATGCATCAACCTCATTATCAATATGTACATCCCTGGAAAATACATTACCAGGGTAAGTTAACTTATCCACAGTCTCCAAAGTTTCTCCATTTGCAGTAACTAATAGTTCCACATAGGGATGGTGGTGGTGGCTGATGGAGCACCTGTGTTTTCTTGGTGTTAATTGTTAAACCAAAATTAGCACAAGAAGCAGAGAATTGATCCATATTTGGTTGCATCTCAGCATCAAAGGCTACACTGAATGCACAATCATCTGAAAACAGAAAGTCATGCACCAATACTCCCTACACTTGGTCTTATAGCCTTTTCAAGTTAAAGAATTTATCATCAATGCAGTAGTTGACCTTGATGTCATGTTTGTCATCACTGAAAGCATTTGACTCCCTGGCAAAGGGAAGTATGTAGATTGCTTGAGAAGAGAAGGGAAGGAATAGAACTTTCCATATATAGTATGGAGATTGACCAAGTCTTCACAGCCTGTGGGCTGCAGGTTGCTTACAGCCCCTGAGCACATCAGAGAACTAGGGGCAGCCCGTGAAAAAATGTAGAGGATGTTTTTCTATACATTTTTTGTGGGCTGCCAGAAATCCTTTGTCAGTCTGTAGTCTGTGTAGGCCTGGACTAGACAATTAGGGTGGAATGAAGAATTGATGAATAGCTCTTGAGTCTCTCTCTTCTTCTAAGTGGAGAGAATTGAGGATGAACATCAAAGGTCTTCTCCCAGATTCTTCACTTAAGGAAGGGGTCCAGGGCAACTCCCTTATCAATTTTCACCTAGCTGCTCTCTTAGACTTCAGTGATTGTTACCAGAATGTTTCTGTAAGATCCTGAAACTCCTTCGTACACTGGGTTCCCTCCCTCTCTCTGACTGGAGAGGGTGGAGGGTGGACATTGGACAGCTCTGCTCAGATCCTCCATTTAAGGCAAGCACCCAGGGCAGCTATCTTGTGAATTCCCAACCTGTTGTAGGACTTCATCATGTCCCCCCTTTCTCTCTACTTTGAATTTCTCTCTAGATGAAAGGAGATAATATCTATAACACATTTAGCACAGTGCTTGACACAGAATAGACGCTATATAAATATTAATTGTCATCATTAAAATTATTTCATGTATTATTTCCCCTCATTAGATTGTGAGCTCCTTGAGGGTAGGGATTGTCTTTTGTCTTTCTTTTTTTTGTATCCCTAGCACTTAACACAGTGCTTGGCACAGAGTAGATGCTTAACAGATGTTTATGGTTTGACTGATTATGAGTGCCTTTTGGGATTGGTTAACAAATTTATAGTGAGCCCAGGCAGTACGAATATTTGACTTCTTCCAGTAGCAAGACTTCTTCCAGAGCTTTGGGAAATCCCAGGGTAGAAAAGGCAAATGAAAACAGATTCAGTAAAGGGCCAAGATTTTGAAAGGAAAAAGTAAAATCAGAGCAGGGAAGTAGAAGATGGGAGGGATGGAGTAATTAAAGGTTGCAGTGAGGATAGAGAAATGGGTTTAATAGGGATTGAAGGACCCATCACAGGGCTAGATGGAAGGATAGGAAGTTATGATCAAATAAAGGAATTTCAGAATTATTGGATGGGGAGATGGATTACCATTCTGGGCTTCAGTTTGGATAGGAAGTGTGGTATACTTCAGTAAGAATGAACTAAGATCAAATCCTGATTTAGACATCTCCACACCTCCTGTGTGGCCCTGAGTAATTCACTGAACCCTTCTGGGACTCATCAACTTAATCTGTAAAATGAAGGTGTTCAAATTAATAAACATTATTAAAAACTATTATGTGCTAGACACTATATTAAGGGCAGGGGATACACATAATAAGCACACACAGTCAATCCTTGCCTTCAAGGAGCTTACCATCTTGCTGTGTGTCCTTCATGTTTGAAAAGGACCAAAGAAATATCACGATGTTAGGGACAATGTACAGTGTGTTCACCTGTGGCTGATCAAAGCAATATGAACTTGGAAGGTGCTACAACAATCTGGACACAAATAGCCCATAAGAGCATTTGGGATGAAAATGTCTATAAACCTGTGCAATTCCATTTTTTTGTGAGTTGCCACTTTACTAGCTTGCTTATAGAGCACAGTGCCTTTTCTGATGTGGATATGCCATGCTGGAGGATCCTCTGCCAGTGTCTCCCATCTTTCACAATCGATACCAAAGTTCTTCAGAGAGACATTGAGAGTGTCCTTGTATCACTTTCTTTGGCCACTATGTGAGCACCTACCTTGCTTGTAGTATCCTTAAAACAGTCTCTCAGGTAAACATACATTTAAACAATGTGGTCAGCCCACGAAGGTTGTACTTTCTACAGTAGAGTGTGAATGCTTAGCAGTTCATCTTGAAAAATGATCTCAGTGTTCGGTACCTTATCTTGTCAAGTGATCTTCAGAATCTTCCTAAGACAATTCAAATAGAAACAGTTCAGTTTCCTAGTGTGGCACTGGTAGATAGTTCAGGTTTCACCGGCATATGGCAATGATGTCAGCACAATGGCTCTGTAGATCTTCAGTTTGATAGATAGTCTAATACCTTTTTTCTCTTATGCATTCTTTTGGAGCCTCCAAAATGCTGACCTAGCTTGAGCAATGTGTATGTCAACTTCATCATCTATGTGGGCATCCCTAGAGAGTGCACTTCCAAGGTAAGTGAACTCATTCACAGTATTCAAAATTTCTCCATTTGCTATAACTGTGATGATCCCATATATAGGTGGTGTGGTGCTGGCTGGTGGAAAAATCTGTCTTTTCTTGGGACCAAAATGAGCACAAACAGAAGAGGATAGATTCATACTTTGTTGCATCTCAGCTTCAGAGACTTCACTGAGTGCAAAGTCATTTGTAACCAAAAAGTCAACCAGCTCTCCCTCCAGTTTAACTTTTGATTGTAGCCTTTTCAAGTTAAATAATTTATCATTAGCATGGTAGTTAAGTTTGATGCTGTTTTTGTCTTTGTTGAAGGCATCTGACAAAATTTGCTGAAATTTCACTAAAATGCATGGGAGGAAAGCACACAGCCTCCTTCACTCTACTGGTGATTGGGAAAGCATAAGAGCATTGTCTGTTATCCGGAACCTGTGCAAGTATGCCATCACGAAAATTGTGGACAATACTGATGAACTTCTCTGAGCAACAAGATTTTGCCCTCAAGACTGAAAACATCAAAGGTCTTGGTTACATCATAGCATGTAGTGCTCAGACCTCTGTTCTGCTCCTGGCATTTTTCCTGGTGTTGTTTGGCAGCAAACACCATGCCAATTGTTCTTTGGCCCTTTCTGAAGCTTCTGGTTCTTGGGCAGGTGACCATATTCCAGATGAAAGATCAGTTGATTAAGGACAACTTGGGTAAGAATCTTGACTGGCATTAACTAAGAGAGAGACTTCCTTGTGGTTGTCACAGGACACCTATTTCCTTTTCCTTTGTAAAGATAGACAATAGAGGCATCCTTGAAATCTTGGGGTAAAGCTTCCTCTTGCCATACAACCTGGAAGATTTCAGTCAGCTTTTGTATGAGCAGTGAACTAACTGGGGCCTTGCAGATCTCTTATGGAATTGAATTAGCACCACGTGCTTCGCCATAGGAGCATTCAAAGCCTCTTCTTCATTTGAAAGTTCAACTAGAGAGGGATTAATTTCAGCCTGGTAAATGGCCAATGACTTTGGCATTGGTTGATGAAGGTCTGTTGAGAGTACTATGGAAGTCTTCAGCCCATCTCTCCAGGATCATGCCCTTATCACTGATACCACTGATAGAAGCTGTAATATAATGGGGAAAAACAACACAAAAAGAAGGGGAGAAGGGTGTGTGTGGGGGAACAGGAAGGTATTTTTTTTTGCAAGGCAATCAGGGTTAAGTGACTTGCCCAGGGTCATATAAGTAATAAGTGCCAAATATCTGAAACTAGATTTGAATTCAGATCCTCCTGACTCCAGGGCCAGTGCTCTATCCCCTATGCTACCTGGTTGCCCCACATTCAATGACTTTTAAAGCTCCTGTCAACTCTAAATCTATGATCCTATGACCCTTAGAAAAATAGGCTTGGAATTTTAAAGGACTTTAGAGGTCTCCTATAGCTACTCTAACCTGAGGCATGAATTTCATTTCAATCATCTCTAACAACTGGTCCTCAAACTCCACATGAGTAATCCTAGTGACATCTAACTCATTACCTCTCAGGGTAGCTTAATGGTTTGGAAGATCTTCCTTGTATTGTTGTATTGTTGAAATTTGCCTCCCTCTAACTTCAAGTCAATGCAATTCTATTGATCAAACAGTTATTATGTACCTATTATGCACAAGGCATTGAATGACTCTCTCTCAAAGCTTTAGAGATTAATAACATACAATTCTGAGCTCTTAAGGAGATTACAGTCTGGAAGGGGAGATAAACTAAATACTGTAATACAAAATAGACTATGACAAGTTCATCTATAGGCATAAGAAAAGCAATAGCAGAGATCTGAGGAGGCTTGAAAGATCACTTCCTTTTTTGGGGGGGAAGGTGGGAGTTTCATGAGAGTATGAAAAATGAGACTAAATAAATAAATAAATAGATAAATAAATAAATAAAATAAATCTGATCAATCTCTCATTTAAGGGCCCCTAAAATTGAAGGTAGTTATTAAGGCTTCATATCAGATTAAACAACCACAGTTCCCCCACCCCCACCCCTTCACTATACAATAGCTAAGATTCCTTTTCATTTTAAAATTCTCTGACTCTTTGAGTTATTGTTCAATAATATTTGGCCTTAATCTGCAGTTTTTCCTTTCAATAGTTCAGCTAGTAGATATTGATGGAGAGCAAAACCCTCTATTGGTATAATGGGAAGCTATAAAAGAATTTCAGGAAGGATCCCAATTTTTAGAATGTGAATACACTACATGAAAATTACTATATCCATTCTTAGTTACCCTGGGATTTGGTTTTAGGATGGCATTGACCAATGGAATCACCAACCATAGTGCTAATTATAACAACAATTGTAGTTGACATTATAGACCACTTCTCAAACCATTTTGAACCTCTAAGATCTGAGAAAGATCTAAAACCTGGATTGGCCAATTAGAAGAGGCATTGTGGCCCACTCAGAGCTTAATCTACCATAATGCTTTGCCATGCTGTGGCATAATAGACATGCTTTGCTTTCTGAGTGAACTGAAAATACCCCTTCTTGTTTCAATACAAGACCATATGAAACTGACCAGAGCATTCTTCTTTTGATGACTACCAAAGACAAGGCACACTAACTCAAGACATTATCTTGAATAATGGGACTTTTCTTATCTTAATATTTTATGGGCATTTACTATGTTATGTCATGTTAATGGTAAAGGAAACATAGATATAGTGCATTGCATTTTCAATTGGCACTTTGTCTTTTACGTTATTATATATACAACCTATTTGATTAAGGAAATTCCTTTCCCATGCTCTGGTTAAATATATATGGTGATCATAATTCTGAGGGACACAGACATCCTGAGTTGGTATTGTTCTAAAACATATAAAAGGTTTACTGTACTTTTATCAGGCAGTCAGAATTAAAGTTATGGCTCCATGTATGTGTTATCTGTTAGTTTTAAGGGAGTAAGCAATATGTATTTATATATCACCTAGCCTGTTTGCCTCTTTTAACCAAACTTCCAGTTCAACAACATTTATGTAGTGATTGCCTTGCTATTGTTTGCCTTTTGTTTTTGAAGAGGACCAATCATGTCACAGAGTGACTTCTTGACTCACATGAATTGTATTGAATCAGAGCAGAGTTGTACAAAATCATCAGCCTCACTCTCTTTTCTAAAATCACTGAAGTTCGGTGGCAAGATGGAGTGGATGACCTTGGCATCTTATATGTCTCACCAAGTCTAAGCACTCCACAGTGCCTGTTTCAGCTTCCTTCATGGCAGTTGGAACAAATTATTCTCATCTACCCATTCCACTGGGGGGGGGGGGGGCGGGTAAGTATTCAATGATTTGGGGTAGACATCTTCCAACTCACTAATGTGTTTGAGGCCTGTTGGGCATTGCCACTTTAGAGACTCACAATAATGCTGTGAGTTAGATACTAGAGATTTTTAGGTGGCACAATGGATAGAGTGCCAGGTTCACAGTCAGGAAGACCTGAGTTCTATTAAAAGAAAATCTTCGTTTAGGTCTTGCACTCAATAATGAAGCAAACCCAAGAAGAGAAGATTTAAAGGAGTTTATTGTAATACCCAAGGCCAAACCCTGTTGAATGAGATGAAAGTGCATGTAGCTGCTGCCTAGCAGATAATATAAAGGAAAAGGGTTTAGAGTTATTGTACATGGGGCGTCTTCCCTATAATATGGTTAACACCTATTGGAAGATAAGCAAGACTGAAAACAAAGAGGTGATGTGTACTGGCTGAGCACATATTTCAATAGTTCAAATATGAGTGTGACCCTGGACATGTCTCTTAACTTCTATAAATAATAGCACCTATCTCACTGGGTTGTGGTGATGATCAAATGAGATAATAATTGTAAAGTCCTTGGCATAGTGTCTTGCACATAGTAATCTCTAATGTAAATGTTAGCTATTATTATAATTATTCTTATTATCCCTATTTTACAGATAAGGAAAATCAGGCATAGAGATGCAAGTGTTCATGGGCACAAAGTTAGCAATGACTGGAAGTAAGATATGCATTTATCTCTTCCTGACTTAAAATTCAGCTCTCTACTACATTTTGATGTTTTCCAACTCTGGTTTCTTAAGAAAACAACTTTTAGGGGAGGCTAGGTGGCACAGTGAATAGAGCACTGGCCCTGAAGTCAGGAGGATCTGAATTCAAATCTGGCCTCAGACACTTAACACAAAAACTAGCCGTGTGACCTTGGGCAAGTCACTTAACCCCAACTGCCCTGCCTTATCCCTCCAAAAAAAAAAAAAAACAAAAAAAAAGAAAGAAAGAAAACAACTTTTGCCCAAGAAATATCACAAAATACAACATGACAAAATACATTGTCATCAACGATTCATATCAAAGAAGGGTAGAAATTAGCAAAAAATTCTTAAAAGAATATCTAAAACATTCTTAAAATTGTTTGGATTTATCACAACTTGAACTGTCCTAGTATCAATCAATCATAGATTTGGAATTAGAAACATTAGAGGTCATCATTTTACAAAGAAAGAAAGTGAGACACAGGGAGATTAAACAATTTATACAGGATCACTCGGCTAGTAAATGTCTGAGGCAGGATTTGAAACTAGGGTATTCCCACTCTAAGTCCATCAATATTCTCTATGTTATGCTGTAGCTTTTGAAAATAAAGGGTCACTTTTATACTATAGTGAGGTACCAGAGAATGACTTAAATGGAAGCCCTATGGAGGAGTAGAGCTATAATCCATTTTACTGATGAGGAAACTTTAAAATTCTTCCAACTTTCTCCTAGGCAGATAGATACAGAGCAGGGTAATGTTCCAAATAGCTACAGAAAAGCTTCAGAGTAGAAAACCCAGAAGTCACCCTCTTCATCACGCTTTGTTGGCTCTGTTTATGGAAAGCCCCATACATGTCAGTTCATTTGCTTACTTTGGCTCAGAATGATTGATGTCAATGGATCAGGCTAATGGGTCCTTTCACCGATATATTTTCTGCCTTCTTTCCCAGGCGTCTCTTCAGCTGTGATACCTGTTATTCTTAATATCAACTTGATTTCATTATGCTAAAAGCAATGTTAGAGGGGCGGCTAGGTGGCGCAGTGAATAGAGCACCGGCCCTGAAATCAGAAGGCCCTGAGTTCGGAGCTGGCCTCTGACACTTAATCCATACGAACAAAAAAACCTAGCCGTGTAACCTTGGGCAAGTTACTTAACCCCAATTGCCCTAAAGGGGCGGCTAGGTGGCGCAGTGAGTAAGAGCGCCGGCCTCGGAGTTTGGATGACCCGAGATCAGATCCGGCCTCAGAAAATGAGCACCCACGCATAAATCAAATGACTAGCCTGTAACCTTGAGCAAGTTACTTAACCCCAATTGCTTAAAAAAAAAAAAAAAAAAAAGCAATGTTAGACAACACAGTAACTTTATTCATGTGGGGTTTTGCCTCATTTTTTTTATAGCAGATGGTACATTCAACTATCATTAAATGGTATTATATATTCTATCATAATCGTAATAGCTAGCATTATATAGTGTTTTATAGTTTGCAAAGTGCTTTACAAATATTGTCTCATTTTATATGAACAACAACCCTTAGAAGGAGGTGTTATTATTATCTACATTTTATGGAAGAGGAAACTGAGGGAGAAGGTAATTAAATGATTTGCCTAGAGTCATACAGCTAGCAAGTATCTTAGACCAGATTTGAATTCAGCTCTTCCTGACTTCAGGTCCAATGCTTTATATACTAAGATACCTAGCTAACTCTTCAGTCATAGAAGTATAGAGTTGGAAGATACCTTAAATAATATGGCCTCATTTTTTAAATAAAGGAGCTGAGGCTCAGAAAGGTTAAGTGATTTACCTAAGGCTAACATGGATAGTTTAGTCAGAATGCTGAGCTGGTGAACCAAGGATTTTTGCTTCTTAATCCAATGCCATGTTCTTTTTTGGTAGGGCTGTCATCTGAAAGGAATGTACATCTGACTCTTTAAAAAAAATTTAACTCAACATTTACATGTCTTCTAAGGAGAAGAATGTGTTAGATGCTGAATCTGCAAAGACACAGGAAAATATGGCCCCTACTCTGAAGAATCCTTTTAAAAAACAAATAATTATTTATTATTTTTCCTTAGAGTGAGGTCCACCAGCATATTATTGTATTTGATCAAGGACGAACCAATGGACATTTTAACATCTACCTGCAACAGGGTAGCTGAAATGAATCTATGTATTGTCAAGGCAATATATTGGATCATAGATCCAGAGAACTCCAAGAGAAACTGAGGCCATCGAATTTAATTCCCTAATTTTACAAATGAGGAAATTGTAGCCCAGAGGGTTTCTGATACTTGTATAAGATACTTGTGTGTGTGTGTGCATGTACATGTGCATTTATGTGTGTTATCAAAATATATAGATGTGACTCATGGGTGGCATGAATGGATATAAATTGAGGTATGACTCAACTGTCAGTAGGAGGATGGATGTGCCTGAAATCTCAGAAGCCTAGCTAGGGATGGTAGGAGAGGAGTTAAATCTGATAGGGTCCAGGACTGCCAAGGCAAGGAATCTCTTTTTTCATCTCCAAGAAGGACATAATGTCAGGCTACATATAGCCATTTGCTATGTTTGAAATGTTTATGATATGAAATGTTTAGAACAAAAGTCACTAATCTGATTACTCAAATTGGGAAGACTGTCCTTAACTTCCATTCTCCTGACTAACCCCCTCCCACCAAATGTTGGTTACACAAAAGACATAAATTTAAAATAACAAGCAAATTCATTTATTGAAGCAAAATAACAAACAGAAATCTGAAAAATTCTACAGGTTAGGTTGTACAAAGGACCCACGATTTAAAAAAAATTGGAATTTATTTCATTGAATATTTCTTACTAACATAATTTTTACAATATTTTAAAATATTGAGTTTCAGATTCTCTCCTTCTTGCCCCTCTCCCCTCCTTGATTATACATGTGAGAACATGTAAAACATATTTCCATATTAGTTATGTTGCAAAAGAAAACACAAAGTAAAATAATAAAAAATGAGAAAGTTTTTTTAAAGTATGCTTCAACCTACTTTCAGAGTTCAATGACTATCTCTCTCTCTGGAGGTAGATAGCATTTTCCTCATGGGTCATTTGGAATTATCTTGGATTATTGTTTTGATCAGAACAGCTGAGTCTTTCATACTTGGTCATCCTTACAATATTGTTGTGACCGTGTGAAATGTTCTTCTGGTTCTGTTCACTTTGCTTTGCATTAGTTCATTACAAATCTTTCCAAGATTTTCTGAAACCATTCTGTTGATCACTTCTATAGAACAATAGTATTCCATCATATACCAAAAACTCATTTAGCTATTTCCCAGTTGATGGATATCCATTCAATTTCCAATACTTTGCCATCACAAAAAGAACTGCTATAAATATTTTTATATAAATAGGTGCCTTTCCCTTTTCTTTGGTCTCTTTGGAATATAGGGATATAATAATGGTATTGCTGGGTCAAAGGGTATGCAGTTTTGTAATCCTTTGGTCAGAGTCTCATATTGCTCTGCAAAATTGTTGGACTGGTTCACAACATCATCAATAGTCATTAGTGTCCTAATTTTTCCACAACCCTTCTAAGCATTTGTCACATAACTTTTCTGTCATGTTAGCCAATCTGACAGGTATGATGTGGTGTCTCAGAGTTGTTTTAATTTTCATTTCTCTAATTCAATAGTGTTTTAGAGCATTTTTTCTTGTGACTATTGATATGTGCTTGAATCACTTCTGTGTTGGTCAAGTCATGCACACTGAGCCTTAGCTCCAACAAGCTCTACTACATCCTGACCAATAAGTTGGCCAGTGATGGGAATAGCATGTGGTGCCAAGCTGGGCCAGGGTCACTTTTTGGCAAATTTCAAGTGGAATGGATTGCAGCAGATCACAATGAAATTTATTCGGAGCTGATGGCAGAAAACTTATCTAGACCCTTGAAAACATACCAGAATGGCTAAACAGTGAAGCTCAAACTGACCAATAAACACTGAATCTGCTGCACAGATGACTTTGTTAGGCAGTTGTCACATTATTGCATATCACATTGCTGTAGAGTTTATACCCAGGAGAATTTCTGAGAGCCTACTGTACCAGACTTTGATGTGAGTATATATTTTTACCAGTATTGAAGACTATGAAGAGTACAGTGGAAAAATGAATAATATTAGCAGTCATGTTGTTATTGAAGCAAGCCTAAAAGGAAAAAATGAACTTGAAAATAGAACCTGATTTAGTATGCATTGCAACATATTTCAAAGATCTTGGAAATCCTCCATGGGCCTTTGAAGATGCTTTTCAAGAGAGATTTAGAGAACATGACTTAAGTAGGGATAGATTTTAAGAACCTTCTACAGTTCCTTTCAGGATAGCAGGTAAACGCAACAAAAGCATTATGTAACATGGTGCAGAACTGTATTGTTCGCTGTGTTTTGCTATATAAAGGTGTTTCCCTTCAGCATTTCATTCCTGCATTGCCATAAGAATATAGCTATTCAAGAATCTTTCATCAAAATTGAAAAAATATGAGTTAGTATGTTGCAAGTCTTTGGGTTATATCCCAATTAAGGTATATACCATGTAAAAGCAATCAGCCTTTTTTTTCTTTTATAGTATGTTTAAAGAATGTGCATTAGTGAAACACAATTGGATGAGCTATGTCTTTGTTTTCTTATGGTTTCTATATTTTACCTTTAAGTAACTGAAAAGGAAAATCAGTTTTTAGTACTGAATTTAAAGATTTTCTGATAGCTAATGAATGAAAACTGTAGCAATCATGTATAGTCATACATCAGAGATTTAGAACTGTGTCTTTTCAACTAGGCACATAAGAGTGCCAGACCTGAAGTCAGGAAAATTTATCTTCCTGAATTCAAATCTAGGCTTAGACACTACTAGCTGTGTAATCCTGGGAAAGTCACTTAACCCTGTTTGCTCAGTTTCCTTATCTGTAAAATGAGCTGGAGAAGGAAATGGCAAATTCCTCCAGTATCTTTGCAAAGAAAATCCCAAATGGGGTCAGAAAGAGTCAGACACAGTTGAAAAACAATTGATAGCTTTGATGTGATTTCTTCTTTTGAAAACAACCTGTTCATATCCTTTGACAATTTATCAACTAGAAAATGACTCCTATTTTTATAAAATTGACTCATTTCCCTATATACATGAGAAATTAATCTTTTATCAGAGCAACTTGCTGCAAACATTTCTCCTAGTTTCCAATTTTCCTTCTTATTATTTTGGCTTCATCAGTTTGATTTGTGCAAGAGTCTTTTAATTTAATGATATTAAAATGATCCATTTTACTTCATCTAATTCTTTTTATCTCTTATTCTGTCATAAAATTTTCCTTTATTCATAGATCTGACAGGTACCATTTTCCATGTTCCCTTAATTTACTTATGAAATCATCCTTTATGTCTAAATTATTTCTCCATTTTGACCTTATCTTGGTACACGGTGTAAGATGTTGGCCTATGCCTAGTGTCTGTGAAACTAATTTCCAGTTTTCCTAGCAATTTTTGTCAATTAATGAGTTCTTGTCCCCAAATCTTGGGTCTTTGGGTTTACCAAATACCAAATTGCTATGTTCTTTTATTATTATGTATTGTGTACCTAATCTATTCAATTGATCCCACACTTATTTCTTGGCCAGTAGTGAATTGTTTTGATATTTACCATTTTGTAATACAGTTTGAGATCTGGCACTGCTAAGATATATTCCTTAATGTTTATTTTTTTTCATTGATTCCCTTGATATTCTTGACCTTTTGTTCCTCCAGATGAATTTTATTACTATTTTTTATAGCTCTATAACATAATTATTTGGTAGATTGATTGGTATAGCACTGAATAAGTAACTTATTTTATCTAGAATTGTCATTTTTGTTATATTGGCTCAGCCTATACATGACCAATAATATTTCTCCAAATGTTTACATTTATCTTTATTTGTGTGAAAAATGTTTTGTACTCTGAAGTACTACCTCATACATATCAGACTAATTAATATTATTTTTTAAAAAGGAAAATGACAAATGTTTTAGAAACTATGGGAAAATTGGAATTCTAATGCATTGTTGGCAGAGCTGTGGACTGATCCAATCATTCTGGAGAGTAATTTGGAATTATGTCCAAAGGGCAATAAAACTGTGTGTACCTTTGATCCAGTAACACAACTATTAGGTATATATCCCAAAGGTATCATCAAAAGGAAAAAGTATTCACATGGAAAAAAATATTTATAACAGTTCTTTTTGTGGTAGCAAAGAATTGGAAATTGAGGAGAAGCTCATCAATTAAGGAATGACTGAACAAATCATAGTATATGAATGTAATGGAATGCTATTGTTCTATAAGAGAGGGTGAGCAGGTGGATTTCATAAAAATAAAAAAAAAAAACGGGCGGCTAGGTGGCGCAGTGAGTAGAGCACCCGCCGGCCCTGGAGTCAATGAGTTGAGTTCAGATCCGGCCTCAGACGTTTAACACACACAAACAAAAACCTAGCCAGGTGACCTTAAGGCAAGTTACTTAACCCCAATTGCCCTCCAAAAAACAAACAAACAAACAAGCAAAAAAACCTGGAAAGACTTACATGAACTGATGCTAAGTGAAATGAGCAGAACCAGAAGAACATTGTACAGCAACATTGTGTGATGATGAACTTTGATAGAATTAGCTCTTTTCAGCAATGCAATGATGTAAGGCATTTCCAAGGGTCCCATAATGGAAAATGGTGACCACATCCAGTGAAAGAACTATGGAGTTCTTTAGAATACTATTTTCTCTCTTTTTCCCTTTCTTGTGGTTTTCCTCTATTGTTCTGATTCTTCTTTCACAACATGGCTAATTTGGAAATATGTTTAATATGATTGTACATATATAGCCTATATCATAGATTGCATGAGGTCTTGGGGAAGTGGGGAGAAAAATTGGAATTAAAGTCTTGTAAAAGTGAATGTTGAAAACTATTTTTGAATGTAATTGGAAAAAAAATAAAATACTATTTAGTGGGGAAAAAAGAAAAGTGTTTTCTAATTGTGTTAATATGATTCCTGGGTTTGTCTTGGTGGTTATACTCCAAAGTATTTTATATTATCTGCAGTTATTTTATATAGAATTTTTCTTCCTATCTCTTACTGCTGGGGTTCAGTGGAAGTATATGAAATTACTGATGATTTATGTGAGTTTATTTTGTATCCTTCAACTTTGCTGAAGTTGTTCATTGCTTCAATTTGTTGATTAGTCATGTCCAACTCTCTGACTCCATTTGATGTTTTTTGACAAAGATACTAGAGGGGTTTGGCATTTTCTTCTCTAGCTCTTTTTACAGATGAGAAAACTAAGGTAAACAAGCTTAAGTGACATTTCCAGGGTCACAGCTACTAAATGTTTCAGGTGAGATTTGAAGTCAGGAAGATGAGTCTTTCTGACTCCAGGCCTGAAACTCTATCCACTATAGCACCTAGCTGATTCCTACAGTTCAGTACATATACCATCATATCAACTATAAAGAGTGGTAGTTTTGTTTCTTCATTGTCTATTCTTATTACTTCAATTTTTTTTTATTGTCTTGTTGCTATAGCTTGTGTTTTGTATACAATATTGAATAATAGTATTGGTAATGGTCATCCTTGCTTCACTCCTGATTTTGAGAAGAATTCTAGTTCTATTCCTAGTTATAGATAATGATTGCTCTTGATTTCTGATAGATACTACCTACTAGGCTCCACTATGCTTTTTAGTGTTTTTAATAAGAATGGGTGTTACATTTTGTCAAAGGCTTTTTCTGCATCTATTGATATAATCATATAATTTTTTGTTGTTTTTGCTATTCTTTAGTTAATTATGCTGATAGTTTTCTTAATATTGAACCAGTCCTACATGCCTGGTATAAATTGTACCTGGTTATGGTGTATACTGTTTGTGATATGTTGCTGTAATAAACTTTCTAGTATTTTTAAAACAATTTTTGCATTAATATTCATTAAGGAAATTGATCTATTATCTTTCTGTTTCTGCTCTTCCAGGTTAGGAATTGATATCATATTTTTGTCTTAAAAAGAATTTTGTTGGACATCTTCTTTACGTGTTTTTGCAAATAGTTATATAATTTGGGGATTAATTATTCCTTAAATGTTTGGTAGAATGCACTTGTGAAACCATCTGTTCCTGGGAATTTTTTCCTCAAGAAGATTGTTAATGACTTGTTCAATTTCCTTTTCTAAGATAGAATTATTTAAGTATTCTTTTTCCTCTTATGTTAATCTAGGCATTTTATATTTTTGTAAATATTCATCCATTTCACTTATATTGTCAGTTTTACTGACATATAATTCAGAAAAAATAGCTCTTAGTAATTGCTTTAATTTTATTTGCATTGATGCAATCATCCTTTTTACTTTTGATATCAGTAATTTGGTTTTATTCTTACCTTTAAAAATAAAATTAGCCAATAGTTTACCTATTTTACTGACCTCTCTCCCATTAAACCAGTTCCTAGTTTTATTTATTAGTTCAATTTTTTGCATTCAATATTATTAATCTTTTCTTTGATTTTCAGGATTTTCATTTTAGTGTTTAATTGGAAATTTAAAATTTGGTTTTATTTTTTAGTTGTGTGATAAATTCATTGATTTGCCCTTTCTCTCATTTATTGAGGTGCATATTTTTATAAAATTTCACCTAAGTACTGCTCTGGCTGCATCCCACAGATATCGGTATGTTGTTTCATTGTTGTCATTCTGTTTAATAAAATTATTGATTATATCTGTGATTTATTCTTTCACACATTCATTTTTAGTATTAGATTAGTTTCCAATTAGATTTAATATATGCTCCTGTAACTCTTTATTAAATTTAATTTTATTGCACTATGGTCTGAAAAGGATTTGCATTTTGTTGTGAGGTTTTTATGCCCTAATACATGGTCAGTTTTTGTGATGGTGCTATATACAGGTAAGAAAAAAAGTATGCTCCTTTCTATTCCCTCTCAGTTTTCTCCAGAGGGCTAGTATAGCTAACATTTCTAAAACTGTATTCATCTCTTTGACTTCTTTCTTGTTTATTTTTTAGTTTTGTTTTTTTTTTAAGCAATTGGGGTTAAGTAACTTGCTCAAGGTTACACGGCTAGTCATTATTTATGTGGGGGTGCTCATTTTCTGAGGCCGATTTTGATCTCGGGTCATCCCAACTCCGAGGCCGGCGCTCTTACTCACTGCGCCACCTAGCCGCCCCTTTTAGGGCAATTGGGGTTAAGTAACTTGCCCAAGGTCACATGGCTAGGTTTTTGTTTGTGTGGGTTAAGTGTCTGAGGCCAGATCTGAACTCAGGTCCTTCTGACTCCAGGGCCGGTGCTCTACTCACTGCGCCACCTAGCCGCCCCTTTCTTGTTTATTTTATGAATGGATATATATAACTCTGAGAAGGGAAATTGCATCCTTAATTAGTATAGTTTTATTATTTTCACTTGTAACATTTAATCTTTTCTTTAAGAATTTGAATGTTATATAATTTGGTGCATATATGTTTAGTATGGAGATTACTTTATTGTCTACAATTCCTTTTAACAAGATTTAGTTTCTCTGTTTATCCATTCTAAAAGGTCCATTTTTGCTTGTGCTTTGTCTGAGAACATGATTGCTACCCTTGTTTTATTTTACCTGAAGATTCTGCTCTAGCCCTTTATTTTAACTCTGTGTATGTCTCTCTGTTTTAGGTGTGTTTTTTCTCAACAACATATTGTCAGATTCTTGTTTTTAGTCCATTCTGCTATTTGCTTCTGTTTTATGGGTGAGTGCCAGGGGCCACCTGAAGCCAGCATCAGTTGTAAGCAGAGACATGAAATAAACTGGGCATTGCCCTCCATCCTATTTTCTCCTGTTTATCCTTCTGTTTCTTTTTATATTATCCCTCTTCTAAAGTCCATTTTGTATCTGATCACTGCCTTCTACTATCTATGCTCCTTCCTTCTTTTTTTTATCCTCTTTCCCTCCTACTTCCATGTTGGACAAGATAGGTGTCTATTACCAATACACACATATGTATGTATATGTGTATGTGCATATATGTACACACACACATAATTCCCTTTTTGGACCAACCTGAAACAATACTTTTGGTGTGGTACCTGCTAAATCTTATGATTTCCTGACTGTGACTTCATGGAATTTGAATAGTTTCTTTCTTGCTACTTGAAGTATTTTCTCTTTGACCTGGCAACTTTGGAATTTGACTATAATAATCTGGAGAGTTTTTATTTTGTGGTCTCCTTCTGGAGTTGATTTATGGATTCTTTTAGTTTCCATTTTGCTCTCTGGTTCTAGGCTATTGTGGGAGTTTTCCTTGATAATTTATTGAAATATGATATCTAGGTTTTTCCTTGACCATGTCTTTCAGGTAATCCAATAATTCTTAAGTTATTACACCTCAAACTATTTTCCAGGTAATTTGTTTCTTCAGTGAGGTATTTCACATGTTCTCCTATTTTTTTCATTCTTCTGACTTTGTCTTACTATTTCTTGATGTCTCTTGGACTCATTACTTTCCAGATGCCAAATTATCATTCTTAAGGGGTTATTTCTTTGGTGGGCTATTGTACATTTTTTTCCATTAGACCAATTTTGCTTTTTAAGAAGTTATTCTCATCAATGGATTTTTGTAACTTTTTCGATTTGGCCAATTCTGGTTTTTAAGGTGTTATTTTTCTTCAATAATTTTTATCTCTTTTAGCATGCTGCTAATTGTATTTTCATTATTTTCTTTCTTTGCTTTGATTTCTTTATATATTTTTCTCTACCACTCCTATTTGTTATCTTCTTTTTAGTTTGTGTCTTGATCTTCCCTGTAATTATAGTATATTTTTTAGTAAGATTCTTTTTTAAAAATCATTTTCTTAGGGCAGCTAGGTGGTGCAGTGAATACAGCACCAGCCCTGGTGTCAGGAGGACCTAAGTTTAAATCTGGCCTCAGACACTTAACACAAAAACTAGCCATGTGACCTTGGGCAAGTCACTTAACCCCAATTGCCCTCCAAAAAGCAAACAAAAAAAAATTCATTTTCCCACCCTTTTTCTTGATTTGAGACTTGATGTTAATTTTGGATTGTATTCCCAGAAAGGTGTGAGAGGGGTTCTTTCTCAAGCTTAAGGCTTCTTTGTACTAATATTTTCAGAGGACGTTCTGCAGTGTGGAAGTTTTTGGTGTTTCCCAAGTGGTGTGATTTGGGGAAAGGTATAGTCACTGCTTTCTTGGTCTTCACTTTAGTCCTTATGCAGGAAGGGCCCTTGATTCCTTGGGATTGCAATATATACGCCTCCTTAGAGCCCTTCCACCCTTGGGACTAGAAATGATAGTGTTAGGGGTGCAGTTAAGATGGCAGAGTAAAAGTAGGAATTTACTTGAGTTCATCCCACAATTACCTCCAACAACTGTAAAAAAAATGACTCTAAACAAATTTTAGAGCCACAAAATGACACAGTGAAACAAATCACCCACTGAAGGCAGTCTGATGGGATGGTAGGAAGAGTCTATCACACCAGGTTGGGGGCAGAACACAGTCCCACAAGGGCTGTGCTGGTACATACCAGAGGCAGAGACTGGCCAGATCAGACCTTAGGGGATTGAAGCATTGGCAACTGTAGCAGCTTCAAAACTTCTCAACCCATAAACACCAAAGAGAAAGTAAAAGGTCAGTGGGGAAGCTCAGCTGGACCTGAATGAGAGAATAGCATGGTCTGGCCCCTACCCCCAGGGCAATGGAAGTGGCAATGACTGCAGCCATTGCAGCAGTGGCTGCTTCTGTAGCTCCAAGCCCACAGATGGTGGCGGGACCAAGCAACTGATGAAAGGGCAATAGCAAGAATCTCTTTGCTGGTGTTGAGGCAGGATTTTCTTGCTTTGCTTTGCTTCAATCTGGATCACAGGCTAGGGTTGGTGGTCCTGGGGTGAGGAATGCTGGCATGGTGGAGCTTGTGGTGGTTGTGGAGAGGCAGTCATTCTTACAGTTCTGAGGCACATACCTAGAAGTGCTAACAACAGCTGTGCAAAACCCCAGAAATTTGGGACATAGACTCTCCATTCTGGAAGCAGAGTTTTATCTTGGCAAAGAGTTCAAAAGTTAAATAATTGGCTGGGAAAATGACCAAACAGAGGAAGAAAAATCAGAATATAGAATCATTATTTGGTGACAAAAAAGATCAAAACATAGAACCAGAAGAAGACAATAAAGCCAAAACCACTGCATCAAAAACCTCCAGGAAAAATACGAATTGGTATCAGACCATGGAGGAGCTCAAGAAGGATTTTGAAAATCATGTAAGTGAAGTAGAAGAAAAATTGGGAAGAGAAATGAGAGTGATGCAAGAAAAATAATGAAAAAGTCAACCGCTTACTAAAGGAGACACCCCTCTCCCCAAAAAATACTGAAGAAAATAATACCTTAAAAATAGACTAACTCAAATGGCAAAAGAGGTCCAAAAAGCCAATGAGGACAAGAATGCCTTAAAAAAAAAACAACAGAATTAGAAAGATGGAAAAGGAAGTTCAAAAGCTCACTGAAGATAATAATTCATTCAAAATTAGACTGGAGCAAATGAAAACTAATGACATTATGAGAAATCAAGATATTATAAAACCTATCTAAAAGAATGAAAAAATAGAAGTTAATGTGAAATATTTCACTGGAAAAGCCACTGAATGTGACCTGGAAAATAAATCCAGGAGAGATAATTTAAAAATTATAGGACTACCTGAAAACCATGATCAAAAAAAGATTCTAGACATATAATCTTTCAATAAATTATTGAGGAAATCTGCCCTGATATTTTAGAATGAGAGGGTTAAATAGAAATTGAAAGAATTCACCAATCACCTCTTGAAAAAGATGCTCCCCCCCAAAAAAACCCCAAAACTCCTAGGCATATTGTAGCCAAATTCCAGAGTTCCTCATGGAAAATATATTACAAGTGGTCAGGTAGAAACAATTTGAATATTGTGGAAACACAATCAGGATAACACAAGATTTAGCAACTTCTACCTTAAGGGATCAAAGACCTTGGGATATGATATTGTGTAGGTCAGAGGAGCTAGGATTAAAACCAAGAATCACCTACCCAAGAAAACTGAGTCTAATACTTCAGGGGTAAATATGGACATTCGATGAAACTGAGGATTTTCAAGCATTCTTGACAAAAAGAGCAGAGCAGAACAGAAAATTTGACCTTCAAATACAAGAAGCAAAAAAAGCATGGCAAGGTAAACAGGAAAAAGAAAGTATAAGGAACTTATTAAAATTGCACTGTTACCATTCCTATATAGAAAGGTAATATTTGTAACTCATGAGACTTTTCTCCATCTTAGGATACTTGAAGGGAATATATATACACACATATCCTATCACACATATGTATATACATATATACATAGGTATGTATGTATATTAGGGTTTATGTGTCTATATATGTGTGTGTACATGTATGCATATGTATACATAGACAGAGGGCACATGGTGAGTGGAAAATTAAGGAATGATAATTTAAAAGTAAAATTAAGAGGTGAAAGAGGAATATATTTGGAGAAAGAGAAAGGGAGAGACAAAATAGAGTAAATTATTTCACATAGAAGAGGCAAGAGAAAGCTGTTACAATGGAAGGGAAGAGCAGGGAGGTGAAAGGAAACAAGTCAACCTTACTCTCATTGAACTTGGCTTAAGGAGGGAATAACATACACACTCAATTGTGTATCTTACCTATAGGAAAGTAGGGAGAAATGGGATAAGATAGGGTGGATAATAAAAGGGAGGGCAGATTGGAGGAGGGGTAGTCAGAAGCAAATACTTTCAAAAAGGGACAGGGTCAAAGGAGAAAGTAGAATAAATAAGGGATGGGATAGGATGTGAAATATAGTTAGTCTTTCACAATATGACTACTATGGAATTGTTTTGCCTAACTACACTTAAATAACCTATATTGAATTGCTCATCTGCCCTGTCCAGTTGGGTGGGGAGGAAAGAAGGGAAAGAATCTAGAACTCAAAGGTTTAAAAACAAATGCTAAAAAATTGTTTTTACATGCAATCAGGAAATAAGATATACAGGCAATGGTGTATAGAAATCCATCTTGCCCTATAAGAAAATAAGGGGAAAGTGGGTAAAGGGATATGGTGGGATGTAAGAGAGGGCAGACTGGGGAAAGGAGTAATCAGAATGCTTGCCATCTTAGGGTCAGGGTAGGGGAGAGATGGGAGAAAATTTCAAACTCAAAACATTGTGGAAATGAATGTTGAAAGCTAAAAATACATAAATAAATGCTAGAAGAAAAAGAAAAACACTTAAGGATTTACCAAAGATCATATTGAGAGAAAAAATGATGTTTGAATTAAAATAGAAAATAAATTATTAATAATTGAAACAGAAATAAATGATAATGTTCCTCAGAGTTCCTGATTTCTTGTACTGGAAAGCATAATACCCCTTGAGGGTTTCCACTCCCTCTTGAACAAAAATGCTCCTCTTCCCCCTTGATTTATGTGACCCAGCAGGGGGTATAAGCAATAAAGTTGCCCAATGGCATCTTGACCTGCATCCAGTGCTAACATAGCAGTATCTTGTGATCTTGTTCTGACCAGTTGTCAGGTTCTTTTACCATCTCTGACTTGAGAGCTCCCAAAGCTGCTGCTGCTTCTGTTGCCACCACTTAGTCTCCCCACTCATGTTTCATCCCTGTGGGATATGGGCTAGCCTCTACCACCTTGTCACAGATTTTTCTTTCTAACCTCCTAAATTATCTTGAGCTGGAAGAATCTCTCTCTCTCTCTCTGACCTTTGATTGACGATGCAACTCCAGATTTTGATTTGTGCAATTATTTTAAGGTTGTTTGGAGGGGAATGTTGGGAGAGCTGGGCTAAATGCTTCTTTACTCTGCCATAATGGCTCCACCCTATGAGATTCCAAGGACTCATTGTAAAAGTGTCTGTATAATAGTGTCAAAAGAGTAAATGACTCCTTCAACTGGGAGTGAAATAAGTTTAAACTAGGAGACAGAGAATTATTTCATCCAGGGGAAGTCCATTCTCAGTAATTTCCATAATTTCGAGGCACAGATGTCAAAGAACATGATGAGACTGAGTCCCAGACATGTAGGTGGCTCTAGGGACTAAATTTGATCATTTTAAATTCTTATCCTAGAACTTCTCATCTCTACATATGACCCTAAAATCTCAGTATCATGTAGAGCGTTCTCAATCAATCAGGTTCCATATGTGCTTGGGTATAAATAGTAGGGAAGACTCCTGAGTAGGGGCTAGGGCATAAGTGTTATACAGGTAAGAAGTGACAAAGGAGGTATCTAAACTCAATTCTTCTGAATCCAAATCTGATGCACTTTTCATTGTATCAGTTTCCAAATTTGGAATCAATATTTGGTAAATTTTTTTAGCAAAATGTTAAAATTTTTTTTATATTTTTTTGCTTTTACTTCACCTTAACTTCTTTTTTTTTTTTTAAAGCAATTGGGGTTAAGTAACTTGCTCAAGGTTACACGGCTAGTCATTATTTATGCGTGGGTGCTCATTTTCTGAGGCCGGATCTGATCTCGGGTCATCCAAACTCCAGCCGGCACTCTTACTCACTGCGCCACCTAGCCGCCCCTTTAGGGCAATTGGGGTTAAGTAACTTGCCCAAGGTTACACGGCTAGGTTTTTGTTTGTATGGATTAAGTGTCGGAGGCCGGCTCCGAACTCAGGTCCTTCTGATTCCAGGGCCGGCTCTATTCACTGCGCCACCTAGCCGCCCCTTCACCTTAACTTCTAAACATGTCCCTCTTTGTCTCCTACCTAGTGAGCATCCCTTACAATAGAGAGGATTTTTTTTTAAGAGGGGAGAAAAGTAGTTTAGGGAAACTAACCAACACATCAACAGAATCTGGAAGCATCCAGTATTCCTTACCCATGGTCCTCCACCTCTTGACAGATAGGAAGTATATTGTTTCATCTTTTTGGGCCTATGCTTATCACCTTAATTATTTAGTATTGGTTACAGGAATATGTTTCAAAGCAAATTTGATTTCATTGTGAATCATGAAAAATAATTTGAGAAACATTTTCCCCAGTGGTTTTATTAATAATGAGTATATTATAGTTGAACTGAGAATCTCTAATCTCAGTTGTATAAACTTGGTCAATTAACTCACTTAATTTCTCTGTGCCTCCATTTCTTTTCTCTGAATTCCCTGCCAATTTAAACCTTCAATGACTAAATTACAATACTGTCTATATAATAATTAGAGGGAGAGAATTGTTATTTTTTTATATATATTTGAAACATTTAATTTTAAGACCTCGAATTTCAGATCCATTCCCTTCTTCCCTCGTCACCCATTCCCTCTGGGAAGATAAGTAATTCAGTATATGTTGTACATGTCTAGCTATGCAAAACATTACCATAGTAGATATATTGTACAAGGCTGCTTATAATTCCCTCCCACTCATCCTACACACCACCTGGTTCATTCCCTACTTGATCCTGTCCCTCTTCTATAGTGGGTGCTTCCAACCTCCCCTCCCCCCAAGGATGCCCTCCCATCCATCATCCCTCCTCTCATCCCCCTTCCCCCTATTCTGCTGCAGGTTGAGATATCCCATTTAGTATGTATGTCATTCTCTCCCTGAACCAAATTCAATGAGAATGTGGTTTTGCCTTTTTGCCTTCCTATTCTTCCCCTCCCCTGCAGCCACTTCCCCTTGCTTCTTCTACATGATATAGTTTACCCTACCCTGTTTCTCCCCATCTTGCCACTTTCCTCATAATTTCACCCCTTAGGTATCATCCCTTCCCAACAAATTCAACCTGTGCCCTCTATCCATGTATAACTGTAAACATATATACACATATTCATATATGTATTCATATGACCTTACACCCTTCTTCCATTATTTTCATACTGAGAAAGGTTTCATCAGTCACTGTTATTGTTTCTCCATGTAGGAATGTAAATAGTTCAACTTTGATAAGTTCCTTTTGATTTTTTCCCTGATTACCTTCTCAGGCATCTCTTGCTTCTTGTGTCTGGAAGTCAAATTTTCTATTCAACTCTGTTTTTTTCCTCAAAAATGCTTGAAAGTCCTCTATTCCACTGAATGACCATATATTCCCCTGAAACAAGATACTCAGTTTTGCTGGGTAGGTGACCCTTGGGTTCAGTCCCAGCTCTTTTGCCCTCTGGAATATCATATTCCATGCCCTTCAATCCCTCAGTGTCGAAGCTGCCAGGTCCTGTGCTATTCTGATTGTGTTTCCACAATATTGAAATTCTTTCTTCCTGGCTCCTTATAGTGTTTTCTCCTTGATCTGGGGATTCTGGAACCTGGCTATAATATTCCTGGGAGTTTTCTTTTGGGGATCTTTTTCAGGAGGTGATTGATGGATTCTTTCAACCTCTATTTTGCCCTCTGGATCTAAAACATCAGGGCAATTTTCCTTGAGAATTTCTTGAAGGGTGATTTCTAGGTTCTTTCTTTGATCATGGCTTTCAGGTAGTCCAATAATTTTAAATTGTCTCTCCTGGATCTATTTTCCAGGTCAGTGGTTTTTCCCATGAGATATTTCACATTGCCTCCTATTCTTTCATTTGTTTGGATCTGCTTAACAGCATCTTGATTTCTCATAAAGTCATTAGCTTCCATTTGCTCCAGTCTAACTCTGAAGGAATGAATCTCCTCAGTGAGATTTTGAGATTATTTTTCCATCTGGCAAATTCAGCCTTTTAAGGCATTCTTCTCCTCATTGCCCTTTTGGGCGTCCTTTGCCATTTGAATTAGACTATTTTTTAAGGTGTTGTTTTCCTCAGTCATGCTGTTGACCCTCATTTCATACTTTAACTGCATCCTTCTCATTTCTCTTTCCAATTTTTCCTCCACTTCTCTTATTTGATTATTAAGGTCCTCTATGGCCTGTAACCCGCTCATATTTTCCTTTGGGGCTTTTGGAGCAGGATTTCTGACCTCACAGTCCTCCTCCTGTTCTATGCTTCCATCCTCTTTGCCCCCCAAATAGGAGTCTAATGTTACATTTTTCTGTTTAATTTGTTTCCTTTGCCTTGGCATGTTGCCACTTAATTACTTGACTTTTGGGCTTGTTGCCACAGTAGGACTCTGCCACCAGACAGGGGAGCTTCCATCCAAAAGTGTGGGGGGACAACTTCTGTTTCTGGCAAGCTGGAAACTCCACCCCATGACCTCGACCCTAGACCACAATCCAGATCCAGGGAGGTTAAAGCAAGAGCAATTACCCCCAAGACTGATCGCTGGATCTCCCTACAGTTCACAGGCCAGGAGCTGGAGCTGCCACTGAAAACTACAAAATGGCATCTCCTCAGTGGCTTCTAGCCCCCAGGTGAGGAAGCCAACGCATTCCCCAAATACTGGTCCCAAAGTCCATAGGGCACTAACCTCTCACTTTGTCCTAGGCATGTCTGTGTAGATAATTCTGGTATCACCACAGCCGCTGGTGTTCTGGGGTCCCTCCAGCCTGCTGCTGGCCTGGCCACCCTGGGGCTAAAACTGAGGCTCAGGCAGACCTGGGCTCAGCTCTCCACGGGTGTGCTGCGCTGCCGGCTCCCAGAGCACTGTACTGGTCCTTCCTGCAGGGCTGCTGGGCTGTCCTCAGCGGGAGGTTAGCTTCTCTGTGTCATTCTGTGGGTGCTGTGGCTCCAGAAGTTGTTAAGAGTTCCCTTTTACATATTTTGGAGGTGATCTGGCGGGACAGTGCCTTGGATGTGCTGTTTCTACTCCACCATCTTGGCTCCACCAGGAGAGAATTATTAATAATTCTTAACACAGAAGTTCATCTTTTCTAGTAAAACCACTTTAGTAGGTCTTATGAAAAGGAGGGTCATAGATCAATGAATGGACCATAAAGTAGACAGCACTACTTCATCCAGTCCAACAAACCAGAGCATTCAACTAAACAGACTTTTGGGGAATCTTCCGATAAGGAAATAGGAGGCTTATCATGAATGCAATTTCAATAACTGTTCAAAAGAAGTCCCTCCTCCCCAATGTTATCTTTTGAGATTGTTTTATGAACTCTTTCAGAAAAAAAATGTTAAGAATATCTTATTAAGTCAGCTTGAAAAGTTTCAACTATTAAGTTTTGCTGGGGGAAGTTAGACATCTGACTAACCAATGGAAGAAAGTGGGGGAATGGAAAAAGAAAAGTGAATGTGGTGATAGGAGAAATAGGTTCAAACTCCAGCCTCACTCTGAGCCACTTAATCTTTGATCCTCGGTTTTCTCATACAATAAGTATGGTAGCACTTAGCTTCTTTAATTCTAAGGACTTCTGTGAAGATCAAAGGAGAGGATACCCATTCAAGTGCTTTGTAACAGAAAACTATGGAGAAACTCAGTCTATAGCAAGGAGGACCTATCTGCCCTAAATGACTTCAAGATTGGTGGATGTGAGCCATCAGCAGGTTTCAGTGGGCTTTGAACCTTTGCAACTAAATCTTCAAATAGACCATCTATGATACTAGCCTCCACTCTCTTTACTCTCACTCTCTTCTCAACCCCTAACAATCTGGCTTCTGATCTTATCAGAAACTGCTTTCTCCAAAGTTCCTAATATCTCTTAGTTGCCAAATTCAATCCTCCTTCTCAATCTTCATTCTCCTTGACTTCTCTGCTGCCTTCTATGCCATTGACCACTCTTTCCTCCTTGATACTGTCTTCTTTCTGTGTTTTCCGGCCAACACTCTCTCCCCATGTTTCTCTTTCTACTTCTCTGACTCATTCTCTTTAGTTTCCTTTGATGAAACCTCTTCAAGGTCATGACTTTAATTGTTAGGTGTCCCTCAGGGTTCTGTCCTGGGGCTTCTTCTCTTCTCTTCTTTCTCTATACCACTTCATATAATGCTCTTATCAGCTCCTATATATTTAATTACCATCTTTATCCTGATGATTCTTAAATCTATCTCTCCTGCCCTAATCTCTCTGCTGAGCTCCAATCTCACATCTCTGCCTTTCAGGTGTCTTAAACTAGATGTCTAGTTGACATTTTAAACTCAATATGCCCTGAACTGAATGAATTATTTTTATTCCTATACCCTCCTCTCCTGCTTTACCTATTACTATAGAAAGCAATAGTATCTTCCCAATCTCTCATTCTCACAACTATAAAGTCACCCTGAATTTCTCATTTCCTCACTATATCTCAGTCCTCTACTGCTCTCACCCCCTCATATCCAAAATGTTGCCAAAGCTTGTTGATTTCACCTTTTCAACATGTCTTGAGTATACCCCCTTTTCTTCTCTGACTGCCTGCGCTCTGGTGCATGCAGTCATCACCTCCAGACATTGATTACTATAATAACCTGCTGGTGGGGTTGCCTGCCTCGAGTCTCTTCCCACTCCAATCCTCTATTCAGCCACTAAAGTGATTTTCTTAAAGAGCAGGTCTGATCATCTTCCCCTCCCTTCCCCTCCCCCCGCAAACTCAATAAACTCTAGTGGCTTCAAATTGAGAAAATCTTGGGGAGTGGGGTTTAGTTCTCAAAAATGAAGCAAACTCAGGTAGAGAAAATTAAAATTAAAAGGAGTTTATTACATCATCAAAGGTAAAATAGAAAAACCAAAACCATTGAATGTGGCCAAGGTCCCTAATTTAAACCAGTCCCTGGTCTTAAAGATTAATTTTTTAATAAGAGAAGACAATCATGATAGGACATACTTACAAAAAGGGATGGACCATCTCATCTCAGCTCCTCCCCCATTTCTGTATCATGGAGAAATGAGATTAGGGGTGAGGGGTGTGGGCTGCTACCTGCTGGCTAGCTGGTAATGCAAAAGACAAGGGGTAAAATCAAAATACCTGCTGCAGAGTTGTAGGTGCCTCTCCCAACAGACTGATTAATACCTAACAAACAAGACTAGAAACAATGGTGTCACTAGGATTGAGTCAGCATAAATTTCAATACTGTTGCCTCCAAATCAAATACAAAATGTTCTGTTTGGCATTGAAAGTCCTTCATAACCTAATCCTCTCCTGACTTTCCAGTCTACTTACATCTTACTTCCTGCCATATATTCTTCAGATCCAGTGACACTGGTCTTCTGACTGTTCCACAGACAAGAGTCTACATTTCTCACCTCAGGTCATTTTCTCTGACTGTCCTCCATTTCTAGATTGTTCTCCCTCCTCCTCTTCCATTACTTACCTCCCTGGCTTGTTTTAAGTCCCAACTAAAATTCCATCTTTTACCAGCAGCCTTCCCCAATGCCTCTTAATTCTAGTACTTTTGTTAATTATTTCCTACTTACCCTGTATTTAACTTTTTTGGGTACATATTTGTTTGCATGTTGTCTCTCCCGTGGTATTGTAAATTCCTTTAGAGTAGGCATTGTGTTTTGAATCTTTTTGTAGCTCCAGTGCTTAGCGTAGTGGCTATATGTAATAGGTACTTAATAAATGCTTATGGATTGATTGATTGAAATATAGGTCTGAGGAAGACTCTTGGAGACTTGGGAAGACTATGAGCAAGGAGAATGAGATCTCTATAGAACTAAAATGTAATATCTTAAGGTAATGAGATTTTTGTCAGTGGAGGTTGGAATATTAGAGCAGGGATTCCTGCTCAAGTTCTGAAGTCCCACTTAGCTCTGACATTTAGTGATTCTGTAAATTGAAGAGAAAGCAGTCAATTGCAGTAATGCATATTTGTACTCTTTGCTGCTGAGGAGGCTGAGACTGATGGATTGTTTTGAGATTAGGAGTTCTAAAACCTAACAGGTGTACATACTTGGTCCAGCAACAACATGGTCAACAACGAATTGACCTAAGGTGGAAAAACAGAGCAAGATAAAGTTTATATGTCTATTAGTATTGGGATTGGGCTTCTGAGTAGCTGTAACACTTCCAGCCTGGTTGATGTAGGAAGGCCTAGTCTTCCCCCTCAAAAAGATTTGGGAACAACCTCCAGCTGATAAGAAAATCATATTCCCCATTCCCTGAGAATATTTGTTAAGGTATTATTTTGTCCATTCTACATTTTGAAATTGAGATAGCCTGAAACTGGTGTACAATCTATATTTAAGAATTTGAACACAGATAGAAGTCCCTAATTATTTTTCCTATATCCTTGAGGAAGATATTGACTACTGATTATGAAAGATGTTTTTGGAATTGATTTGTAGAAGAATAAGGAAATTGGAATAAATGACATAATTGTAATAGAATTATTAATAAAGCCAAACTGAACTTGGCCTCTGAAATGCCTGGACTTGAATCCCAGCCTTGATCATGGCTAGCTATGAAATCTTGGGTGAGTCACTTACTTTCATTGAGCCTCAGTTTCCTTTTACATAGAAAGAGGTTAATGCCTTATTTACCTCACAGACACAGAGTTATTTTTTCAATGAAAGTATTTTGCAAACCTGAAAGTTTTGCATTAATATAAGTTATTATGATGTAACAGGGAATTAGAACATGCCTAGGAGTATTTTGAGTGGCATCTTTTTATGGGGGGATCCTGCTTCTAGAAAAGTGATGGCAATGTATAATGGAAGCATCTTGTAGAGATGCTGGAGCACTTGTGGACATTCCATAACTGGTTTTGGTCTGCTAACCACATGGGTTAAGGGAAGGCTCTTTAATTGCCTAAGACATTCAAAATACCTTAGTCAGCTTCTACCATTTTTCTTGCTTTATTCTCTTCACCTGGTTTTGGTAGATCTTTTGGATTCCATTGCTCACAATGTTCTGTGAGCGATAATGGGGACTTCTCTTATCTGAGATAATATGGTCCTTTGAAATGACCTTTCAGTAGCCTTCTAGGTGAATCCTTCAATTTTGTGAGTTTCAAAAGGTCAAGAAGGTACCTTGGAGACCAACATTATGGAGACCATGATTTTCTTCCAAAATAGAGACTCAACCTCACAGTATTTGAGAAAAGTACTCCTCTAGCAGTGAGTGATGCTGCCTTTGGAAATGAACTTGGTGAGACTGATGCTTTGTAGAAATGTAATTGAAGAGAGAGTTTGCCTCTGAGATGTTGGAGGGAAAAATTTGTACCTCTGTGATTTCTGTAACTTCAAAGCATAAACACCTTTGTTATACTCTAGGTGATGGCATTAGAGAAGAGACATCCTGACTCCTCAGTGTACCCTAAAACCCTGAGTTGCATTTGTAGAGGGCTGGCTCTGGAATAGAGGTTATAACTATGAAAATCTCTTTTCAAGACTGTTGACATTTTAACAGTTGGGAGAGTTTTCTTATAAATAGATCCCTTCCTAGCACTTTATAACCTTGTTGATTTTGTCAAAGTAAAAATATTCCTTTAATTCATTCAAATTTAATATCCCTGAAGTGAGAGGGAATGTGCTTCAGTTAAGCCAAATAAAATTAATGTATAATTTCATTTTGGTAGGTTATACTTTCACATAAGCCTATATGATTGCTTTATCTGAATTAAATGGTCAGTTCAAGTTATAAAAATGGATGAATTCCCTCTAAGAATTCATTCATCCATTTTCTTTTTCTTCTCCCTAGTGAATTTGACCTTTGCCATGCTTCCATTGAAATGCTGATGGACTTTCTTCACATGTCTATGTGAATGTAGATAGTTATTCTATCAACCTCCCTGGTCTGAAATCCCCCAGACAAGGTTTATAGACTGGGATGCTTATGGACTGGCACTGCTACAGTTTGTTCCTGCTTAGGTACCTGAACACAGTTGGTATCACTCCATACACACATTTCTGTGCCCCATATGTGAGCTGTATAATACTAATATCAATCACCCACAACGATATTTATAAAGAACTTCAAGATTTACAAAGTATTTTCCTCACCACATCTCTCAAAGGTAGGGAATACAAGTATTGCTACACATTACCCATTTTTAGGTTGATATAGCTAAAATTCAATGAAGTAAGATAACTTGCTGTCTGGACCATAGGGCCAAGACTGGTTATAAGAGATGGACAGAAGTTTGTATTTTCATTAAGGTCACTATTTCAGCTAAGACCATCTTGTTGTAAGTGGGCAGAGGTCTACCTCTTGGATTGCAGACTACAGAAAGACAAATATAACCACAATAAATATAGAGGTGAGTATCAGTAGTTAACTGGAAGGAGAAGTCAGGTTACAGCACATTTGGTTAGAATGGAATAGGAAAAGGTACAGACAGTAAAGATAACCCTAGTCTCTTGTCCAAGGAAAAGGGTAATGTTTCTTTTTCTTTTGTCGATATTTTGAAATGCTCATAATCATATTTATTAAATGTCTCAAATTAAGAGACTGATTTGAATGAACAAAATATCAGGTTGGCATAACACATTCAGTGTAGCTGCATCATCCCTTTTAATAGGTTGGGATGACAATGAAAGCACAGACTTGCTTGTATTCCTTCCCTAGCTCTTTGTTGTTCTTGGTTGGCTTTGACCCTCTTTGAACATGTTTCATCAGTCACTGGTCTTGGTTTGATAGGGACAGTACTAGCTTTGAATAACTCCAGAACATATATCTGTAACCTTCCAAATTAATGAAGTATTTAAAGTGGTCCTGAAACTCTGAGATTTCAAAATTATTTCATCAACAAGTTCTTCTTTCTGATCAATAGTCACTGAGGAGAGTAGTGTTGTGGCATTTATAAGGTAAGTTTTTTATGTACCATTTGGAATAAGGTCCTATGGACAAGACAGATATTTAATAAGCATCATAATTAAAGAATATCTGCCTACATCTGTTGAAGAGGTAAATAAATTTTATAAGAAAATCAATTCAATGTTGGTTGGTCATTTTCCAGTCATATCTGACTCTTTTGGGGTGCTCTTGACAAAAAAAAAAAAACTGGAATGATTTGCTCATTTTATAGATGAGAAAACTGAGGAATCAGGATTAAGTGACTTGCCCAGAGTCACACAGCTAGCAAGTGTCTGAAGTCAGATTTGAACTCAAGAAAAATTAGTCATCTTGACTGCCTTCCTGAACAAAATCCCATACACAGTACCACTCAGCTGCCTAGAGGAGCTCAATAAGGTCTTCCAAACAGAGTCAACATACATCTTAATGCTTGGTGTCTTCAATGCAATAAGAAAGTAGGGTAAAACAATATGTAATGTGGATCAAGTTGGCTATTTCATATATATATATATATATATATATACATATATATGTATATATATTCATATGTATATGTCATGAATATCTTTTTCAAGAAAAGTGATGGAAGGCACTGCATATGGTGAGTGCTGAGCAGCACCACAAAAAATGAATTTGACTATTTTAATAGACAGGAAACAACTTGCTACACTTTGGGGAAGTCATTTTAGAATGAGCTGTCTGTGTTCAGTAAGACACAGTAAGGGTGATTTAAGGGAAAGGTCACCCCAGAAGAACAAATAAAGATTGAGAATATGATGTGACCTGCAATGATAACAACCCCAAACTGGCTTGTTCAAACACTACAATCTCTGTAGAAACAAACTACATGTGACCTTGCAATAGAGACATGTCAGGTGAAAATTGGTGGCAACATATTGCTAACAAGGACTTGTACTCAGGAATTGGTTTAAAAGATGTCATCCAAGAAGTATATGATTGGTAAAGGATGTGGGCCAATCATATATTGAGAACAAAGGGTAACAGATGGTCAGCCTAAGCACTACACAAGTATTCAAACAACATGAATTAATTAAATGGTTTTTTATGCTTTTTAATATTTTTGTCATTTCCCAATAATTGCCTTTCTGTCACAAAATCATCTCTTACAACAAAAAAGTACGGTTAAGCAAAACAAGATGATACATTGAATATGCCAACAAACATATGCCCCAATTCATATCTATAATCCATTATCTCTTTATGAAGAAGAAGGGATATCTTATCATTTGTCTTCTTGTCAAATGGGAGCCTACATTTATCTGAGTTCTATCTGTTAATATCCCCCCACATTATATTATGTTATTGTATCTATTATACATTTGGTTCTACTTACTTTGTATCAGCTTAAACAATTCCTAAGGATTTTTTTTCTAATTCCTCATTTTAATTGCTTTTTTTGTCATTCAATTTTATTATTTACATTTATTTATACAATTTGCTTAGGTATTCCTCAATAGATAGGTACCACTTTGTGTCTAGATTTTTGCTACCAAAAAAGTAAAAATGTTCTATTCTATGGTTTCTTTCTTTATATGACCTTTTGGGTTCAAATGCCTAATAGTGGTATTGTTGGGTCAAAATGTAGGGATAGTTTAGTCACTTTTTTTTTATCACATTTTCAAATTCTTTTCGAATGGTTGTTCTAATTCACGGTTCTACCAGCCGTGTGTTAATGTTCCTGTGTTCTCACAGCCCCTCCAATATTGACTCTTTCTGACTTCTATCACCTTTGCCAATTTGATTACCCACATAATACTAAAAATTCCAGAGGAAGGTCTATTATATGAAATGGATAGCTTATGAAAGATTCAATTAAAGATATGAACAAGAATTACATGGGATAAAGAACCAGCATATAAAAAACATGGGTTCTGGAGTAATTTACTTATGTGACCTTAGGTGAGATAATCTCAGTTTACTCATCTGTAAAATGGTGGGATTGGACTTGCTCCCTTTGAGATATTGGCCTATGATCTTTTTATTCCCTATAAATGGGGAGCTGTGTTCAAACTATTGAGTGGACCTCTGAAGATAAAGTATGCCAACATTTTCAGTGTGCTAGCCTTTTGGCCCTGGTTTGGTATGAGTTACTCCAGGGATTTTGTTGCCTATGACTTCCAAGGTATGGTAAAGGGGCTGCAACAGTCTTACTCCAGGATTTTTGAATCAATACTTTTGAATCAATACATAATTTTACATAGAAAGTGACTTTATTCCTGAACTGGTGTCACCTGAAGTCTCAGGTAAATGTTTCAAACGGGATCTGGTATGATCTGTGGCCATGCATCATCTGTGCAGCATCTCTCTTCTATAAGGCAGATCAATGTGCAATAGATAGACTGGTGAATCTGAAATCAGAAAGAACTAATAGCCTCAGGCACTTAGCTGTGTGACTCTGGGCATGTCACTTAAACTCTGTCTATTTCAGTTGCTTCATCTGTGAAATGGAGACAATAATAGCACCTAATCTTCCAGGATTGTTGTGAGGTTAAAAGAAATGATGTTCATAAAGGCTTTGCAAACCTTAAAATGCTATGCAGATAACAATTATTTGCAATTAATAATATCAATTATTATTATAGCTATTACTAGCCCCTTTCAAGGACACGTGGAACTGGAAGTGGAGATATGGAAGTGTTTTTGAAGCACATTCTCCTTTGGGTGAGGGTAATGAGTTAGTTTTCAGGATTATCTGCTGCCTCTGACTGCAGGCATCTCTAACTTGCTAATTAGGAGTAAAGTATAAGAGGTCTGGGTGAGACAGAATAGCTGCAAAGTTTGTTGACAATAAGAGAGACAAAAGCATTAGCTGCTCAGCGGAAAGCCCATATTCTGGTTTGTAGGAGAAAGTATCAGGCTCTTGGATTTCATGCCCTGTAACATAATGAAATGTTGAAATCAGACCAAAAAATGCCTCTCCCCCCAACCCACCCCATGTGCCAGGAGCATACCTGATGGGTGGTTTAGAGATGTTTGATGGTTTTGTAACCTATTGACACATTAGATTCCAGACCTCCTCTAGATGGTGTTTTGAGGTTTCAAAAGGTCCTTCAATTGCAAATTCTTTCCTCCCAGACAGTATAATTTTGCCCTACTTGGACCAGTTTATTTAAAACACACACACACACACACACACACACACACACACACACGCAGTAGATACAGGTCACCCGCAGACAAGAGATCCTCATGTTTTTTTCTATCTACCCTGAAAAATAAAGTGAACTTTAAGTGCCTACTGCTAAGGGTAGGAACTGCTAGGCTGAACTACAATTGGCATCCATCAGCATAAATACGTCAGATAGGTGCTGTGGATAGTAATGAGTTAGGCCCAAAGTGATGTTACCAAGAAGAGATTGACTTCAATCACATTTAGACCCAAATCAGAAGAGATTAGGTTGGATCATATTGGGAAATTCCACAGCAGCTTCAATGATCACAAGCTATTGCCTGCCACATGAGCCTGTATCTTTAAAAGCAACATTCTTCTGGTAATGCTTTAGGGCTATGAATCAGACATGCAGTCACCAAGAATCAAATAGAATTCAGAGTTTAAAGGATTCCAGACATGACCTAGTCTAACATGTATCTGAACAGTGATCCCTTCATCATATTGAGCAAAGGATCAACAAACTTTTGCTTGAAAACATTCAGTGAGAAGAACCCACAAATTCATGACTAAAACCATGTCACCTTTGAGGTAACTGATTATTGAGAAGCTCTTAAATCAAGCCCAAAGCTGACTACACAAGGCAGTAAACAGATAGTAAATATTTATTAAGCACTTACTATTTGGGGAACCAAATAAATTTTAAAAAGCAGAACTGCCCCCCCCCAAAAGAGCTTAAATTCTAATGGGAGAGATTACATATGGATAGTTAGCTAGACACATAAAGGATATATACAGAGTAGATAGAAAATAATTTCTATCCTGACCTCCAGGCTTACTTCACCAACCGTCTCTTGGCCTTCTCAAAATGAATGTCACATAAACATTCCAGACTCAAAATGTCCAAAACATAACTTATCTCTGCCCCCCCCCCCCGCAAACACTCCCTTCCTGTAAATTTCCCTATTACCTGTGAGGTCATCGCCATCTTCCTAATTACCCAGACTCACAATTTCAGGATATCTTTGACTCCTCACTCACACTCACCCCATATATCTAACCTGTGGTCACATCTTGTTCTTTCAGCCTTTACATTTTTCTTCTACATCACCTTCTCCCAACTCACACAACTGCCACCCTGGTGCAGGTCCTCATCTCCTCATATCTGAGCTATTACAATATCCTTCTGGTTGGTCTTACTGGCTCAAGTCTCTCTATCCCAGTACATTTTCAAACCACTTGCCAAAGTGATCTCCCTAAAGTGCATGCCTAACTATATCACTCTCTTGCTCAACGAGCTCTAATTGTTCCTTATTATCTCCAGAATCAAATATAAAATCTATACCATACTCCCGCCCACTCTATAGTTCAGTAGCATGGGCTTTGTTGTTGTTCCTTTCACTAAATACCCCATCTTTTCTTCCGCGCATTTTTTTTTTACTAGCTGTCTCCTTTGCTTAGAAAGCTCTCACTATTCATCTCTCTCTTGGCTTCCTTCAAGACTGGTCTCAAATATTGCCTTCTGCAAGTGGTTTTTCATGACTTCCTTATCTTCTGTTTCCTATTCTTAGTGATTTCCCTCCAAGATAATCTTCTAATCTTAGATCTACTCTCTATATCTTGTATGTACATCATTTTTTTTTAATCGTTCCCTCCCTCCCTTTATAATGTAAACTCCTTTAGGACAAAAAATTTCTTTTCTTTGTATCCCTAGCACTTAGCCCAATGCCTGGCAGATAATAAAGCATCACTTGATGATTGACTGACATTACATTTCAATCTGGAGGTAACAGCCATTCAAGTTTATTGAGAGGGAAAGAGTGATATGGTCAGACCTATGCTTTAGAAAATGACTTTGGCAGCTGAGTGTTGACTGTGTCAGAGGAGAGAAGGTGACTTTATATAAAATGTTATCATTAGCCCTTTTGTTTTAGCCAGTCCATACAAGTAACATATACTGGTATTCAACTAATGTTATACACATCCAACAAACTTGTCATGATTTTCAACCTTGAGGATTAAATTAAGCATGAAAGCAGGAAAAATGTATGCTTCAGCATATTCAGAAAAAAAAAATGGTTTTTCCCTTCAGTCCTTTGTTGCAACTTGTCTTATGTGTCTCTTGTCCTTCACTGCATCCCTAGTTTCTTTCAACCTTAAAAAAAGCACAAATCATTAGTCAGTCTGAGTTCAGAGATGTGATGATGCATTGTAGATTTGAAGTTTATTTCATGTAATAATCAGTATCACATCTTAACTATCACCTGTTGTAAAATTAAATTTTTTAATCCTCTTCAACTCTTAAGGAGCTTTAATATAAACAATATTGAAATTTTCAAAATGGTGTTTTTTTTAAAAAAATCCTAGTTCCTATATTCTTTAGAAAGTGCTAGTTTTATTATTCATAATATATGATGCGCCACTCCCCCATTTCCATTCTTAGAAGCCACATTATTTGGCTCTTAAACTCATCTGAAGGGAAAGAGCTGCAAAGGATACCTAATGTATTTTGTTCCATAGACTGTGGTAGTTAGATGTGACATTTATTAGAAGAGAAATGTATTTTCTGGATAGAGCCCATTATTTTCTGTTCTTCAAAGAGAATTACAAAGTTGTGAAAATAAGACATCTGGTCATTTTACCTTGTTGGCAAGGCCTCAGAAATGATTGATGCCTACAGCAACACTCTCAGTGTGTACATGGGCCAATACTGGATGTTCCTTCATAGTCCATATATCTCGATTAAATCCTCAACACTGTTGCTCCAGTATCAAGCTACCTCAGGTGCCGAGTCTCAGCAGAAAGAGCAAACCCACTGGAGTAGATTAAATTGGCTAAAGTGAATTAGGCATACTCACTGGCTGGAGGGGTCAGTCCCTCTGATGGACCTAACTCAATTGAAAGAGAAAATCAAGGCTGGATGTTCCCAAGAGACCTAGCAGCGCTAAGAGGCAGAAACAAAGAAGAAGAGATGGGAATTCCTAGCCCTTCAGAATTAGATGTCTGTACAGGGCAGTACGTTCTAAAGCAAGTGAGAAAGTTGAAGGAAGTTGGATTCATAACTATTCATAAAGTGTCCCAGTCACGTATGTGTTTTGCTTACAAGAATTCCTTGGTGGCCAGCTTCACCTCTGAACGTTAGTTCAGAGCACAAAGCAGCTGACCAGGCTACCAAATGCAAATGTTCTAGATAGGGAGTGGGGATCCAGAGCAGAGAGTAGAGGAGCTGCCTAAATTTTCTCAACAAAGACAAGCAGGAATGAGAACAAAACACAGTGCAGTTTATGGTTTCAGCAGAGTTGAAAGCCCTGTGCAATGTAAGGAGCCCTGGGCTTAAAGTTAGGAAATTTGCATTAGAATACAGATTTTGCCACTTAAGAGCTATGTGTGACCTTGAGCAGTCACTTAGTCTTACTTAACATAGGTTACTTTATAAAATGGAAATATTTTTCTTGATCTGCCTCACTGGGCTGTTGTGAGCTAGCTAGCTACTTACATAGGTAATTTGCTACCTAGCTAGCTAAAATACTTTTTGTTCCCTATTTGTCAGGCACTGTTCTAAGAACTAGAGATACACACATGAGCAAGACAGACAGTCCTGTCCTCAAAGAGCAGATATTCTAAGGCGAGAACATTCTAGTGAGGTTTACTGTACTTTGCCACATAACCATGGCAGATATTATGCCAATTTTTTTAAAATGGGGTGCAACCATTATGTGATGCTTTAAAAAAACTGTGCCAATATTACTTAAAAGTCATTCATTATTAAACTGTCTGGTACGAGATTAGGATGTATAGAATACTCATGAATATATGTTAAATTTGGGAAGATGCAAGTCTTTCCATATCATGTGACTTATTCATGGCAGCTTTGCCTGCCAGCCTGCTCCCCTTACACCTATCCCTCTTCATTGGGTTGAGTGACAATACTGCAGAGCTCTAAACAAACTACTCAAATCAACTTTTGGAAATCTATTGACTGACAATGCCCATTCACTGAGAATTCTCTGCTTGTACCTTGCCTGAGAGATATATGCACATCCTTATACCACTGGCAAATACATCGCTGCTCTGTTTACCATTTAAGCAACATGATAAACAGAATTATACTATGTGAAGATTATAAACAAAAGGTTATAAAGCAATTTTTGGACTGAAAAAACAGGGTGAGATGATTATGCAGGGTTGACAATTATGTAACAAAATAAGGTAACTGAAGAGAACATGGATTAAAGTCTGTAAAGCTCTTTACTCACATCTTTATGAAGTTAGTCCAGACATTATTGTCCTCGTTTTCAATAATTAGTCCATAGTCAGTTAGCCAAAAAAAAAAATCGGAAACAAATTCAAGCCCAAATTTTAGTTCAAATTAAAAATTCTAAATTTAAATTCCTTGTAACAAATATGCATAGTGAAGCAAAACAAATTCCTACAATTATTGCAGACAAAAATATCTAAGTCTTATTTTGCATCCTAACTCTGTGTCCTCTCTGGGAGGGGGTCAATAGAATGTTTTCTCATCAGTTCTCTGGGACTGGTTATAGTATGGAACATAATTGTTAGATTTCAAAATTATTTGTTTTTATAATGTTACTGTTGCTATATAAAGTGTGATTCATATAACAAACTGGTTCTGCTCATTTCATTTATCATTGGCTTATAAAAGTATTCAAAAATAATATTGATTACTATTTTTTCTTCTGGTTCTGCTCATTTCACTTTGTATCAGTTCATATTAATATTTCCTGGTCTTTTTGAAATCATATACTTATTCAATTCCTACAGCAAATAACTGTTCCATTATATTCATATAATAAAACTTATTGAGTCATTTTTGAACTGATAGGCATCCCTTTCATTTACAAGTTGCATTCTGTTTTGTTTTTATCACCATAAAAATAACTGTTACACATATTATATACATATAGGACCTTTGCCTACTTCTTTGCTCTCTTTGGGGTATAGGCCTAGCAATGGTCAAAAGACATCATATTAGTAATTTTTTATATTCCAGAAAGTTTGTACTCATTCTCAAAGTCCATCATGTGTCTATTTTCCTGTAACCCTCCTAACATTTATAATTTTTATTTTTAAATAATCATCTTTGCACATCTAATTGGCAATATATTAATCACAGGATTTTAGTTTTAATTTTCTCTAATCAGTAGTGATCTGGAGCATATTTTCATATAGTTATAGATAGCCTGCTTATCTTCCCTTGATTGCTGTGTGCTCATATCTTTAGACCATTCACCAATTGGGAAATGACTCTTGTTCTTATAAATTTGAATCAGTTCCTTATGCAGGCTTTTGGGACACCCCATGATTTTTGGAAATGATATCATACCGCAGAGATCCACCCCCCCCACCCCGTTGCCCCCAACTTATTTCAGAATATGGTAATGAATCTAAAATAGGGAAAGCCACTTTTTTCTCCCTTAAGTCATAGAGATAACTTTTGTTTTTCCAAATAGTGAGTCCTTATCCAAGTAGTTGAGGTTTATTTCATTTATTGAATATGAGGGCACTACATAAATTTGCTTCTGTAAATTGTGTACACATTCTGTTTTACTGATCAATTTGTTTTTTGTTTTTTTAAACAGAATTAAAATCCTTTGAAAATTACTGCTTTGTAGCAAAGTTTGAGATTTAGGACTGGTAGGCCCATTTCATTCCTACTTCTTTCAATTATTACTCTTGAGATGCTTGACACTTTTGCATCCATATGAATTTCATTATAATTTTTTTTAGTTCTATAAAGTAAACTTCTGGGAGTTTGATTGGTATGATATTGAATAAGTAAATTCATTTAGATAATACAAATTATTTTAACTATATTGACCCATTCTATCCATGAGCAATTAGTATTTTTTCCAACTATTTAGTTCTATCTTTATTTCTTTAAACAGAAGTATATAGTTGTATTGATGTAATTCTGGTCCTGGTAGGTAGACTCTCAAATATTTTTATTCATTTTGTAGTATTTTTAAATGGAAATTTTCTATCTTTTCCAGCTTTTGGGGGGGGATATTATATGTAAAAGCTGAAGATTTGTGAATACTTATTTTATATCCTGCAAATTTCCTGAAATTATATTCAAATACTTTTAAATTAATTCTTTAGGTTTCTTTACACCATCATATCATCTATAAAAACTGATAATTTTATTTCTTCCTATGTTTTCCATGCTTATTTCTTCAATATCTCTTTTCTTGTCATTGCTATAGCTGGAATTCCTAATACTTGTCAAATAGAAGTGGTGATAATAGCCATCTTTTTTTTCATCTCTAATTTTATGAGAAAGGATTCTAGTTTCATTGCACACGATTTGTAGCTTTAGTTTACATGTATACTATTTATTATTTTATTACTTTTGTTTTCTAGCTCTTAAAAGAAAATTAAATAGAAATATTTGTTGTATTTTGTAAAAAAAAAAAAGCTTTTCTCTCTAATTGATTTTTTTTGTAGGGGGGAAAGCAGGGCAATTGGGGTTAAGGGACTTGCCCAAGGTCACACAGCTAGTAAGTGTCAAGTGTCTGAGGTCAGATTTGAACTTAGGTCCTCCTGACTCCAGGGTCGATACTCTATTCACTGTAGCACCTAGCTGCCCCCCAACTGATTTTTAATACTTTTCCAGAAGCCTTTTACATAATATAATTTATTGTTGCCTTGTGATAGTGAAGAACGCATATAAAAGTTCTACTTTTTTGTATTTGTGAGGTTTTTACATTTTAAGACTTGATCAGTTTTTATAAAACTGCCACACATAGCTAAGAAATATATTTGTGTGTGTGTGTGTGCGTGTGTGTGTGTGTGTGTGTGTGTGTACACACACAAATCTCATTTCTTTCCAATAATCGTCAGAGGTAAACCACATGTCATTTTTCTAAAAATTCTACTTAGATCTTATAGTTTCTTACTTGCTCATTTTGCAGATTAAATTTCTCATAAGGTCTGAGTCAACTTTTTAGATGTGGGTTTTTTTTTGTATTTTTTCTTATTGATTCTGTTGTTATCTTTCATTTTATAGGATTGTTATTCTTCTTTAAAGTTTTGATTGGTATGTTTCTATTTTCCTCTTTTTTCTGTATTTCTTTTTTATTCTTCTGAGTTGTATTATTTCCCTGTATTTTATGCTTCTTAAATTAATTTAAAACTAATTTCCTCACACTTTCCTCCCCCCACCTAACTTCTATTTCTCTATACCATATTTTAAAATATCATTAATAAATGATTTACCTTTTTATTATTAATTTAGTTATCCACTTTTACTCCTCTTTTGCCCTTCATTTTCCTCTGACTGGTTAAACAATAAGTTCAAAATCCACCTTCTCCTTGTTTCCTCTAGCCTATCATTTTAAGCAATTTTTCATTGCCGCTGCCTTTCCCAAGAAGTTTTACTTTGATTTATTTTCAATATTCCTCTTTCTTTCCAGCCTATTTTGATTTTTGCTTTCTGACTCATATACTCTATATCCTTTTCTTCTTTATTCTCTATGATTCTTCTGGGTTAAAGCTTATGAAGTTCCAGTTTTGAGCTCCATTTTTTCCTATTTATGTTATTACTTCTGTAGCACTTATGCCATCCTTTTTTTTCCTGCTGCATCTCACTCTTTGAAATATCATGTGATGAGGGATGGATTATTATGTATGGAAGGAGTTATTCCATATCCTCATTTGAGAGGCCTGGCCTTTATTCTACCTTACAACACTATTCTCCTTTCCATAGTTCATATAATTTTTTCTCCCCTTGTCATTTTATCTGCAAAGACTACTCTTCATACCAGCTATCTCTAGACATTCATATCTCTTCTCATGGTGTGGGATGCCTTCCATGGAGGTATAACACACAGATAAAATGACTTCTCAGTGAACAAATGAGTGGTCTCCCATAACTGGTAAATACTTCTGTCCTATTCTATTCCCATCCTTTCTCCTTCCTCTGCTCCATTATCCTGTAGCCCTCCCTCTTATATCCCTCATTTTGAAACACTACAGAAATCACTATTATTTCAATGTTCAGTCATGGACTTGGGATGAGTATATATCTTATTCCCCTTTGTTTCCCCAAATCATGTGTTTTAAGGAGTTTTCCAGAAATGGTATCTAAATTTCTTTAGCTTTAAGGAACAATAGGAGAGCATTGGGAATGTAATTAAATGGCTGTGACTTTGCAAAGATATAGGACAGACTAGAATCTCAACTCCTTCTTAGCATTTCTATTCTGCTTATTGATAACATTTAGTGGAATTCGACACTTATTGCAGTCTCAAATTCTTTAGCATTAAAATGCTGCTGTTCAGGTGGTTAAATAGTACCTTTTCCTCTATATAGGAGCTGCATATAATTGACTTCAGAGAAGCCTTGCCTTCTGGTAATATCCTGCATGGTCATCTGTAGAGACTTGTTGAAGAACCAAAGTCTTGTTACTTTTTCTTGCACTGGCTCTTTCAGCTCTGCTGGTGAGATTCTCTCAAGGTAATGCCATAAGCAGTAAGCAATGTCTTGGAGTTTGTGCTTAATAACACTGCATTTTTCTCCCTTCTCCCCAAAAAACACCACCCAGCCTTTATTCTGGGAGATGCACCTAGAAATCCTCATGTCACGTGTTTGTCTGTATGAGTCTGTTGCAAGAGTCCATGTGCCTTTCCTTGTGGGCATCTACTTACCTGTGTATGTTTGTGCAGGGCTGGGGAGATATGGCTTCTGAATGTGTCAAATTACCAGGGATGGGATCTGTGATTCTAGTCAAATCCATGCCAGTCAATTGGAAGTTGCAAAATATAAGGGTGAAAGTTTGCTTTTCTGATGTTTATCCCTGGCATAGATTCATGCCTTATGCATCTGCCTCCTTTCTTATCTTTATGAGCAAGAGGAGGAGGGCTAAAAATGGGAAGGAAATAAGCGTTTATATAGTAACTACTAAGCACTTTAAAAGCAAACAAATATCTCATTTGATCCTTATAACCACCCTTTGAGGTAGGTGTCACTATTGTCCCTATTTTACAATTGGAGAAACTGAGGCAAACAGGGGTTAAATGGCTTGCTACACACACCGCTATCAAGTGTGCGAGGCTAGATTCAAATTCAATTCTTCCTGACTCCAACATAGTGCTCTCTCCTCAGTGCCACTAACTGTCTCTAAAATATTTTAAAATGCTTAAAAATATAAAACCGTAGATAACCTGGACTCAAAGTACAGAATCATTTAATTAAAGGGGCCAGAGATTTTTGCTTAAGATACTGTTAGTCTGACTATTAAAACCACCAAACTTAATGAAATTCTGACTTTCATCCTACTAGAACATGGCATTAGCTTCATGTGGAGCTGACCTCTTCTCTGAACAGAAATTTCCTGCTAGTCTGGTCATCAGGCATGCTTTCATGCCATTTTCATCCCATTGATGATCACTCTGTTATTATGGCCAGCTGAAGCCCTGACCTTGGGCTTATTGTGTCATGAT
Source organism: Gymnobelideus leadbeateri (assembly GCA_011680675.1). Taxonomy (NCBI): domain Eukaryota; kingdom Metazoa; phylum Chordata; class Mammalia; order Diprotodontia; family Petauridae; genus Gymnobelideus; species Gymnobelideus leadbeateri. Next base: position 349,548 of record WOXC01007148.1, on the reverse strand, counting down.
TGTGTCATATAATGAATGCGTCATCATTCCGGCACAGAGGTAATAAGAATGATAGTGCATATTCTCATATTGTTTTAAATTTTGCAAACAGCTTTACGTGCTAGTGCATCTCACTTGGTCCTCACCTGGACCTGAAGAGGTTATTCCCATTTTGAGAAAAGGAAACTGAGACCTAAAGAAGTTGATTTACTGAGGATTACAGAGCAACCCTGTGGTACAGGGGAAAGAACTTTGACTCAGAAATCAGAGGACCTGGCTTCAAATAGTGTCTCTGACACGTATTACCTATGATTTCAGACAAATAATTTAACCTCCTCTTGGTCTCAGTTTCTTCATTTGTAAAATAAGGAGTTTGGATCAAATGACCTCTGATGTCCCTTCCAGCTATAAACTTCTTGAGGGCAGGGGCTATTTAATTTTTGTCTTTATATGTCTAGAGCTTATCACATGGTAATTGATTAATGGGTATTGTTTGGTTGTTTCAGTCATGACCAACATTTGGAGTTTTATTGGCAAAAATATATGAGTGGTTTCCTATTTCTCTCTCCAGTTCATTTTACAGACAGGACAATTCAGACACACAGGGTTAAGTGGTTTGTCCAGAGTCACATAGCTAGTGTCCGAGATCAGATCTGAACTCATATCTTTCTAAATCCAGGTCTGGCATTCTGTTCACTGTGCCACCTAGCTTTCCTGTTTAATGAGTACTTGATGATTGATTCATTGAATGAATGACTTTTTCTTCAAACCTTAAAATTCTCTGTAAAAGTCAAATATTATCATAAACAGTAAAAAAAGAATGGGGCAGAGGGAGAAGATAAGAATTCCAGGTAAATGGAATAATTTGATTCAAGAGCAAAAGGAGGAATGGGAATGAGAAAGAGAACCAATCAAGAGAATATAGAAGTAGATTTTATTTTACAGTAAAGAAAAGCTTTATCAATTAGAGATGACCACAGGGGAATGGGATGGCTTGGGGGGATATGTGTTCCTCATCAGTAGAGGTCTTCAACTGGAGGTCATTCTTAGGAAAGTTCTAGGCAATATTTGCTACATGTTGAATAAGATGTTTTTTCTGAAATCCTTTCCAATGCTTAGCTTTTGTGATTCCACAAATTGAAAAAAAAAAGAATTGCAGACTGTGGCAAAAAGAAAACATGGTATAGTGGGAAGAACACTTGATTTAGAGGTACACAGGGCCTGAGTTTGAACCCCAGCTCTTTTGCTTACTATCTGTGTGACTTTGGCAAATGACTTCACCTCACTATACCTCTCTTTTCTTAGAAAATCAAGACATTGACCTAAATCATTTCTAAGGTCCCTTCCAGGACTAAACCCTATGATCCTATGATCATTCCTATTGAAATTCAGAGAAAAGAAAGAAAAACATGGACTGGAGTTATTGGACCTTGAGGAATATGCAATATTTGTATCTGTATAAAGGAAGAAGGTAGAGAGGATAGATAGCATGAGCTAAAGCCCCAAAAAGCAGGAAAGAGAATAGCATGAGAGAAAGGGCAAGAAGGGCTAGAGAGGAGCCTGGTTTAGCTAGAACAGAGGTTCAGGCAAGTCTTTCTTCTGCAGATTTCCTGATGCAAACAAGGTAGGATCAAGCAATCCCAAGCTCTGCTTCCTATCTAGGGCCTTCTCTGAGATACAACAATCACTTGTCATTAGTTATTCCTCTATTTTACAAGGCACCATCAAGTACAGAACAACTAATGCATCATAAAATGTCAAATGAAAAAATAATTACATGTTCCTGAGTGTGCTCCCCGGTTATCCTTGAAAATATCAAATCATTTCAATGACTCGCTCGATAATGTGACTTTTTTCCTTTAATTTTATGATAATGTTCCAATTTACTAGTCAGAAAACTCCCCTACATTCCCACAGTCATGGCAGGGTGAATATTTTAGGCAGTTTTGACAGTGTAATTAGGGTTATTAAGATGATATTTGTTTCCTCTCAGCTCAATAATAATACCTTGAACTTAAAATAGAGGTTTCTTAGGAAAGCTCAAAGCGCTTTGTCAGGCAGTATTATTCTTTCAAATGCAGGGATCTAAGTCACTGATGTCAATGACTAGAATGTTTTAAGTTAAGACTGGATGACTGGATTGGTCAATTCTTGTTAGTGTTGTAGAAAGCATTACAGATTCAGGGGAGGAGAGGACTAGAGGAACTTTGAGAATCTTGTCAGTTCTGAGATTATGGGATTCTAACTTAGACAAAGCAGGATGATTTGATAGTAGTTGAGCCAATCAGTCAATCTATTAATCATCATGATTAAGCATTTACACATGCCAAACACAGTTTTTAAGCATTTCCTAAGTGTCAAGAATATAAAGAAAGATTGAAAACAGCCCTTCCCTTCTAGGAGCTTTCGTTCTAAATTGAGACAATCTATCAATCTAGATATAGATAGCACACATATATACAGATATTTACATATATACATATACAGACATACATATATACACACATGTATTGCATATAATTATATAGATGTAGATATATATTTCAGAGTATATGGAAGGTCACTTTAGAAGGGAAGGCACCAGCATCAGGTGGGAATGGGAAAGAGGCTATTATAAAAGATAAAATAGATTATTTCAATTGCATGAAATTGACAAGCTTTTGCACGAATATAATTAGTTCAACTAGGATTAGAAGGAAAATATTTGCCTGGGTGGGGAGGACTTTTTAATCAAATATCTAATAAGGTACTAAGATATATATAGCAAATTAACATAGTTTTAAAACAAACATGGAAGGGTTTTCTCTGTAGTACTGTTATATCCCACTGCTGGGTAATCCAGGCTTTCTAATGAGCTGTGGAGACCAGGGCCAAGGACAGGGAAGAGTTTACCCAATCTTTATAGTAAATTATTAAGTGACTTGGGAGCAAGAATGTAGTCTGGTGACTAGAAACCAAACATGCAGCCAACAACAAAATCAGAGAACTCAGTCAAAGAATAATCAGCAATATCCATTGAGGACATAAAAGAAGGAGAAATGGGCTAGATGTTACGTCGAGGCCTGATAATCCATGCTAAGAACTCTTCCAGTTGTGACCTATGTCCTATACGTCACTTTTTAATAACAATACCAAATCTCTACAAAATATGATCAACCAACCTACTTGAGGAAAGATGGGCAGAAAAAGAGTCTTCTATGCGATAGTGCCATGCCCTATCACTAAGTGGTTGGGGATCTAAGGCTAATGATGAGCTGCACAAGTGGGGGCCAAGGACAGGACAATCTGCACAATTTTTACAGTAAGTTATCAGGCCCAAATATGCAACCAACAGCAAATTCTAAGACTCCCAAAAGCGAAACATTTCCAGGGATGCATGCTAAGGGCACCAAAGGAGAGAGAATGGACTAGATGTTGTCTTAAATTCCTTCTAGTTTTAATATTCTACTTTTTAAAGGTTTCTTTTAGCTGTGAAATTCTGCATTCTGAGTTCTTTTCCATCTCTAACATTCTAAGTTCATCATTCTAACATTTAACTTTCTATTCTCTAAGTTCCCTTGTATCTCTGACATTTTTAATTCTAAGCTTCCTTTCAACAGGAACACTCTGGGTTCATCATTCCAACTTTTAACTTTCTATGCTCTTTTTCCTTAAAACTCTGATATTTTATATTCAAAGATTCCTCCTAGCTCTAACATTCTACGTTCTTTGTTCTTATATTTTGTGTGCTGTTTGTTTTTTTTTTTATATCTCAGACATTCTATGATCTAAGGTTCCTTCTCTGTTATTCTAGACTGATAATCCAGGAGTTTAGGATAACTCCAAGGTGTGCTGGGGACAGCTCATATTGAATGAAAGCTGATTGTAGTATTTTTAGCATGGACATATTTATACCTCTAAAATCATCAAACACTACAAAAGAGAGTTTTTTTTTTTGTTGATTTTCTAGACTCAAGAAAGAGATGATTAACATGGATTATAAACAAGGTAGGATCAAGCAATTTATAACATGGTTTAACCTTAAAAATTGTGTCATGGGGACATTCCCTTGCCCCCAGGGATTTTGTAGTAAAACATTTGCCAATATACTCCTGACCAGACAACCTTTGCAGTTCTGTAAAGGTTACAGTGATGTTGGGTTATACTGACAGATATATGGACATAACTCAATATAAACAGGAAGAGAATTCTATGGCCATATGTCACACAATATAAATACATAAACTCTCCATGGGCAAATCTGCTGACTGTTCCACTAGATAAGCTGTATTGACAACCTGAATAAATAACTCATAATTTGTTTTCATTAATTAGACTGTCCTGTTCCTTTAGATATTGCCTATTTTCTCTACTCCCAGGACCAATGAATTTGACTCCTTCATTGGGCCAGGCTTTCACTGCCCATGGTTTATTTCTTTTAGATTAGTTTTCTAAACTAAATTCAATGCTGAAAGAAAGGGATGGGGGTGAGAGAAATAAAGGACCCTTTTCTCTAAATGATACTGAAATTTCCATTTCAGTCAAACATCTGATCAGTTAGTAATTAACTACTAGATGCAGTGGATGACCTTGGCATCTTTGATGTCTAACCAAGCTCTAATTGGTTCATAGAGCCTACTTCAACTGCCTTCATGGCCATTGGAACAAAGTCTTCCCATATTTGAGGTAAAGACACCTCTTACTCACAAATGAGCCTGAGCCCCCTTGGTTACCCTCAACCTGGTTTAGCCTGTCTGCTGAAAAGATTTACTGGGTGTGGCCAGTGTACTCTACAGTTTCTTGGAGACACAGAGGAGAGCTAGATGGATCAGGTGGACACCAAAGGTGGAAAGCAGCCCTGAAAAGGACTCGACAGCCCCTCACAACAGAGGTACCAGCCTTTCCTGAACACACCCTACATCTCAAGCCATAACCAGTTATCTTGATTCTGTCCCCATCTTGGGGAGGGTGATAGAAGGAAGGGAGAAAAATTCGGAACTCAAAATCTTATAAAAATATGAATGTTGATGGGGCACCTAGGTGGTATAGTGAATAGATTATTGGCCCTGAAGTCAGGAGGACCTGAGTTCAAATGTGACCTAAGACACTTGAAACTTAACTAGCTGTGTGACCATGGGCAAGTCACTTAAACCCAATTGCCTTGCCTTCCCCCCTCCAAAAAAAATGAATGTTGAAAACTATCTTTATATGTAATTGAAAAAAATATTTACTAAGAAAATGAAAAGGAAGCAGGATTTTAGCTGAGACTTGAAAGAAACCAGGGAATCCAGGAAGCAGAGATGAAGAGGGAAAGAACTCCAGGCATAGATAGAAATTAGATCTGGGATTTTTTTGGCATAGGGAATTTCCGGGTGAGGGAACTTCCAAATGTGACAGCTAATGGTGCATTCTGCTGAGACTGCAGTGAGAAAGACTTGAGTTCAAATCTGTAGTCAAATGCTTACTAGTTGATGCATCCTGAGCATCAAGTTCGTTGTCTGTAAAATGGGAATAATAATAGTACCTATCTTGTATGGTTATTGTGAGGATTAGATGAGGAAATACTTCTAGAGGTGCTTAGCACAATGCCTGTTACATAGATAATATATAAATGTTAATTATTATTATGTTATAATACACCACTGACATTTATATAGCATTTTAAGACTTGGCAAAATATTTTCCCCTCAAACTCTCTGTGAAGTAGTCTGCATAGATTGTATTTTCCCCATGAAGGTGGTAGTTCCATCTGTGGCAGTCCATGGACTTTCTGATAGAGAGAGTTGTTAGAGAAGAAAAGCAAGTCAATATCCATTGCCTCTAAATATCAAGAAGAGTCAAAGAGACAGAGAAGAAGCTATTAAAAAATTGTTGGGAGCAGAGGCAGCAACCAGGAGAATGTTGGTTACGTTGAAGTCCAGATAAGAAAGAAGGAATGGTCAACAATATGAGGATATTTAAAAGGACTTCAAATTTGACAATTAGGAGGTGATTTTTTTAGTTATTCTCATTAGAGGCATGGAAGTAGAAGGTAGATTGTGAGGGCTGGACACCAAAGGTGGAAAGCAGCCCTGAAAAGGAGTCCACAGCTCTCACAACAGAGGTACCAGTCTTTCCTGAACACACCCTACATCTCAAGCCATAACCAGTTATCTTGAAGAAGAGTGAAGAATATTTAAAAAGTGGAGTAATCAAGGATAAACAGATTTTTCAAAAGGCATAGCAGAGAAGGGAAAGGGTTAATGTTAGGGTTAACACAAATTTAGGTTTATGGGAAGGGAGAGATCATAGATTTGGGCCTGGAAGGGAAATTAGAAATCATTAAGTACAACTTCTTTATTTTATGGTTGAGGAAACTGAGACTCAGAGTGGTTAAGAGATTTACCCAGAGTCACATAACTGGTAAGGTATCTGAGGTGGGACTTGAATCCAAGCCTTCCTGAGTTCAAGTTCAGCATTCATCTAATAAAGCATACTACCTCTCAGTCATTGATACAACTGTACTTTAGTAAGGCAGAAGATGAGATCAGTGTGTGTGTATGTGTGTGTGTGTGTGTGTGTGTGTGTGTGTGTGTGTGTGTGTGAGAGAGAGAGAGAAAGAGAGAGAGAGAGAGAGAGAGAGAGAGAGAGAGAGAGAGAGAGAGAGAGAGAGCGCAAGCATGGAATGCTGGAAAGAGTGTTAGTCTCAGAGACGAGACATAGGTCTAAATCCTACTTGTAGATTGTTGTCTAATCACAACTTCTAAATTTCAGTTTTTCCACCTTTTAAATGGGGGACTCTAAAATGATGAGTATTAATTCTAGAGGGTTGTTATAAGAATAAAACAAAATAACATCCTTAAAGTATAAATGCCAGTTTTTGGTTATTGAAGGTTAAGGGAATAATTTTGATGATATTTGAGGTTTGGGGAAATCTGGAGCTCTTTACAAATAAGTGGAAAAGAGTTATTAGATACAGGCTACATATATGTATATACACATGTATATATCTCATATATATTTGTGTGTATCCATACATCGATATATCTATATGATTTCTGTAATAAGATTCTGGAGAAGTCATAAGAGAATAGATTCAGAGATGCTTGTGGTCAGATTAGACTTTTTGAAATGTATTTTATTTATTTAGTTAACTTTTTCTCAATTACATATAAAAATATAACATTTTTAAAATATTGAGTTTCAAATTCACTCCCTTTCTCACACAAACAATAAAATACACACAAACAAGAAGAATAAAGTAAAAAAAAAGTAAGCTCCAGTCTGCACTTACAATTCATCAGTTCTCTTTCTAGAAGTAGTTAGCATTTTTCATCATGAGTCCTTTGGAATTGTCTTGATCAGAGTAGCTAAGTCTTTCATAGTTAATCATCATTACAGTTGTTATTGTGTACAATATTTTCCTGGTTCTGTTTGCTTCATTGTGCATCAGATCAGAGAAGACTTCCTAGTTTTTTTCTGAAGTCATCCTGCTCACCATTTCTTACAGCACAATGATATTCCATCACCATCATATACTGCAACTTGTTCAGTTATTCTCCAACTGGTGGGCATGTGTGACATTAGTCTTAAGAGGAATAGGAATGTCTCTGCAGTGACTAAAGGGAAGGAAGATAGTGAGGAGTTGGGGCGCGGTGTGAGTTTATACTTCAGATCCTCCAATGAATACAAAGGTTAGATCACCTAATCTAAGTGTGTCAGGCAAAGAACAAATTTGTACCTTACAAGAATTATCATCCTCATTTTATAGGTGAGAAACCTGAGAATTAAAAAAGTGGCAATGCTTAGTCATATTTCTCTTTTTAAATTTTTTTTTTTGCTTTTTGGAGGGCAATTGGGGTTAAGTGACTTGCCCAAGGTCACATAGCTAGTTTTTGTGTTAAGTGTCTGAGGCCAGATTTGAACTCAGGTCCTCCTGACTCCAGGGCTGGTGTTCTATTCACTGCACCACCTAGCCACCCCACTTAGTCATATTTAAATATAATACTTGGTGTCTGACATATTTGTTTGTTTTTGCTACTCCTCAGGTACAAGTCACTCTTGTTGCTATATTGCAGCATTCTTACACTACCACTGGCACAATGCCTAAGGTCTGTAGGCTTACACAGACGGGTTCTAGCATTGGGTACAGCACCTAAAAATTATTTTTACTCCTTATGTCATCACTCAGAGTTATTCTGAGGATTTTCATAATATGTCTCGTATCTATGTCTCCCCAGATGTGAGCAAAAGGGACCTCCAGATTCCATACAAGTATTCAAAGTAATGATAACCTCTCAGAATACAAGGCAAACTCCATTCTATAACACAGCAAACAATACATAAAGCAGAAAGCATTAAAATATTCACAATAGCCTATAAACAAAATGATTTTCTTGTTTCTTTCATGAGACTCATTTTCCTTTAGGATAAAAGATCCTAGAGATCCCAGAGATAAAGATCCTAACTTTAGTCTCAGACCATTACTCTGTGTTTTAGATTTCACTTAGCAAAAGGGAGCGCTAGTAGGTTAGCCCCATGGCATGCTATTAAATCCCTCTTTCATTCTTTACCCCATAATGACCCATATGGGCATTGAGTATTACAACTTTATTCTGAGTACTTGGATATACTCTGGGAGGCAAGCAAACAGAATATTGCTAACAGGAAAGTCCCATTCTTCTTGAACCCACATTATCTGAATAAGTCATACTAATATCAGAGGCAAAATTCAATTCTTTTCTCCCCAATATCCTGGTTTTTAGTTCCTTGACCCTGCTCCCACTAGCACTAGGGACCACAAGCATGGTCCCCTTCTCTTACTAAGAGGCATGCTGCTGGGTGGATTTATTTTGTCTTGACAAAAGGCTAGATACCTGAATCCTTGAATTTCATTTTCTAGAGGGAAAAAACCTAAGATGTGCACTGCCCAGGAACACTCGTGACCTCCCTTGTCTTTATAGAAATCTGCATTCTAGAACTCTCCAGTTTGGTATCATTGAAAAAGCAAACTCAAAGGAAGAATTCTTGATGTTCCTTTAGAAGCTAGGGTTCAAGAACTCTCTCCGGTTAGACAATATAGTTTCCTTCTCCATGGTTGTCACATGCTGGAGCCTCCAATAGTCTTTCCAAGACTGGAACTTTTAGTTGGTTAATATGTTATTTCCCCCCAGTTACATGTGAAAACAACTTTTTGACATTCATTTTTAAAACTTAACTGAGTTCCAAATTTTCTCCCTTCCTCCATCCCCTGCCTTAAGAAGGCAAGCAATTTTATATAGATATTATATGGGTAGTGATGCAAAACATTTCTGTAATCTTCATGTTGTGAAAGAAAACAAGCAAAAAAAAAACTCAAGACAAACAAAGACAGTTTTAAAAAAGTGTATTTCAATCTGTATTTAGACATCACCAGTTCTTCCTCTGGGGATGGCTAACATTTTTCATTCTAAGTCCTTCAGAGTTGTCCTGGATCATTATATTGCTGAGAATAGCTAAGTCATTCACAGCTAATCATCTTATAATATTGCTGTGACTTTGTACACATTACGTTTCACTTTGCATCAGCTCATGTAAGTCTTTCCAGGTTTTTCTGAGAGTATCCTATTCATCATTTCTTATAGCACAATAGTATTCCATCATATTCACATACCACAGTTCATTCAGCAATTTTCCAATTGATGGGAATCCCCTCAATTTCCAATACTTTGCCACAAGAAAAGAGCTGCTATAAATATTTTTGTGCACATAGGATCTTTTCCTTTTTTATGTATCTCTTTTGGGATACAGACTTAGTAGTGGTATTGCTAGGTCAAAGAATATGCATAGTTCTATAGTCCTATGGGTATAGCTCCAAATTGTTCTACAGAGTGGTTGAATCAGTCATAACTCCGCCAACAGTGCATTAACATCTCATTTTCCCATATCCCTTCCAACATTGGTCATTTCCTTTTCTGTCCTTTCAGACAATCTAATATGTATGAGGTAGTACCTCAGAATTGTTTTTTGTTTTGTTTTGTTTTGTTTTAATTCTCAAATGCTTTATTAACTCCTGTTTTACATCATTCATTTCCGCCAGATTTTGAGTTATAATTTTTCCCCATTTCTCCCCTACCCACCCTCCCAGAATAGCAGTCCCACAAGATATCGCTTCGTCCATCCTGCTCTCTCGCATATCTTCTCCCTAACCCCCTTCGAATTTTCCATTAGAGCAAGGTGCCCCAATGCATTCACATCTTATCTCCCAATTACATGCAAAAGAGCATTAATAATAGTATTTATATATATTTGAAACATTTAATTTTAAGACCTCAAATTTCAGATCCATTCCCTTCCTCCCTTGTCACCCATTCCTTCTGGGAAGAGAAGTAATTCAGTATGTGTTGTACATGTCTAGCTATGCAAAACATTATCATAGTAGATATATTGTACAAGGTTGCTTATAATTCCCTCCCACCCATCCCAACCCCACCTGGTCCATTCCCTACTAGATCCTGTCCCTCTTCTATAGTGGGTACTTCCAACCTCCCCTCCCCTCAAGAATGCCCTCCCATCCATCATCCCTCCTCTCTTCCCCCTTCCCCCTATTCTGCTGCAGGTTGAGATATCCCATTTAGTATGTATGCCATTCTCTCCCTGAACCAAATTCAATGAGAATGTGATTTTGCCTTTTTGCCTTCCTATTCTTCCCCTCCTCTGAAGCCACTTCCCCTTGCTTCTTCTACATGAGATAGTTTACCCTACCCTGTCTCTCCCCATCTCCTCTTGCCACTTTCCTCTCTCACCTCATAATTTCACCCCTTAGGTATCATCCCTTCCCAACAAATTCAACCTATGCCCTCTATCCATGTATAACTATAAACATATATACACACATTCACATATGTATTCATATGATCATATACCCTTCTTCTATTATTTTCATACTGAGAAAAGTTTCATCAGTGACAGTTAGTGTTTTTCCATAGAGGAATGTAAATAGTTCAACTCTGATAAGTTCCTTTTGATTTCTTTTCCCTGATTACCTTCTCAGGCATCTCTTGCTTCTTGTGTCTGGATATAAAATTTTCTATTCAATTCTGGTTTTTTCCTCAACAATGCTTGAAAGTCCTCTATTCCACTGAATGACCATATTTTCCCCTGAAACAAAATACTCAGTTTTGCTGGGTAGGTGACCCTTGGGTTCATTCCCATCTCTTTTGCCTTCTGGAATATCCTATTCCATGCCCTTCAATCCCTCAGTGTCGAAGCTGCCAGGTCCTGTGCTATTCTGATTGTGTTTCTACAATATTGAAATTGTTTCTTCCTGGCTGCTTATAGTGTTTTCTCCTTGATCTGGGGATTCTGGAACCTGGCTATAATATTCCTGGGAGTTTTCTTTTGGGGATCTTTTTCAGGAGGTGATTGGTGGATTCTTTCAACTTCTATTTTGCCCTCTGGGTCTAAAACATCAGGGCAATTTTCCTTGAGAATTTCTTAAAGGGTGATTTCTAGGTTCTTTCTTTGGTCATGGCTTTCAGGTAGTCCAATAATTTTTAAATTATCTCTCCTGGATCTATTTTCCAGGTCAGTGGTTTTTCCCATTAGATATTTCACATTGCCTTCTATTCTTTCACTTGTTTGGATCTGCTTAACAGCATCTTGATTTCTCATAAAGTTATTAGCTTCCATTTGCTCCAGTCTAACTCTGAAGGAATGAATCTCCTCAGTGAGCTTTTGAGATTCTTTTTCCATCTGGCAAATTCGCCCTTTTAAGGCATTCTTCTCCTCATTGCCCTTTTGGGCATCCTTTGCCATTTGAGTTAGCCTTTTTTTTAAGATGTTGTTTTCCTCATTCAGGCTGTTGACCCTCATTTCATACTTTTCCTGCATCCTTCTCATTTCTCTTTCCAATTTTCCTCCACTTCTCTTATTTGATTTTTAAAGTCCTTCTTAAGGTCCTCTATGGTCTGTAACCCGCTCATATTTTCCTTTGGGGCTTTTGGAGCAGGATTTCTGACCTCACAATCTTCCTCCTGTTCTATGCTTCAATCCTCTTCGCCCCCAAAATAGGAGTCTAATGTTACATTTAATGTAACATACAAATGTTACAAACATTTAATTTGTTTCCTTTGCCTTGGCATGTTGCCACTTAATTACTTGACTTTTGGGCTTGTTGCCACAGTAGAACTCTGCCACCAGACAGGGGAGCTTCCATCCCAAAAGTGTGGGGGGACAACTTCCATTTCTGGCAAGCTGGAAACCCACCCACAACCTCCCCCCCAGACCACAATCCAGATCCAGGGAGGTTAAAGCAAGAGCGATTACCCCACCCCTAGACTGATCACTGGATCTCCCTACAGCTTGCAGGCCAGGAGCTGGAGCTGCCACTGAAAACTGCAAAATAGCATGTCTCCTCAGTGGCTTCTAGCCCTCAAGGAAGGAAGCCAATATGTTTCCCAAATACTGGTCCCAAAGTCCATAGGGCACTATCCTCTCACTTTGTCCTAGGCATGTCTGTGTTGACCATTCTGGAATCACCACAGTTGCTGGTGTTCTGGGGTCCCTCCAGCCAGCTGCTGGCCCAGCAGCCCTGGGCTAAAACCGTGGCTCACGTGGACCTGGACTCAGCTCTCCATGCACTGGTCCTTCCTGCAGGGCTGCTGGGCTGTCCTCAGTGGGAGGTTACCTTCTCTGTGTCGTTCTTTAGGTGCTGGGGCTCCAGAAGTTGTTCAGAGTCCCCTTTTACATAGTTTGGAGGTAATCTCGGGGGAAAGAGCCTTGGACGTGCTGTTTCTACTCTGCCATCTTGGCTCTGCCCCCCTCAGAATTGTTTTAATTTACATTTCTCCAATCAATAGTGAGTTAGAACATTTTTTTTCATATGGCTATAGATAGCTTTGATTACTTTATTTGAAAACTCTTTATATCTTTTGATCATTTATCTATTGGGGACACCATGAACTTTTGATGCTTTACCACTTTTCTAGCTATTACCATTTCCTGAACAAAGAAGCTTCCATCTTTGGGCATTTTACCATGAGGTTCTCCTTTTAGCCACTCCCATGTGGTTGAGAGCTTATGGTGCCCATGTACTATGATCTATGTACTATGATGGTTCCTGTGTATCTGTATATGGAAGAACTCCACCCCTCCCCAGAACCTTGGTCCCAGCCTAATTCTACTGAAAGGGAAAATAAAATATTATTAGGCAACAGCAGAGGAAGGGAGTAATCTAGTGGCTTCCCTTTGGAGGTCAGTAAAAAGGAATTGCTCCTACCACAGACAGTATTTATCCTTATATCTGTCTCATGTGCTTATCATGTGACATGGTGCATTATACTTATCTATGCTTTAATTTTAACCTTTTCTTGGACTAGAGACTTTGTAAGGGTAAGAATCATGTGTCATTTAAATTTTGAAATTTCCCTGATACTTAGGATACAATGTGTACCAATTAAATATTTGTTTAATATTAAATACATCTATTTAAGAAATAACAACACATATCTGTAGCTTGATTTGAATAGTTTGGAGAAATATTAGGTAAGCTTTTTAATCAAATTTGTTGAAATAGGGAATCTCAGTTTCAGTACTGGGAATGTAAATGCTGGTCATTCTCCCCCCTCTCTGTCTCTGTCTGTCTGTCTGTATCTGTCTCTCTCTCTCTGTCTCTCTGTCTCTGTCTCTGTCTGTCTGTCTCTGTCCCTGTCTCTCTATCTCTGTCTGTCTGTCTCTCTCTGCTTCTGTCCATCTGTCTCTCTCTCTCCTGTAGGCCCCTGACTAGTTTCCCACAAGAGAGGAAAGCACAGTATGTTACTCCTAGTATGGGCATGGGGTTGTCATTGTCAGAGAAGAAAGAAGATTCCTAACGTATTCCCATTTTATTTTTTCACAATTTTCAGCAGGTTCACCTTGGGGATAACACTTGATGTTCTATGGCTTGTTCAACACTTCAGTTTCTTCTGAAAGCTGAAGAGTCAACTCCTGACACAATGGAAGGCCAGTTTTTTAGGGGATGGGGGTAGGAGATCTTGAAAAGGCAGTCACTCATAATACTGGCTGAGTGTCCAAAATCTTCTTACGGCAGCACAATCTGTAGAAGGCCCATTGTATTGCAATGTTTCTTGGATCTGTGCTTGACTAATGGTTATCCTGACTGATCTTGGGCCAAACCTGGTCACCAGTGTTCAAACTGAATAAACATGGATTCAATTTGTTGAGCATTCACTGTCCATTCTTTTCTTGGTCCCTCTAGTCAGATTCCTGTGATACCATCTCAGACTCATTTCCTGACTAACACCCAAATCCAGGACCCTCATCACTTCACCTCATAAATCTGCTGGTAGAAATGAAGAAACTGAGGTCAGATATTTGTTTCTAAGGTCACATGTCTGAAACCAAGTTCAGCTTATTTCATGGTGCAATTTAAGTTTACTAAGGCCAAACTAAAGCCAGAAGGAACATGTTAAGTATTTGAAATGAAAGTAGTTTTCCTGCTCTCTCCAGAAACTCTTCATGTTTCCACTCTGGCTCATACTGTTGTATGATCAAGTGGGTGAAAGTGCGGGGATATAATACTCCCCTCCTTAATGACACCTTTCTAAACTGCTAAAATGCAACAGGGTGTAAATCACTAATTACAGTGTTGCTACATTAAATGAATAAGCAGACAGACCTCCCATGATAAGAGATCACTGCAGTTTTTAGGGGTAAAAGCATCCTCAGCGATTAGTCAACATATTATCCTAGCCATTCATTAACAGGTGCCAAAAAGATATGCTGGGATGTCAACATTGTCTAATGGTTGGTGTGAGCAACAAAGCCAGTGTCAGTCAGAAGATCATAAAGAAGAGACCCTGAAATAAATGCACTGATTCTAATAATAAATGGGTCCCAATGCCTAATATACATATAAATCTTCAATAAACTTATAGTTACGAAGTTGAAAATGTGATTGCTCAGGAATTCACATTTGCCTTCATTTGTGCTGCATAGGTTCCTATATCTGCATTACATTGGGGTGCAAACAGCAATACTAGGCAGGAGAGAAGAGTATTTGGAGAAGTATTTGTAGAGGGATGGGACTTGAACTGAACCATGAAGGATAAGTAGTGCTGGGATAAGGGAAGGGAGTGAAAACATAATAACTTACAGAGTGTGAATGGACACAAAAGTTTTTATTTACATAAAAGTAGAATATTAGCTCTACAAGGAGATTTCACTATTATTCAATTACAGAATCACAAAATATTAGAATCTTAAAGGTAGTAGGAACTTCATAGCTTTCAACACACATTAGTGCAGGAATCTACAAAATCCCTAACAAACAGTCACTCAGTGTTCACTTACAGATATCTGGTAGGAGGGAACCATTCTTTAAGTTCTAAGGTAGCTTATTCCTCTTTTGGATAACTCATTCTTAATAATTTTTTAAAGTTTGTTTCTCTGTAACTTCTACCCATATTTCCTACTTATGTGTCCATTCTTCAGAGTCAGTATAAGTCAAAGTCCTCTTCCACATGAGAGCTCTTCAAAAACTTTCATCATGATTCCTATGTTTTCTCTTCTCCAGGCTTCACATCCATTATTCCTTCAGTTGACTCTCATTTCTCCACCATATTTCTTATCTTCTTCGCAGAGTTCTCTAGATAGTCAAAACTATTCCTATCAAATTCTGGCATTTGAAACTGAACATAATACTCTAAATGTGGTCTGACCAGAGAAGACAGTGGGACTCTTTCCTCTCTTGTATTGGACTCTCTGGTAACTAAGCCTATCATTGTCTTACATTTGGGGCTGCCAAAGTACACCATTGACTCATATCAAAACTCTAGTACACCAAAATTCTTAGATCTTTTTCACTTGAATGGCTGCCTAAATATACTGCCCATACCTATACTGTGAAGATGATTTATAAAATCTGACATAGGATATATACATAATATATCTGTAATATATTTCAACTTGCTAAATTGTCCCAACTCAAATCAAAAGATATGGGATTTTCAGACAAACCAGTAAGGTAGAAAGGAAGATATAAAGAAATAAACCTTTATAATGGTGTGTGTTAATTCACAAAAGTAGGGAGGTGGGTGGAGAAGCCCTAAATTGAAGCACCTAAACAGTAAGGAGAGAACTGGGGCAACATGAAGTATTTTTGTCAAAGGATATTACCAGGTCTCAGTTCACAGAGGCATTTCAGTTGCCAAATGAGATCAGTTACCACAGACCTAACTGTACTGGATTTTAGGCTATGGCAGAAAGAGGGACTGAAGTAGGAGAGTCACTGATGGTCCACTTGAAAGGTTTCTATCAAGCTTTACACTCTTTATTTCTCTTTGGTCTGTGAATTGCTTTAGTTCTTCATCTCTTTTATATGAGGATAACTTATAGAGACAGGTGAAAACCATAGGTTTTTTTGAGGAGATGGCCTAGTGCTAGAGTCCTGAACTTGAAGTCAGGAAGACATGAGTTCAAATCCAGCCTTTGACACTTACTAGCTTTGTGACCCTGGATAAATCACTTAATCCCTGTCTGCCTCATTTTCCTTAACTGTAAAATAGAGATAATAATAGCACCTGTCTATCAGGGTTGTTGTGAAGATCAAATGAGGTAAAATTTTGTAAAGTGCTTAGGACAATTTCTGGCACACAGTAGGTGTTATGTCAATATTATTATTATTATTATTATTATTATTTAGCCTACTGTAGTATTTTTGGACTATCATAAATCAAACCCATTGTTTTAGTTAGTTAATATATTATTCAGTCCTTACTCTGTTTATTAGCTTCATGCCTTTAAAAAAACTTGGTATGTATATTGTTAATGCCTAAATCTAAGTCAATGATAAAACACAAAATTCTGACCAACACAGGGCCAAGGAGAGATCATTTAAGGCACTCCATCAGAGACTTCATCTTATAGACAAGGAAACTGAGGCCCAGACAGGTCCTGTGATTTGCTCAAGGATGCATAGCTAGTAAGTTGCAGAACTGACCTTTAATAAAATCCAATGCAACAATACCATTTATTAAGTTCCTACTGTATATGGATCATTGTAGTAAGTACTGGGGGAGATACAAAGTTTAGCTAAAACGTAGTTCCTTCCCTCACATTGTTTACAGGCTAGCAGGAAAATTAGACACTAACACACAGCTATACTGCTACAGTGTATTACGACTGTCCATTGCCTGGCAGGTTCAGGGGCGAGTCATCAAACAGAAAGTATCACATTGCTGAACAAGATGTTCTCCTTTCTTATCTCTACTTGTCTATATCTTTCTCTTCCTTAAAGATTTAGTTCAGTTTTCACCTCTTTTATTAAAAGTTCCATAGTGGTCTCCCTAGTAGACTGTAAGCTCCTTGAGGCCAGACTGAATTAACACTTACTGTGAGCAAAGCACTGTGCTAATTGCTGGGAATTCAAACATGAGCAAAAAGAAAGATACCTGCTCTTAAGAAGTTTAAATTCTAATTTAAACATGAGAGTCTAAAAGGCTGGCGGGGGCGGGGGGGGGGCGGGGAATGGGGAAAGTCCAAATGAGGAAGGAGAGCTGTTCTGGGCCTGTCCTCAAAATGGAAGTTCTACCAGGAGCTCACCAATGGAAGAAGCAGATTGGAAGGGGAGAGGGAGGAGGCAGCTAAGGCAATATAGTGATGTCCAGAGAAAGAAAGATGACTGGTCTGAATCTTTCCTCCAGATGGATGTATACCTTTACATCTCTTGCACATTGTAATTGTTTGACAAAATCTTGTTGAATTCTCCCAAGTTGGACATTTTCTCTCTCCTCAAAGGTCTGTCAGTACATGATCTGGATCATTCCCTTATACTCTATTCCTCCAGCATATCTTGCATGATCTTCTTCTACATACATAATGCTTTGGGACTATCAAAAATTTAACCCACTATTTTAATTTGTCAATATATTATTCAGTCCTTACTGAATTAATTAATGGGATCACTAATATTAATTAATATGTCCTTCCTAGTAGTTTGTAACTTTCCTGAAGGCAGGAACTATGCCATTTTCATTTTTGTGTCTTTGGGGTCTTAGCACATAGAAGGTATTTGATGAATATTAGTTCAATGGAGTTGCTTACACATCTTTGCTTCTCTCTTTCCCTCATCTGTCATTTATTATTTATATCTACAGTATATAAAATAAAGATTCTATATTTGAGTTCTTATGGCATAGCTTGGAAAATAAAATTGTCAAAAATAAGCAGAAGGAATCATATGACATCCTGAGAAAGTAAAACCCGAAATCCAGGTCTTTAAGAGTCCAATCCTGTGTCTCTAAAATCATAAAATCATTGCTTCTCACAGTTTAAAAGTCCTCAGGGACCTTTGTGTTGCATCCATTTTTGAAGTAGGCATTCCAATTTTGTTTTCTAGGCAGTAGATTCAGTCTGAGATCACTGCCTCAGCTCTTCTCTGCCCTGCTCTTGCAGTCCTTAGCTCCCAGTATTGGAATCCCAGGCATTGGTTGTCACTCTCTGTAATGGCAAGCAAAGATGTATTTAGCACCTTGTTTGAGTTCACAAGTCTTTGAGCCTTGCCCTGATTATATCAAGTCTTTGTTAAGAAATAGAACTTGTGAACCCCTGTTGCTGATGCAACAGGAAGGGGTGGAATAGGGAGGAGCTAAATGACCATATATAAGGAGAACCCCAGGCTGGGAGAGAGCAGAACTGAGAGAGTGCTTGTGGTGGAGGATCTTGAGAAGGGAACACTTGTGGTGGTGGCACTCTGTCTCTTCTGTCTGTGTTGATTTTTGTTTGTGATGATTTGTATTGAGTTCTCAGACCTTGTTTGTGAGTCTGTGTTGATTTCACAGGCAAATTGTGAATTGATGATGGTGCCGGCAATATGTATAAGTATTATTGTGGCTCTTTTAAGCTTTGTTTTCCCAGAAATAGAAACTGTAAAGGACTTGAGGTGAACTGGACATTGTTAGCTCCAACATAGGATGGGAACTAGATGAGGAACTGGACAAGGGGATGGATGAGGAGCTGAGAGTTGCCTACCTTTGAATCGAGGTGACAGTTGGGTAGATTCAGGCAGGAGCTGGGACCATGGAAGAGGAACCATGGAATCTGAGAGTCAGCCTCAAGTCAAGATGAAAAGACCTTTTCTTGGGTACCTAATGCTGACTGAAAATACTATGATTTACTGTGTCCTATGGGTGGAGAACTTTGACCTTCTTACTTTGTGTCCCTTGGAGAGACATGCTTTTTAAGGATGATTGAGTTAAGGACTTACAGAACAATTGTACTTTGTGTCCCTTAAGGAGGCTTGCTCCTTAAGGATGATTGAGTTAGGGACCTACTGAATGATGTCTTTCACTTAAAACTATGTGGCTACCTTGGGGAAAACTATGTGGCCACTTTAGTGATAAGTTGTTAAGTCATAACATTGTAAATGCAGTACTTTGGTTTCTGTCAATGTTTTGTCTTAGTTTGTTACTGAAGAAGTAGAGTTTGCTATACTATGTAATCAGAACCTTCTCAACAGCAGTCCTCTGGAAAGCTGCTTGTGCTTGGCTTTACACTCTCTTTCTACAAACTTTACCCACTTTTCACTCTTAGCAGATTCTTCTACTTGTTTACCATGGGCTAAGGAGCAGCCAGTCAGTCAATAAACATTTATTGAGCACCTACTATGAGCCAGTCACCATGTGAAACACTGGGGATAGAAATACAAATTAAAAGTCCCTGCCCTCAATGAGCTTGCAATCTAATGGGGCACAGACAACAGGAAAAAGAAAGCTTAAAGAGAGGAGGGGAGAGAAGGTACCTAGTATAGGGACATGATGGGGAAGCCTAGAGAAATCCCAAAATAGGCAGTTGATGAGAAATACGGAGAAGACTATGTCAACCTCTTCCTTAAATGGAGATTTTGGAGCCAATGTCAGTCAGAAAATCTAATCAGAGAGACACAGGATTCTGATGAGATGTGAGTACCAAGGCTGATTCAATATTGCAGGATAATTAGATTTCCCAATGATGAGTTTCCTGGGGCAGGAAGACATGATGGTGAAGGTCAAAGAAGTACAAGAGCATTGTAATTGGTGGGACTTGGAGTCAGTCCCTTGTCTTACCACCCTGTACTGTACCACCCCTCTTCGACTTTGCTCAAAATAGCTCCCTTTCCTTCCTGTATTGCTAATTATTCTCTGTCTTGGCTACAGGTTGAAGAAACAAGAAATAATTTCCTTGTACCTTTGTGGAGCTCTGAAGTTTTCTGCCTATTGCAAAATCCTAGATGTGATTGTTTTACCAATATGTGTATTAGGCACTGAACTTATTTGTGAAGATAAGTGTCTAACCACAGAATGATAAATAAAATCTCGTGTTTCTACAGTGTTTCCTCTAATACCCTTCTCATAACAACCTTCTTAGGAAGATAGTAGAAATTATTATTCCCGTTTATTAAATGCAATGACTGAGTCTCAGTGAGTAGAAGAGATCAGAATGCTCTTAAGTGGCAGAGCTGAGACGAAAACTCATTTCTTTTGATTCCTAGATCAGTGTTCTTTCCCTTATATTTCTTAGGAGACCATGTAGTTCTGGGGCCATATAACCAAAATCACCATAACCACTCCCTTGAACCTGGCGTTTTCATGTGCTGTATCTCCCGCAGTGATCCCATGTGTTGGTCTCCTCTTAAAGCACACATTCAGCTATATTTTCAGAAAGTTTTATTGGATTTTGTTTCAGAGTGAGATGTTTTCAGGATTTTATTGTAGCATTAAAAAGCGGGTGATCATTAGGCAAATTCCTTGTTGAGATCTTATAATGTAGTGGGAAGGACAATGGGGTTGGTGGCAGGAGATCCGAGTTCTAATTTTATTGCATTTGGGCTATTCAGTCCTGGGAAAATCCCTTTCTCAGTTTCTTTATCTGTAATACAGAAGTGTGAGATAAGATATCTACTTTGCCTACTGGTGTGAGGTCCAAATGAGGTAACAGCAGTAACAACAATTTTCCTTTATATAGCATGTATGGTGTTCCAGGCACTGTAATAATCCTTTTATAATTATTATCTCATTTGATCCACACAACAACCCACAGAGGAAGGTGCTGTTATTGTCCTCATTTTACAGATGAAGAAACTGAGGCAAACAAAAATTAAGGGACTTTTCCAGAGTCACACAGATAGTAAGAGTCTGAGATCATTGATGTATGTAAAGTCCTTTGGAACCATGACAAGTCAGAAAATAGTGGTTTTTATTTCTCATTATCAACAAAACATACCTTGTCTTTGGACAAATTGAAATCAGGGAGCCACAAAGCTAGAAGTACCCATGCAGATTGTTCAATTCAAGCTTTCTTTTATAGATGAAGAAACTAAGTTCTAGAAAAGGGAAATGGTTTACTCAAGCTCAAACAGGTGGAAAAACACAGCATTGGAATTAGAATTCGAGTATCTTGACTGCTAGTCCAATAATCTTTGTACTTTCTCATCCTGCTTTTTGTGTTGTAGTTTCTGTTGTGTCTGACTCTTTGTGACCCCATTGGGGGGTTTCCTTGACAGAGGTACTAGGGTGACAACATTTCCTCCTCCAGTTCATTTTTCAGATGAGGAAACTGAGGCAAACAGGATTAAGTAACTTGCCCAGGGTCACACAACCAGTAAGTGTCTGAGGCCAGATTTGAACTCATAAAGATGAGTCTTTCTGACTTCAGACCTGGTTTTCTATCCACTGTGCCACCTAGCTGCCCACATTGCTTTTTACTGGTTTATTATTTTTAAATCAATCATGTGGCAAGTTTTTCAGTGCATTTTATATCCAGAGATTGTGAGTCAGGCTGTCTTAATACCAAGATGCCAACAGAACATTTGCTGAGGAAGAGAACGTGGTCCATGAGAAAAACATAAGAGAAATGCAAGAAAATGTTGCATGAAAATGACACACTTGAGGAAACTGAGGCTTAGAAGATGTTTCAGAAATAAGATTGAAAGCCATATCTCCTGATGCCAACCAAGTTCACTGTTCTTTCTCTTGGCCCTGCTACCTCTGATTACACATAGGTTTGTCAGGCACCATGCCACATGGTGAGACAAAATTGAAACAAACAATCTATACCCTCAAGGACCATAACAGGGGAAGATACCATGTATATAATAAACAGATATAAAATGTATATAAGACAAACACAAGGTAGTTTAATGAACAGAAATCTATTTTAACTTCCACTCCATTAAAAAAGAGGATTAAAACACATTTGTTGTAATAAGCACATATAGTCAAGCAAAACAAATTCCCTCATTGGCTGTGTTCAAAAAGATGTCTCATTCAGAGCCTGAATTGGTCCCTTCTCTCTCAGAAGGTGAATAGCATGTCTCATCATAAGGCCTCTGGAGTCAAGGATGATTATTGCATTAATCAGACTTAAGTCTTATCAAAGTTATTTTAAAGTGTTATTATATAAATTTTCCTGGTTCTGTTTATTTCATTCTTCAATAGTTTTTGCAAGTCTTCAGTGTTTTGTAATATTGATCCCATCATACAAATTGTTCTCCTAGTTCTACTCACTTTCTTCTGCATCAGTTCATACAAGTCTTTCCATGTATCTTTAAATCATCTATTTCCTCATTTTTTATAGCACAATAGTATTCAATTATATTTTTATATTACAGTTTGTTCAGCCATCCTCTATTCTAATTAGTTTCCAGCTTTTTAACCACCATGAAAAAGAGCATTGTAATATTTTTGTATATATGTATATGTGTGTATATATATACTTATATATACACACACATATATATGTGTGTGTATATATGTGTGTATGTATGTGTGTGTGTGTGTGTATACGTATAAATAACCTTTTCCCCTCTCTCTTACATTTTTTTAAGCATAGGCATCTGGTGATGCAGTAGATGTGCTGGGCCTGGAGTCAGGAAAATCTGAATTCAAATCTGGCCTCAGATACTTACTAGCTGTGTGATGCTGGGCAAGTCACTTAACTGCTTCAGTTTCCTCACTTTTAAAATGAAGGAGCCAGAGTAGATGGATTCCAAGGATCATTCCAGCTCCAAATCTATATACAGTCCATCCCTTCCAGCTTTCAATCTGTGGTCTTAGATCCTTCTCCATTTCAGGCACACATTGTCTTCCTCATACCTTAGACATCTCCATAGTGATCACAGAGTAAAGACCATATAATTGGGGAATGCTATAGGTATAATATACCCAAATATTGTATGCTATTTTGGGAATTGGAGGAGGACTGTGAGCTAGAAAATAATACTGCTATTTCAATTTGGGACTAGTAGAAAGACCAAACCTAAAGAGTAGTGATTAAAGGATTACTATTAACCTGGAGGGAGGGCTTTACTGAAGTGCCCTAAGGAGATATCCTTTGATCCTTTTTGTTTGACATTTAGATCATTACAGAAAAGCTTGGAAGGCATGATTATGAAATGCATAGGTGACAGGAAGCTGGAAGGGGGGATAACCTGGGCAACCAAGTGATGATCCAAAAAAAATTAATAAGCTAGAATGACAGGACAAATTTCATAAGATGAAATGCAGCCAGGATGAACATAAAGTTCTCTACCTGGGCAAAAAGATCAAATGCATATACATGATAGACAAGATGACACTAAATAGCATTATTCATGTGAAAAACATCTAAAGATTTTAATGGATTTATAGCAGATGACTCAGTCTCCTACATCCCTGAAAAGACTGAGGCTATATGATGGAAGCTCCCTCAGCTCTCCTCCTGAATCACTTAAAAGATCTCAAACTCACCATCTATTTTCTTCTTCCCCCTGTGTTGGAGAAGCTTAACTGTAGGCTTGATGCTATCCCCTACTACTTCCTCCAAGACATGCTCTGGCATTTATCTATTCTCTCTTATGCATCTTCAACTTCTGCTCCTTTCACAAACCCTACCAAAAAACACACACACACACACACACACACACACACACACACACACACACAGTGTAGTTCTCCTTGATTAAAACATCAACAGCAACAACAGCCCCAATAACAATAAAACCTTTCCCTTATCTTTCTAGTCCATCTAAATATTAATCATATTTCTTTCTTCAACTTCGCTGCCAAGCTTGTAAAGAAAGTTGTCCAAACCTGATACCTCCTCTTCCTAACCATGCTCTCTGTTTAAACACTGTCAATAAGGCTTCTGATCCTACCCATTTCTATACTGAAATTGTTTTCTCAAAGGACACTAGTGACTTCTTAATCCCAAATTCAATAGCCTTATAAAAGTTCTTATCTTTGTTGATCATTTTTGAACTCTTTACATATTTGATTGCTCCTACATTCTTGATAATCTCTCCTTCCTTGCTTTCAGAAACCTTATATTCTCTTGGTTCTCTACCTTTCTAATCACTGCTCTTCTTTCTGTCCCCTTTATGTTTTCTTGCTCTCTTCCCAACTTCTTGAAGTGGGTGTTGCACAAATGTCTGTCCTTAGCACTCTTGTTTTACCCCTATATATTTTCTCCCTTGGCAAAAATCTTTACTCTTGAAAGTTTTGACAACCATCTCTATACAGACAGTTATCAAATCTAGAACTGTAGCCTTGACCTCTCTAGAGACACATCTCTAGCAATCTGTGTGCCTTCTCTAAGTCCCATAAGAAACACAAAGCCCAATATGGCTAAAATCATTTATTATATTTCCCTCCAAATATGTTCCTCCTTCTAAATTCTCTATTTCTGTCACTGGTATCATGATTCACTGGTTCGCCCATGTTTGATATATGGTGTTATCTTTGACTCATCCTTTCCCTCACTTTTCATATCCAATCTGTTACCAAGTCCTGTTGATTCTACCTCTGTGATATCTCTTGAATGCATTCCCTCCCTTCTATTCCCACTGTCAACACCTAGTAAAGGCCCTTGTTGCCATTTGCCTACTTTGGTTTTGAACTGGGTCCATATTCTCCCATCCCACTTCCAGTCTATCCTTCATAGTGCTGCTAGATTAATCTTTCTGTCTAGGCTTAATTACAACATTACTTCACTCAAAAAATCATTTGACCCTTGTAAGCTACAAATCAAAGCATTTGGGAACCTCTGCAAGCTGTCACCTCTTATCACATTTAAATTTGCTACAACTATATGGCCCTCCGGATAGAGCACTGGCCTTGAGTTGAGTAAAAACCAACTTCAAATGCAGTCTCTCAGACATTCACTTATTGTGTGATCCTGGTCAAGTCACTCAACTGATGTCTGCCTCAATTTTCTCAACTGTAAAATGTGTATAATATTATCATCTACCTCACAGAGTTGTTTTGAGGATCAAATGAGATAATAGAGCTAAAGCATTTAGCATAATGTCTAGCACATAATGGGTGCTTAATAAATGATCATTCCCTTTGATCATTCCCTCCTACATACTCTATGATTCAGAAAAGTTTGCCTTCCCTCAAGATACATCCTGTGCTTGTCTGAAGTCATGTTTTGCTCACAAGATTCCCTATGCCTGAAGTGCACTTCCTTTCTGTCATTTTAATCCTGTACAATTTCTATGCATCCTTTAAAGCACCAATCAGATGTTACCTACTCCATGTAGGTAGCCTTGATTAATCCTCATTCCATTAGGTATGAGATTGCGCCTTCCTCTCATTTTGAATTTCTCATGAAATAGTATGCATAGCCATTGCTTAGGCATTTCTATCTTTTCACACTACTAGACTATATGTGAGTTCAGGGATTGTGCCTCATCAGAAATGTGTATATTCAACAGCAGTGATCAGAGTACTCAACAGTTTGTCAACTAGAGCTGACTTGATTGACTCTATGGCCAAACAAATTCATTTGCAAAAATTGGTCATTAAAATGATTGTGATGGGGACCTATTGTGTGTGTGTGTGTTCTATATAAATAGTTGTTGCATGTTGTCTTTCCTATTAGAGTGTGAATTTCTTAAGGGCAAAGACCACAATAGAAAGTTGAGGATTGATTGTCTACACTATATAGATAAATTCTCCTAAAGATTTTGAAGAAATGAGAAAATAGAAGTAGGGATTCATGATTTTTTTTAAAAAAAGCAGGACTATGGTTTCATTATATTATGTAGTTTTAATTTATTTAGATACTTAAAGGACCCAATTGGAGTGCTTTCTAGGAGAGTGGTTTTTGTTTGTTTTTGAAGAAAGGAATTCTTTGTTGTGTTGTTCCTCTTTCTTGGAAGGTATATATAAGTAT
The DNA here is from genome assembly GCA_011680675.1 of Gymnobelideus leadbeateri. Lineage (NCBI taxonomy): Eukaryota > Metazoa > Chordata > Mammalia > Diprotodontia > Petauridae > Gymnobelideus > Gymnobelideus leadbeateri. The sequence continues at coordinate 323,442 of WOXC01007148.1, read as the reverse complement.
ATCCAGTCATTGTAAACAAATCATCAACAGAATAACTAGTTAAGATCAGAGGCAAACTCACCAAAAAAAAGCCAACTGATCTCATTCAAAGTCCTCTGTACAACTTGTATTATACTTAACAACTTGCTCCATCTTTGGGGCTATTTCTTCCATTGGCTTAGATTTATTTTCTCCATTTATTTAGACTCACTACATTGGTTTGGGATTGCTGATTCTTAATGTCTTCTTAGTCACCTTTTCCTTGGCATTAAGATTATTCATGATATTTTCCATTCTTTTAGAAATTTCCTCTCCCTGATTTCAAAGTAAGGTCCTGTTTCCTCAGTAAAGGAGAATAACCATTGGAGTGGAAAGGACCAAACAAAATTTGTCAATTTAAACCTAAGATAAATAAAGGAATATAAAGAGAATATTTAGATTCCTTTGAAAAGTTTGATGACCCATATGATCCATATGAATTATATCCCAAGGTAATGAAAGAGCTCATGTATATCGTTACTGGATTATTGTCAGTGACAGTTGAAAGATTGTAAAGAATGGAAAAGATACTGCAGGAATGGAGAAGAGAAAATGTTCTAGTTTTTAAAAGACATGAGAGAATTGAATTTTGATTTTAAATTAGGAATAGCTAGAAAAGGAAGCAGTGATCACCAAAAGCCAGTATGGGTTCATCAAAAATAGATCATGCCAGATTATTTCTTTTTGTGATGAGCCCACTAGCCTTGTAGATACCAAGAATGCTGCAGATACTGTTTATCTGAGGTTAAGAAAAATAAAATAAAATTTCCAAAGTTATCTCATGCTGTTTTTTCCATATGGGCTGGATGATATAAGAATTAGATGTGTTTGAATTGACTAGACTCAAAGATTAGGTTGTGGGAATTGTAGATAACAGAGGGACAGGTCAAGTCCTGTTTCCAATGTCAGTTTGGGAAGAGATATATAGCACAACATTGGCAATGACCATTCATGTTCCTGTCCTGTTTAACATTTTTATCAGTGATCAGGATAAAGTCATAGATGGTGTCATAAAATGTGTGGATGACCCAATACTGGAAAAGATAGTTAATACATTTGAATGATAGAATTAGAATCTCAAAAGACCACAAAAGGGTAATATGATAGCTGATTATAAAAAGGATAAATATAATAGGAAGAAACGTGAAATCCTGCACTTGGGTTAAAAAAATCAGCTTCAGAAACATAAGATGGGGGAGGTATAACTAGATGGTAGTGCATATGAAAGACATCTGGGGATTTTAGTGAACTGAAATCTCTCTATGACTCAATAGTGGAATAGCAGCCAAAAAGCTAATACAAATTTAGGTTGTATTGAGAGGCACAGAGTTTAAAATGAAGGAGATAAGCATCTCACTGTATTCTGCTATAGTCAGGTCATATCTAGAGGATTGTGTTTAGTTCTGTACACTGCACTTAAGGAAATGCATCACTAAGCTGAAGAATGTCCAAAAGAGGATGGTTATGATTGTGAGGATCCTTGAGGTGATGCCACATGGGGATGGTCTGGAGGAGCTAAGGATATTTAGTCTAGAGAAGTGAAGACTTGGTGTGAAAGAGCAGAATAATAGCTGCTATCAAACCTTGGTCCCAGAGGACAGAACAAAGAGCAAAAGGTGAAACTTTCAGAAATGCATACATATAAGCTTAATACAAAGAAAAACTATAATAACTAAGGCTGCCCCCATCAGTACAGTTACCTGGGGAGGAAAAAGTTTGTCTTCCTGCAGATATTTTCAAGTGAAAACTAGATGACCATATATTGAGAACATGGTAGAGACATTTCCTATTCAGGTACGATAGGTAGGTGACCCCTGAGACACCTTCCTATTCTAAGATGCTTTATGATTCTCATGAGAAAAAAAAATCAGCCAAATAACTGCAATGGGAGTTACATTTGTGTTATTATAATCAGGACTGAGACCAGAGACCTGTATCTAGAAAGGTTCTATACTTCTGACTAAAGCTTTATTTTGTTGGCGGTACAAGGAAAAGCTTTCAACTGTTATGTTGTGGTATAGACCACATGCTGAAGATGGACACAGAATCATAATATGTCCAAATAAAGGATGGTGTTCAAGAATTCTGGCCTTAGTCTGGGTTTATAGATTATGATACAAAATGGACCAGAGGGAGTAGAAATGTCAGAAGAATTTGGGTCAAAATTTGGAGCCCCCCCAAATTTCAGGGGCTTAGTAAAAGGTGACAGCCCTCAAGAACCAAGGGTTTGGTATTAAATGAGCAATGATATTGAGTTAGATCAAGAGAATTCTAGTTTTTTGTACTTGCAAGTCTATTGACTCATGTATAAACTGCATGGTGAAGCCTTGTGATCCAGCATCCCCTGAGTTATCTTTAGCTGGAGAGTTCCTAAAGTTATTCACAGAATCACAAGATGAGTGCTAGAAGGAACCTTAGAAATGATCTAGTCCAATTCCTTGATTTTATAGTTGAGGAAAAGGCCCAGAGAACTTCAATAATATGCCTGGAGGTCAAGATCACACAATCTATCAGTAAGTGGCAAAGCAAATATGGGAACTACATCATCTGTACTAAACCCTGGCTCTTTCCATTAAAACATTTCCCTTTTCCCACTAGACTGTCTTGTCTTTCATAGTAATTATTCAGTTAACTATAATCAATCAGCAAACATTTATTAAACTCTTACTCTGTGCTAAGTGCTGAAGAAACAAAAGTAAAAATCTTGCTTCATATATATTCATTTACATGTTGTGTCTCCCATTAGACTGTAATCTCCTTGAGGGCAGGGACTGTTTTTTGACTTTTTTATCGCCTCAGAGCTTAGCATGGTGTCTGGCACATAGTCATGGCTTAATAAATGTAATTTATTGATTGAAAAACAGCTTCTGCCTTCAGTGAGCTTGCACTGTAATGGAGAAGGCAGAATGTAAACAAACAGGAACATAAAGATATAGATAGATAGATAGATAGATAGATAGATAGATAGATAGATAGATAACCAGAAAAAGCAAGTGAGGAAGGCAAAAGGATCAGATAGGTATGTCCTGCTTATAGAAGATGCATTTGGATTTGGAAACCATGGATAGTTTTTTATGAAGCTCACTAATGGAATTAGGACAAAAATTTGTAAGAACCAGACTTACAAAGGAATGTGAAATTTTACAATAAATACATTAGTGACAGAAAGAAGAGTCATACTGAGCATGGGCAAGTGTAGATAAGACTCTAGGACTGTTAATTGATCTGGGGCATCAAAAACAGAACTTGAGAGATGAGTCAGATATTAAGTGTTAGGAGAAGAGAGAGATAGCCAAGTAGGTATGTCACAGATAAGCAAAGGAGAGAAAGAGCAAGGTCCAGGGTGGCAGAATATCAGTAGGGAGGTGGGCAAACAGAAAGAACAAACACTGGAAGGCAGAGCATGTCAAAGGGTCCAACATCAGTAAAACAGTGAGGGACTGGGAAATCTGCTGTTGGTGAAGTTAAAGAGCAAAGCAAGTAAGGGAATAGGTGGGAGGAGCTGACAAGAAAGGAGAATGACCTCAGGACGGGTGCTGTTAATTATTCGCTGCCTTCATTCATTTCTTAAATATTCATTGGGCTCCTGTTTATGCAAGATATTGTTCTAGATGCTCTCAGGGATACAAAAATGAATAAGACATATCTGTTTTAAAAGAAGTTACATTGACTGGAAAGAGATTAGATAAATACACAAAAGCTTCAATGGAAGGTAGATATTTCCAGGAGCTGGTGGTCCTCTTCTAGGGATCCTCTTTGTCCTTAGCTAAGCTGGTCTTTGAATTGTTAAAATATATATAAAAATCAAACATATTGACATATATAAAAATATAAGACAAATTGACATACATAAAAATAAGAGCTCACCAATTTAAAGGTTTGCAAAGTGTTTTACATATGTTATTTTATTTGATCTTGTGTTAAAACCTTTTGAGGTAGTTGTTATTGTGATCCCCATTTTACAGATAAGAAAAATGAGATTGAGAGCAAATAAATGCCTTGTTCAGTGTCATGCTGCTTAAGATAGAGGTTCCCCAACTTTCTCCATTCGCAGTACCCTCAAAGTCTCACTAATTTTTTTTTACTTCACCCCTAGACCAAAAGAAATACCTAAAAGTTCCATTTGGTTAGATCCAAAAATTTCAATAAACATTTATGTTCTAATAACTTAGTGGTCATTTGAAAAAAAAATATGCCTAAGTTGAAAGAAAAATCTTTTTACATCTTAGTAAATAACAACAATTACCAGTGAGATGCATTCACTGGGGATGCTGTACACCTTCTCAGACCTTGAAATCACACTGGATACCATCACTCTTATTTCCTCTTCTGAACTGATTTTTGCATGGTTCTTGATTTTTATTACAGCAACTTTTGAAAATTCACTTTGTGAAGATATTAGATCACAAATGAGAAGTTCAAGAAGTTACCAGAGTAGCCAAAAGAACAAGAAAAAAAAAACCTTCGAATATTCAAAGACATCACGTCATATTTTTAAGAGGATTAGAACTTGGGTCTTCCTACCTTCACTTTCAGTAATCTGTCCACTACAAAACTAGCTGTTTCTCTGTGTAATATAGATATAGGAAGATTATCTCTGTCTCCACATCATCTATATCTACTATCAGGTTTACAGTTACTATCTATACATCTGTCTACGTATAGATGTTTAATAAATGTTCTAAACTAAGTGCTTAAGAAATACATATATATGCCCATATATAGAAAGAAATTTCTACATATAGATGTCTCTATAATTGTCTCTATAAGTATTTGTGTGTGTGTATATATAATATATATTGTATTGTATATGTGTACACACAAATAAATGCAAATATATGTGTGTATATGCATATGTAGATAGATAGATAGACAGACAGATGGATAAGAATTTAGATATAGATATTTTGGGAGGGTTCCAAAACCAGAGAAGAAATTTCACCTGAAGATCTTAGGCTGAAGGTTGAAGCAAAATCCTAATAAAGAGAAGTCAAAAGATGATACCCAAGGATTCTGGCCTTGAATATATGTGTATGCAAAAATATATGTAGATATATGTGAATATACACATACATGCAAATATGCATGTATATGTAAATAAATGAAACTTGTATGTATTTACATATGGATTATGTATGTATGTAGAGAAGCATTTGTTCGTATCCATAGAACCATATCATAAATAGAGATACATCTATCCCTCTACCTAGCAACATAGAATTTTAAAGGGAGAAGAATTTCATCTAGTTCAATTCTTTCATTTTTCAAAGAAAATGAAAGGTTTGGACTAGATAATCTCTACTTTTTTCCAGTTTTAACAGACTGTGATTTAAATTTAACATTTCCATTGCTAATAGCTCACTTTCAAAGTGTGCTTCAGTTGGGGTTTGAACAGTCTTTAACAGTTTTCCACATTTGAGAAAATAGGTATGCTGTTTTGCAAACTTGGCTGGTTTCCACATGAGCCACTGAACATACGCAGATAATGGAATATTGAGCAATAAATACATATCTTCCTTGCCATCCCCTTCTCTCACCAGAGAGTTAGCTCTGTACCTTTAGAGACTATGAGCATGATGTAGGGTGATAATACTGCTTAACTGCCAGGGGTTATCTATCACTAGTTCAAAGGACCATAGAAAGTTAGAGCTGGAGAGGATTTTAGAGATGAAGAAGTCCAATTTATCATAGTCCCCACTTGAATACTTGAAGTACTTAAGCTTTCATTGTTTTAGGCACTCTCTCACTGGTACAAAATGGAATCTGTCTTTGCAGAATAATATAATCTCTCTCTCTCTTTCTTTCTCTCTCTCTCTCTCTCTCTCTCTCTCTCTCTCTCTCTCTCTCTCTCTCTTTCTCATATGTATGTATGTTTGTATGTACTTATGTATGTAAATGTGTTGCTAAAATAGAAATAATGGATTACCTGAGTGCTGATATTCTGGTGATGTGAACTTCTCCACATTTAGGATGGTCCTCTGATGAGACACCCACAATTCTTTGCTGGATTCTATTCAAAGTCTTGGGGCAATTAGGTGGTACAATGGATAAAGCAAGAAGTCTGGAATCAGGAAGATCTGAGTTCAAATCTGACCTCAGACACTTATTAGCTATGTTACCCAGGGCAAGTCACTTAACTTTTTGCCTCTGTTTTCTGATCTATAAAATGAGCTGGAGAAGGAAATGGCAAACCACTTCAGTATCTTTGTCAAGAAAACCTAGAATGGAATCACAAAGAGTTGGACTGAAAACAACTAAACAACAAAAATAAAATCAGTCTTTTCACCAAGTTAGAATCTATCAGAGCTCATGCTCTGTGGGTATATCCTTTGAGTCCCAGGGCCTGGTACATAGTGAGTCCTTAAAGATGCTGATTTGCTGACAGACTCATCCCATGGTCACTTCTTTCTATGTCACAATGAGATTTTGATGTAGAATTTTTCAAAGAGATTCAGAAATAAAAAGTGTTTGGGGGTAAAAATTTCATTCTTAAGAGAGAGAATAGTGTTGTTAAGCTATTTATAGGTGAGGTTATTGAGTTCCAGATTGTTATAGCAAGATTTTGAAGAAAAAATAATAGAGAAGCTTCTCCCTAAAGGTTGAAAGTGCAATAGTAGATAAAGCAATTTCTATTTGCTAAGATGAAAAGCAGCCAGTTCACATTCACACAAATACTAGTGGAAAAAAAAGTGCCTCTCTTCACACAAATAAATTGAATGCATGTTAGAAATTGAATGCTGATCCTAGAAAATCAGAACATCTTTTCTTAGTCAGAATGAGAACAAGCTAACTCTTTAAGAAGTTGCTGAAAGGTCAGATCTATCAAATGACCTGACATTGGAAAGGGAGGCTCTTCCTTCTTCCTACCCAACTACTCTCTGCTCTGTCCTAGCTCCACCCCCTAATCAGTCCATTAGGTTGTAGGACAGCAGTAGCCCACTACAAAAGGTGGGAACTTCCTCCTCTTTCCCTTCACCTTAGAATTTATCTGCTTATGGAGAACCTAGGAAAGCAAGTACCACTTGGATAGCTCTTCTCTCCAAACCATTCTGCCCCATTCCCTTTTTCCTTTCTTGTCAGAAATTGACCATCCTACCTCTATTCCCATTCCCATGGGACAGAACTCAGAATTCTCATTTCATTCAGAGTCTCAGGCCTACTTTCCCCCTTCCCATGGTGTTGAGAAGAGTTCTACCACACCCCCTGTCTTATAGAGACAGTATGGTTGACCAAACCATGGTTCCCCTTCATCATTTTAATCAAATAATAACTTATTGGTCATTATTCACTCCAATTGATTTGGATGAATTATTGTTGTTTGTCCTTCATTTTTGAAGACTACTATGACATCAGGGAAATTATGAGATGACTTGAAGTTGACTTGGATTTGAGTGAGGGAGGGCTGTGCAAGGTCACCAGCTTCACTTTCTCCTCCAAAGCTATCTGGGTCTGGCAGTTAGATATTCTTCAGGATGACTGGAGATGGCCCAGGATGCAAGAATAAAAAGTCACCTAATGGAGTACTTCCAGTAATGTGGAAGATATACTTTGTCATTTGCCCTGTTTGGCTGATGTACCACAACACTCCTGGGTCCTGCCATAGGATTCACTGATATTCCCTAAGGCCCTAGGCCATCCACACTCTTATTAGTTCTTAATACTACTATGTTTTTCTATTCACATTTCAACTGATCAAACACACATACACACACAGGTGAGTCTCATCAGCTGTGAATGAATGAATGAAAGAAAAAGTTTACTTGGGTTATGTGATTGACACCTCTTCCCTAAATCACAAATCACAATGCCACTAATCAGATGCTACTCTACATTGGCAGAGCAGCATCTCACTAGTAATTCCCGTTATGGATAGAATTGCAGTTTCAGGCAAAAATAATGCATGTCTTTTGCATATCCTCAGAAATGAACTTTCTTTTTCTCCCAATAGAATGAAAACTCTTTAAGATAAAGAAATGTTTTATTTTTGTCTTTATATCCTCAGCACTCAACACAGTAGCTGGAACATATTAAGTCCTTAACAATGCTTGTTGATTTATTCTAAGGTGCAAATAACTAATGGAAAATGAAATCCTGTGAGTGAGTTTTGAACAAGGGAAGTGTATAAAGTCAAAGACAGGTGATAGGGGTGGTGAGCATATCACCAAGAAGGTAGAAGAGTACAGAGTTGGGACAAGGTGGTGAAGAAATGTATTTCTTTTTTAAAATTCTAAGGCTGACCCTTCTCTTTAGTATTGCCTATGTTATGGTCAAAATGAAGAAACCTACCCACTTTATGTCACATATGCTAATTATTGAATGACAAAGAGGTACACACTTAATAATTACTTCCCTCTAAGACTGTACAGAGCAGGGTTTTTTTTTTTTATTAATTTCTGGTTTACATCATTCATTTCCACCAGGTTTTGAGTTCCAATTTTTTCCCCATTTTTACCCTACCCACCACCCCAGAAAAGCAGTCCCACAAGATATCCCCTCATCCAATCTGCTCTATCCCATATCTTTTCCCATACCCACTTCGACTTTACCATTAGGGTGAGGTGAGTCAGAGCAGGTATTTTAATAGGTCTCTGAAACACACATGTAATATTGTATATTATTGCTATTTATTTTTAGTGACATCCCCATTTTATTGTGTTTTTTTATCAATAAGAAAATCAGTGCTTTGAACATGGTAAGTGACTGATAAATTTTTATTTTTGTTCTATACACTTGAGCATATCTGTATTATAATAACCAGGCTTCTAATGCTTACATTTAATTTGCCTTATTGTTTTTCATTGCCCTTCAAAGATATAATCAAAAAAATTCAGAGACTGTACCTTCTTGAATGGATTCATTGCTTTATACTCCTTGGCTCAAATAAGAAATAGCTTCATATTTGCTCTAACATTAGCCATCTCTCATGGGCCTCTGATACCATATTTGATTTTGAATGGTTTTAACTGGTCCTCTGAACTTGTGGATTTTTCTTTTGGCAATGAGAAGATTATTGCTTTGATCCTCAAATGGACATGTTTCTGCAAGAGGAAGTTCAAATTGTGTAATATGACCAAGTGATTGTGTACCAACTACTTAGATTATCCACATAGTCATGCTGATTGGTTCTTTTTTTTTTTTTCTAAAGCAATTGGGGTTAAGTAACTTGCCCAAGATTACATGGCCAGTCATTATTTGTGTGTGGGTGCTCATTTTCTGAGGCTGAATCCGCTCTCGGGTCATCCCAACTCTGAGGCCTGTGCTCTTACTCTCTGCACCACCTAGCCGCCCCAACCTGATTGGTTCTTAAAATAAACCCCTCCTCACAAAATAAAAAAAAAATCAATTCTTGTTCATTTAATTTTTATTTAACTTGGTCATTTTTGTTATATGAATTGTAAAAGTCATAATGTCACCAAATACACTATATTAACTTGCTATTGAAGTTTTTAGCAGATCAAGTTAAAAAGTTAACATATGGAAATCTAGTTATCGTCCCACTCCTAGGCATAACTCTTCTTGATGAGTTTTGAGGTACAGAATTGGATAAACTTGCATATATGCATTTTTTTTCTTTTTAAACTGACTATATCCAGACTGCACCAATTATCTGTCAGGAGAAAGGATTATGGAGAACAAGGCTTTTGAAATCTAAGTAGGACTCACGATTGTTGTAATGAACAACCTAGATTATCTCAGCATCCTAGGCTTTAAGAGTCAGAAGGATTCTCAGAGAACACCAATCCTATCCATCCTTGAAAAAATTCCCTCTACAACCTCCCCAACAAGTAGACCCACAGGTTCTCTTCAAAGACCTCCAACCATAACTTCCTGAAGAAGCTCATTCCACCAAAGCAGACTTTCTTGACCTCTTCATGTAACACGGACCCTTTGGCAATCTAGAGAAACCTATGGGCCCCCTTCTCAGAATAATTTTTTGAAATGCTTAAAATAAAATACAGAAGATTACAAAATAAACCAATTGTGTTAAAATATAGTTATCAAAATTTATTTTAAATGTTCACTAACCCTCTGAACTCTACCCAGGCTCTAAGAATCCTTTGTGAGACGTAGCCTAGCTGAACGGATAGAGAATTGTATTTCATATGAAGAAAGCCTGGGTTGAAGACCTTCCTCAGACATTTGCCAGTTGTAGGTTTCACCATTCTTCACTTACCCTCCCTGGCCCTCAGTTCCCACAGTTACATAATGATAGACTTGGATAATATAACCTCCTAGATCCCCCCCTAGTTCCAGATTTGTGATCCTAAGACCCATTTGTGGAACATTCTACTTGTTAGGAGATCTTTTCCTTATACCAAGACTCAATTTGCCTTTTTGTGACTTCCACCCATTTGTCCTCACACTGTCAGTCACAACAATCTAATACATCTTTCAAATGGCAAGTCTTCATATAATTGAAGACAATTGTTTTGTCGCTGCTATGCCTTCTTTTTATTTCCCCAGTTGTGCCTCCAGACCAGCAGCTAAGAAGATGGGATTCTTGAGAAACAGTGTGGCAGAGTAGAAGGGGTAGAGGAGTAAGAATTGTATTCTGGTCTGGCATCCTGAACTCTGAGCTTATGCAGAGAGGGATCCCTTTTGAGGGAAGGTTCCCAAATCACTCTCATTGTCTTACCTTGTAAGAGAGTCAACCCCAAAGCTGACACTGTCTGGTATTCTTCTCTTTCTTTAATTAAACGTCTGGGTCCCTGAACTCTCCAGGGATTCCACATTATTCATGGAATCTCTCCTAGTACCAGAAACTCACTGTCTGGAAACACTCTTATCACCCAGGAGTAAAGGACAGCACCCATAGCTGCAGTGTTCCTTTGACCCCAACAGCTACTATATTTGTGTCTTCCAGGAAAAGGCAGCATTCATGAAATATGTCCATGTAATGGCAGATCTAGGAGTGCTACACTACAGGGGAAAAAAGAGTCTAAAGACCCAGTTCTAATGTTTATTAAATATGTGCTCTGGGGTATGCAGTTAACCTTTCTAGCTCTCACCTTTCTCATCCATGCAAGCATCTTATGAAATGCAATAGAAACATGAAAGATTATGATTAGTCCTGGTTCCACTACTAATTTTCCATGTGAATTTGAGAAATTTTCTTCCCAATTTTTCCTCTACTTCTCTTATTTGATTTTCAAAATTCTTTTTTGAGTTCTTCCACAGCCTGTGACCAATTTATATTTTTCTTGGAGGCTTTTGATGTAGGAGCTTTCACTTTGTTGTCTTCTCCTGGTTGTATGTTTTAATCTTCTTTATCACCAAAATAATATTCTGCAGTCTAAGTTTTTTTATACTGTTTGCTAATTTTCCCAGCCAATTACTTGACTTTATAACTTTTTGTCAAGGTGCGACTGTTTCGGGGGGGCGGGGTGGGGATGGGGTCTGCATGTAGTGCCCAAGGCTTCAGGTATTTCATTCAGCTGTTTTCATAGATACTTCTAGGGCCCCATAAATTATCAGTACTTCCAAGGTGGTATGATCAAAGGAGAGGGGGTTACTCCTCTCCTGGCCTGTCCTCTGGTCTGTGAGTAATCTCACACACTCTTCTGCCTTGAAACTGTGAGGAGGATTCCCTAGGCCCTGCTGCCACAAGCTCTGTCACACCAGTGTTCCTCCTCACTCCAGGACCACCACCCAGGATTGCGATCCAGATTGAAGCAGAGCAAAGCAAGAGAATCCTGCCTCAGCAGCAGCAAAGAAATCCCTGAAATTGCCTTCTAGTCACTTGCTCAATCCCCACACTGTCTGTAGGCCCAGAGTTTCGAAAGCAGCTGCTGCTGCTACTGCCACTGTTGTTGCTGTCCCTACCTCCACCACCACCTTCACTCCCCTAGGGTTGGGGACTGACCATGCTACTCTCTGACCCAGGTCTGACCTTCTATGTTGTCTTTGACGTTCGTGGCCCCCAAAATCTGGAAACTGCCACAGCTTCCAGTGATTCCGAACCCTGAGGCCTGCTCTTGCTCTGCGGTCCCACCCATGCTAGACTGCACTCCACTCCCAGTCCGGTGCAATAGACCTTTCTTGTTGACCTTCTAGGCTGTCTTGGTCTGGAGATTTGTTTCACTTTGTCATTTTGTGGGTTCTGCAGCTCTACAATTTGTTTAGAGTAATTTTTACAGGTATTTGGAGGGGTTGAGGGGAAGGCTCAAGCAATCCCCTGCTTTTACTCAACTATCTTGGCTCTGCCATTCAGGAAAGCTTCTTTGGATTTCAGTTTATCTACCTCTAAAGTGGTGACTATTATGCTCCCCAAGTCTGCTCCCTGCCTGGAGATCTAGCCCAACTCCTAAAAGGCAGCATAGAACACTAGACTGGGATTAGGCATATCTGGGTCCAAACTGAAGCTCAAATATTTATAGGCTGTGACCCTGACCAAATTTTTTAACATCTCTGTGCCACTGTTCTTTCCCTTGTTAGGGAAAGAACCATTAGGTCAAATTTGATTCTGTGACACTTGCAAATCATTCAGTAGTTAACAAAAGGATATAACTCTAACATATGCAGCAGGAATATAGTGACACTTAGCTTCTACAGATGTGCCACCAACCCTTCTCTCTCCCTGTTTGCCCTTATCTTTTATGAAAACATGTCTGGTTAGAATGGCAAGGGTGATGATTCCCATGGTTTTCAGATGTTCACCAAGTCAGAGGAATTTCCCACCTCTAAATATCTGGGATATTTTATGCCTCGTGGTGACCAAGAAAAAGGGTCAGGTAAAGCAAAGGCCAATCCATTCCAGGGGACAGCTTTGCTGCCTTTTAGGGAAAAGTATTTCCTGTTGTGGCAGAAGGGCAGAGAGCCCTGGTAGATATGGGTCCTATTACCCACTCGGCAGTTCTTTCTGATTTTAAACATGTGCTACTTTACTTGCCTCTGTTGCATTGTAAAGTACTGTCTCACACTTTGTCTCACCTAAAAACTAATTTCAGTTATCTTGCATAGGGATAGAAATGCTAGAGAAATTTCCCATTACAAACAACCAAATTTCCCATTTTCCCTGTTCAGCTGTACTGTTCTTTTCCTTGCTATCACATAAAGCAGTGATGATGCAAGTATAGATATTTTGTCAGTAGAGTGGGAGACATCCTAGGAGTTTTGTCAAAAACTTTTAAATCAGTCTCTGTGGCCTTTACCCAGTGGTGTGGGTAGCCCTGTATATACATGATTCTTCAGGGAACTGTGAGTGTTTGTCTCAATGTACAAAGCATTTTCTCGCCTGAGGGAACTTTAAACCTAGTCAGAGAGGGCTTCTGATATGTTTGCATGCTGGGAGAACATAGGTGTGTGTCACTTAAGGAAACACGCATTCTTTTGTATCTGGATGTAGCTAGAACTTTTACAAATTGAATCATGTATTTAATATATTAGTCCAGTGGTTCCCAACTTTTTTCCAGTAATTTTAAAATTCAAAATAGATCCCAAGCAATAGGAGTTGTACCAATAGTGAATATCAACTAAAAAAGTATAGAATGACAAAAAAACATTATTAATTCAAGGAATTTAAGTGAATTTGTATTTTATTTTCCTGAGTACCTACATACATATAGAAAATAGTAATAATCAGCAAATTATGATATTTGTAAATTTAATTCATTATGTCAGATTTATTATACTGACATATATATACATATATATATATATATACACACACATATTTTGCTGGAGCTAAGTCAAGATAAAAATGACAGTGCTTCATTTGGACATGGATTTATGGACCTTTGGGAATAACTGTATCCCTGTTAAAAGTTCCTGACCCATAAGTAGAAAACACTGGATTAATAGGATCTCAGAGTAGGAAAAAGACTTAGAGGTCCCCTAGTATCATCCCTCTACTGACTACTGAAAGGAATCCAGCATCATCTCTTTCTTTGTAAAGGAAATTGTCTTTTAGAAAAGCAAATAACCTTTTGCTTGTGCATTTTGTAAGGTGACAGTGAGGTTTTGGGTGAGAATGAATGGTTTTGTTACTTTCTTATAATGATAGTAAAGGTAGCAAGGGCCAGGAGGATTGGGAGGAGGGGCAGTCACTTAGTCTTCTTTGCTTAGCTTTATTTACTTACCTTCATTTGTATGCCAGTGATGAATGTTTTGGAATCAAAATGGGTTTTTTAGCACCAGCTTCCACATACCACCTATGGACTTTCTTTTGGGTAATCCTCAATTTGAGTATTAGAAGTAAAATATTCACATAAGGGAGTAATGGGAGTTAAAAATTTCTAACCTTAAATCAGAGTTGTCTAGAACTAGGACCTTTGAATCAGCACCAGATATAGACAGTCAACAGAATGGACTTAACCTTAGCCCAAAACATTCTGGCTCACTTTTGTAGATTTACTTTAGCTAGATAAGGTAGGTAGTTGATTCAGACAAGAGAAAACTGCCAGACTATCCTTGTCAGGGAGAAGATTCTTAGAAAGTGCACCTTAGCAGATGGGAGCCAAGAGCCTTGCCAAAGACTTTGATAGGTCCTGAAACATAGATGATGATAGCATAAAGAAGTTTGGCAAGCACAAAATCATCAGAGACAGGATGCCCAACATACCTAGCAGAGATGAGAGGTGTGATGTTTAGCATCTCTCACACGGTAGAAAGCTGTGTGATGATATCATCAGATCACATGTAGCCAAGTAGCATTAGATGTGCATGTTACCATACCCAATTCAGGTAAAGCAAAGGCCAATCAGTTCCAGGGGACAGCTTTGCCATAGGGGTTCTTGATATGTGCCTCTTCCTAATGGTCCCTGGACACACTTATGTTTCCATGCATGGTTCCTAGTCAGATATATTCTCTGCATGTCCCTTCGTTCGCTGGTGATATGATACTGTGTGATAGCAAGTATCCTAGGCATTCATGAAGGAAATTTAAAAATTGATTTCTAAAATTTACTGTGCTAATTGAATAAATGTTTTTAAAAAACTAATATACTTTTTGACTAGCGATAAAATTAAAAACATCAGTGAGGGTTTGTGAAGTTATGGTTTTGAGTGGGTTCATCAATCTGAGGTAACTTTTCTAGGAGTCTGCATTTGAACAGTATCCTGTGTAAATGCAAATTTAAATAGGTACTCCATGTAAATGCAAATTTTTATGAATCAGTTTGTTTACATTAAAGTATACTTGTAACTTGCATGTCTGTTGATGTGGAACCAGATTCAGTGTGCTGGTAAATATTTAACAACCATCTCCCCCAAAAAAGTATATGCAAAAGATACTTTTAAGTTGAATCTGTATTATTAACATTTTCTCCATCACTGCCTCAAGTATAGACAATCATCAAAGCAATAAATCAAGTCTTGATTTTAGCATTTGCATATTTCCAAGGTGTAAATTATTTCATTGAAAATTTAACAATTGTCTTTTGGGAGTCAGTAAGAGCAGGATGCAGCAAACCCTTGGATCAGTACTTCCCTAAATGTTGTATCGATACTTTGGTCAGCAGAACTATGTTTACTGAAATTTTTCATCAAACTTATCCTGTGTGTTCATATACTTCAGAGATCAGTCAGACTGATGAGTGGCCTCATCTTTTGGTCCTTCCTATTTGAACTTGTAGTGGTCTCACATTCCCAGTTTAAGATAGCTGCACAGGAATTCAAGCCAGAGGCACCTGGACTTGGTCCTGAGAGCCAACGAGAGTTGTAGCCTGACCACACTGTATCATTGGGAGAGATTATGTTTAATCTAAATTCTGCATTTCCTCTATCTTAGAACAGTGTTCTGCACGTAGTCAATGCTTTAGTAAGTGTTTGTGCTAATGAATTATATTTCATATTTGAATGACCAGACTATGTCAATTCCCCTCAAGAGGGCAAGTAGACAGTAATAGTTACAACAATTCAGATAATAGGAGTATGCATTTTACCTACACCTATTTACCCCTAAAGAAAATCTATTTTTACCAATCTTCACATGCTTTCTCATCTGATTTACCCATGATTAGTGTAATCAGACAGTTATCCCTGTATACCTGAAAAAGACTCTAATTTCATTTGCCCTCTTAAGTATAGAATAATACTATGCCTAACAACCAATAACTTGGTTCTTTGGTTAAGGGCAGGACTTCCTGGATCCTACCATATTGCTTTGCCTTGGAGACCAGGATACATAGTTGAGAAACTGACAGGCTAGCAGGGCTGATTAGCATATGTATGTTTGTATGTTTTATACATGTGCCATTGATTGTTTATTATCAATAAATCCTATAAAGTCAGATTTAATTAGTATGCAAACATACTTTTTTGTTCAGCTTGTACAGTTTTTATACAATTGTACTTTTGAGCTGATTCTTTGAGATCTAACACTGAGCCAATGTATTGTATTGCATTATATTGTATTATTACTCTTCCCACCTCCCTAAAAAGTAAAAAAAAAAGAAATTTCCTTCTAGCCTAGCATAAAAGTAGAGTCTTTGCTATTAGTGTCTTCCTTTGGGTTAATGGTTTCAGGAATCATGTCTTGGAATACATGCATACAGTTTTCAAGAATCCCCTCTATAAAAAACCAAACAAACAAACAAAACCCTGGTTTAGAAGAAAATGCAAACTCTGAACTGATTAGATTTTCAGATGATTTGAAGTTTTGAGAAATAATAAGTCCTAGAGAGGCTAGAACAACAATGAAGAATTAGAGTGTTTGGAAGTTAGTGATTTAATATAGATTAATATAATGCAGTCCACCTGGGGGGAAATCATAATCAGCATAAATATAAAATGGGAGCCAGTGTCTTGGGAAACAGTGATGCAGAAAAGGACCTGAGGATAATAGTGGATAAGAAGTGATGAAGAGAAAATGCAGTGCTTACTTAGGGATAAAAAAGTGGCCTTGAAATGTTTAAATAAAGAGATTTTGATCAGATATGATAATGTATAGTCAGATTCAGAATCATAAAGTCTTAGAGTCTTAGAGCTGAAAGGCTTCAGAGAGCCTTTAATTCAGTAACCCTATCCCATGTGCTAATGAATATCTTTAACAATATCCCTGACAGATAATACCAGTGTGCCCTGTGGCCCAGATGGGCTTCTGCTTTGGGCTCATATGGTGCCAGATTCATCATAGGCTTGGAGGTGCTAACTCCAAAGATAGGCATTAGGTCCTTTGTCACTGACTCTGACACCAAATTAGAGTAAAATTCTTGGGAAAATTTCTATAACAACTCGTTGTTGTTAACTTATGTCAGGAATAGGGAACCTGTGGCTTTGCAGTCGCATGTGGCCTGCTAGGTCCTTGTGTGTAGCCTTTTGACAAGTCAAGGTTTTAAGGGGATTTGTCCTATGAAGTTTAGATTCAGTCAAAGGCCCCACTTGAAGACATAGAGGGCTACATGTGGCCTTGAGGCCCCAGGGTCCCCACCCCTGACTTAAGTCTTCTTAACTCTAAGCCTAGCACTATATCCATAGAACAATCTAGCTGCCTCTAAAAACAACTCTTAGATATGGTTAATATTTAGTTTCTCCCCCCAAATCTGAGGCCTTTACTAGAAAAGGTATTCAATATAGAACAACTGCCTTTTTACTCCACCACAGAAAATGCATAAGCCATAAAAAACTTATAGGCACACACACACAAAGAAATATAGAAAACATAAAACAACTTAGAGGCACATTATACTCATTATACTCCCCTTGGAAAGTAAAGACAATTTTGTGGGACTGCCGACCAAATATTTCACATTTATTTCAGGCCGACACTGCATGACTAACTCCCAAGGTCCAGAGTTTCTCGGCATTCAGGACATGACTTTCTTTTGTCCTTCAGCTACCAGATGATCTGGCAGTGGTTACCTCCTCTGGAAAGTGCTGTTCTGTGAAGGAAATCAGAAAATATGTGACTTAGGAACTAGTGAGATAGCCACTGTGACTGGAAATGTCCATTTCTCAGGATCACTAGTCACTGGCCTGTGTTCAGGAGAGGAGAAGGAAAGTAGAAGAAGGAAGCCAAGGACTCAGTCTGTCTTGGACAAGTGTTTGTTCCTGCCATCATATATTTTTTGTAGTAACCATGGCTGCCACAATTCCCTCCCTTGATCCCTTCCTTACACACACACACACACACACACACACACACACTTTGTTGGAAGCTCAAGGGAGAGAAAGAAGTGGCAAAGAAAGAGAAAAAAAAGATCACCAAAGAGAAGATAAAACCATTTCCATATCAAAGCCTACATAGCCTTCCCCAAACTCTCAATCACAATCACCTTTGACACCACTCCAAATAACTAGAAACCCATTAAGAGTTTATATAATCCCAGCAAAGCATCTATCATTTGGTGGAGCCAAGATGGCGGAGTAGAAAGAGCGCGCCCAAGCCACTCTTCCCCCAGATCACCACCAAACTATGTACAAGGGGACTCTGAACAACTTCTGGAGCCCCAGCACACACAGAACGACACAGAGAAGCTAACCTCCCGCTGAGGACAGCTCAGCAGCCCTGCAGGAAGGACCAGCACAGCAGTCTTGGAGACCACAGCACACAGCGGGCAGAGCATGGGTAGCCGGGCTGAGCAGAGCCCAGGTCCCCGTGAGCCGAGACTTTAGCCCCAGGGTGGCAGGGCCAGCAGCCGACTGGAGAGACCCCAGAACACCAGCAGCTGTGGCGATTCCAGAATTATCAACATAGACATGCCTAGGACAAAGTGAGAGGTTAGTGCCCTATGGACTTTGGGACCAGTATTTGGGGAATGCGTTGGCTGCCTCCCCTGGGCACTAGAAGCCTCTGAGGAGACACGCCATTTTGTAGTTTTCAGAGGCAGCTACAGCTCCTGGCCTGCGAACTGTAGGGAGATCCAGCGATCAGTCTTGGGAGGTAATCACTTTTGCTTTAACCTCCCTGGATCTGGATTGTGATCTGGGATGGAAGTCATGGGTGGTTTTACAGCTTGCCAGAAATGGAAGTTGCCCTCCCACATATTCGGGACAAAAATTCCCCTATCTGTCGGCAAAGACATACTGTGGCAACAAGCCCAAAAGTCAAGTAATTAAGTGGCAACATGCCAAGGCAAAGGAAACAGAAAAATGCAACCCTAGACTCCTATTTTGGGGGCATAGAGAGGGAAAAGGACTGTGAGGTCAGAAGCCCTGCTCCAAAATCCCCAGGGGAAAACATGAGCGGGTTGCAGTCCATAGAGGACCTTAAGAAGGACTTTAAAAATCAAATAAGAGAAATGGAGGAAAAATTGGAAAGAGAAATGAGAAGGATGCAGGAAAAGTATGAAATGAGGGTCAATAGCCTGACTGAGGAAAACAACACCTTAAAAAATAGACAAACTCAAATGGCAAAGGAGAGTAGAAGGCAATGTGAAATATCTCATGGGAAAAACCACTGACCTGGAAAATAGATCCAGGAGAGACAATTTAAAAATTATTGGACTACCTGAAAGCCATGATCAAAGAAAGAACCTAGAAATCACCCTTCAAGAAATTCTCAAGGAAAATTGCCCTGATGTTTTAGATCCAGAGGGCAAAATAGAGGTTGAAAGAATCCACAGATCACCTCCTGAAAAAGATCCCAAAAAGAAAACTCCCAGGAATATTATAGCCAGGTTCCAGAATCCCCAGATCAAGGAGAAAATACTACAAGCAGCCAGGAAAAAACAATTTCAATATTGTGGAAACACAATCAGAATAGCCCAGGACCTGGCAGCTTCTACACTGAGGGATCGAAGGGCATGGAATATGATATTCCAGAGGGCAAAAGAACTGGGAATGAACCCAAGGGTCACCTACCCAGCAAAACTGAGTATTTTGTTTCAGGGGAAAATATGGTCATTCAGTGGAATAGAGGACTTTCAAGCATTGTTGAGGAAAAAACCAGAATTGAATAGAAAATTTTATATCCAGACACAAGAAGCAAGAGATGCCTGAGAAGGTAATCAGGGAAAAGAAATCAAAAGGAACTTATCAGAGTTGAACTATTTACATTCCTATATGGAAAAACAATAACTGTGACTGATGAAATCTTTCTCAGTATGAAAATAATGGAAGAAGGTTGTATGGTCATATGAATACATATGTGAATGTGTGTGTATATGGTTACAGTTATATATGGATAGAGGGCATAGGTTGAATTTGTTGGGAAGGGAGAATACTCAAGGGATGAAATTATGAGGTGAGAGAGGAAAGTGGCAAGAGGAGATGGGGAGAGACAGGGTAGGGTAAACTATCTCATGTAGAAGAAGCAAGGGGAAGTGGTTGCAAGGGAGGGGGAGAATAGGAAGGCAAAAAGGCAAAACAACATTCTCATTGAATTTGGATCAGGGAGAGAATGACATACATACTAAATGGGATATCTCAACCTACAGCAGAAGGGGGATGAGAAGAGGGAGGATGGATGGGAGGGCATCCTTGGGGGGAGGGGAGGTTGGAAGTACCCACTATAGAAGAGGGACAGGATCAAGTAGGAAATGGACCAGGTGGGGGGTGGGATGAGTGGGAGGGAATTATAAGCAGCCTTGTACAATGTATCTACTATGATAATGTTTTGCATAGCTAGACATGGACAACATATACTGAATTACTTATCTCCCCAGAGGGAATGGGTGACAAGGGAGGAAGGAAATGGATCTGAAATTCGAGGTCTTAACATTAAATGTTTCAAATATGCATAAATACTATTATTAATACTCTTATGCTTGTAATTGGGAGATAAGATGTGCAGGCATTGAGACACAAATATTCACCTTCCTCTAATGGAAAAGTAGAAGGGGGTATGGGAGAAAGTATGGGAGAGAGCAGATTGGAGGAAGCGATATCTTGCGGGACTGCTATTCTGGGAGGGTGGGTAGGGGAAAAACAGGGGGGGGAAATGATAGTAACTCAAAATCTGGTGGAAATGAATGATGTAAAACAGAAGTTAATAAAGCATTTGTTTTTTTAAAAAAAGCATCTATCATTTCACCTCTATAGCCTTCAGTTTTCATGACTGTAAAATGGGGATGGAGTAGGAAGGAAGTCTGGCCTTAATGATTTTAAGGGTCCTTCCAGTTTTAAATCTATGATCTTATGTCCCTCAGCAAGTCAATCAATCAATAAATATTTATTAAACACCTACTATATGCAGAGTCTCTATGCTAAGGGTATGCAATAAAGAGTTGAAACTCCTATCCCATTCCATGTGAGGTGCCTCAGGCTAGCAGATCAGGGTGTTCTTGATCTCATTTCATTAATGAAAATGCTCATCCTTGTGGATATTTTCTCTAAAATGTATGACCTGCCTGTGCCTGCTTATCCTATGCAGTTTGTTAATATTCTCCTATAATATTGAGTCATGGGATACAGATAACCTTAGAAGAGTCTTTATTACTTTCCATTGGTGTTGACACAGTTCAGTGGCACAGGAAATAGAATGCCAGAGAAAATCTGAGTTCAAATCTGACCTTAGGCCCTTACTAGCTGTGTGATCTCGAGCAAGTTAGTTCATTTTTATTTGCCTTAGTTTCCTCATTTGAAAAATGGTGATAGACAGAGCCAGAGCCAAGATGGTGGACTAAATTAGGCAGAGAGTCATCTGAGATCTCCCTCGACCCCATCCCCCAATACCTTTAAATAATGAGGCTAAACAAATTCTGGAGTTACAGAACCCAGAAAAAGATGGGGTGAAACAATTTTCCAGCCCAAGACAACTTAGAAGGTCATCAGAAAAGGTCTGTCCCACTAGGGTGAGAGAGGAACTCAATATAGTACAGGCTGTGCCAGCACATTATCTTTCAAGAAATTATAAAAGAAAACTGCCTGGATATTCTAGAACTAGAGGATAAAATAGAAATGGAAAGAATCCACTGATCACTTCCTGAAAGAGATTTCAAAATGAAAACTTCAAGGAATATTATTGCCAAATTCCAGACCTCCCAGATCAGAGAGAAAATACTGCAAACAGCCAAAAATAAACAATTCAAATATTGTTGACAACAATTTATCGCAGCCCTTTTAGTAGTGGCAAAGAATGGGGAATTGAGGGGATACTCATCAACTGGGGAGTAGCTGACCAAGTTGTGTTATATATGATTGTGATGGAATACTATTTTGTTTTAAGAAATGATGGACAGGCTGTTCTCAGAAAACATGGAAAGACTTCCATGAACTGATGCAAAGTGAAATGAGAAAAGCCAGGAGAATACTGGACACAGTGACAGCAACACTATATTATGATCTATTACGAGTAACTTAGCTATTCTCAGCAATACAACGATGAAAGAAAAATTTTGTAGGATTTATGATGAAAGGTGATATCCATTTCCAGAGAAAGAACTTGTAGAACTTGAATACAGATCAAAGAAACTTTTCCCTTACTTACTTTTTCTTAGGTTTTTTTTTTTTTGTATGTGTTTTCTTTCACAGAATGACTGACATGGAAATGTGTTTCATGACTACACACATATGATCTATGTCAAATTGATTGCCTTCTCAGTGATGGGACGAAGGAGAAAGAGGGAGAGAATTTGGAACCCAAAATAAAAAAATAGCAATGTTACAATTGTTTTTACATGTTTTGGGGGAAAAATGTTAAATAAGATAAAATAAAGAAAAATGGGGATAATAACAGCACCTACCTCCAAGGTTGATTATTATAACCAAATGAGGTTATTTTTGTAAAATGCTTTGCTCACGGTCTGGCATATAGTAAGTGCTTAATAAATGCTTTCCCTCTTCCTATGGCCAGGATACATACAGAATATGTGGGCTCTTTATCAGTTATTATTCCTTGCCTTCACTATGTTACTGGCTAATCTTATGTTTTAATCACGCATTTCTTTGATCATGCCTTTTATACTTCTTCCCTGGTATAATTCCTTGTTTTTAAATGTTACAACTTACTCCTCATAACCATGTGCTTCTTTATTGCCTTTTAGGTGATGTGCAATTTTAATTATTAAATTATGAACTTAGCAGTATTCAACTAACATGGACTTTCAATGTACAATTAAAAGCAAAAGATAGGATTATTTCTAAAACTGGGAACTTCTCTTACGTCCAATTCATTTTTAAAGCATATATTAAATTTTTAAAAATATACATTAAATTTTGCCCAGAAGAAGCAAACTTTCTATCTGCTCCTCTAAAGTAATTTCTGTTTCTTCTGTGTACTTAAAATGTTATATCACTGCTTTTCTTTCTCTTTTTCGCACTTTATTAATTCTTCCCTTCCCTGATTATAAGTCCTCCCATGCAACAAGCATGTTCAATTATATGTTCAAGAAAAACAAATAATCATTTTGGATGTATCTGAAAATGCCCACCTCCTTCGGTACCTTTTGTCCATCACCTTTCTGCTAAAGAGAAATGAGATCTACTTCACCATCTGTCTTCTGAAGTCACCACTGATCACTGTGCTCAACTGCAATTCTTCAGAGAACTTAGTGTTCCATGACTCATAGCCATAAAACATGACCAAAAGGATATTGGTATTAAAAAGATGCATCTTAGTTGTAGGAAGAAGGATATAGAAATTGAAAGAGCTTTTCAGTTTCTTAAAGGCAATCTAGCCCATTCTCTCTCTCTTGTTCAGTTCTGTCCCTCACTCATTTTTCATCTGGAGTATCTGTCTTAGATGGCTATATGTATATCACCTGTGTCTAAATGATACAAATCTTTATCTATCTACTCTTAGATACACATATACACTGATGGTTGTGCTTGATAAGTTTTATTTATTCTGTACATAACTTGCGTTGTATGTATTTGTTAGCATCTTATCTTCTCTATTAGACTGTAAGCTCCTTGAGGGCAGGGACTATCTTTTGCTTCTTTGTCATATCCCTAGTGTTTAGCACAGTGTCTGGCATGTGTTAGGTGCTTGATAAGTATTTATTGATTGATAAATTGCCCGTCTAATTGCATGTCATAATCTGGACAATAGGTACTCTTCATCCACTTAGTTCTTCCTAAATATATACTAAGTCTAAATTTGTGAATTAATATGGATCTCATTTAAGAGACTTTTCAGCGTCTTTGTGTTTAATGAAATCAGTACGATGTCTTCTGCAAACAGAAGTATCTGTAGGACCTCACCGTTTATAGAAAAATTCTCATTCAATTTGATTCCATTCTAGATGCTATCCATGACTGTGTGCCAAGCACTTTACAAATATGTCATTTAGTTCTTACAACAATCCTGTGAGGTAGGTGCTATTATTATCTTATTTTACAGTCAGGGAATTTGAAGAAGACCGAGTTTAAGTGTCTTAGACAGGGTCATACAGCCATTAAGTGTCTGAGGCCAGATTTGAGCTTAAGTCTTTTTGATTCCAGGCCCAATTCTCTATTCACTGTACTACGTAGGAGTCCAGCTAGCTCCTAGGGGTGAACATCTTTGGAGAGAGCCCATTTCTTTGTTTTATCCCAAGGTTATCTCCGTTGATATATCTTTCAGAGATTATTGTGTAATTCTGGCACATGCCTGGGGCATACCTTTTTTTTTTTTTTATAACTTCATCTTCTTGGCAGTGATGTGTATGCAGATTTTATTTTATTTTTTTATTTTTTGCTTTTTGGAGGGCAATTGGGGTAAGTAACTTGCCCAAGGTCACACGGCTAGGATTTTGTTTGTGTGTGCGTTATGTGTCTGAAGCCAGATCCAAACTCAGGTCCTTCTGACTCCAGGGCCAACGCTCTACTCACTGCACCAAGTAGCTGCCCCCTGGACATACCTTTTTTTGAAAGAGAGTTTTATGGCTTCTGAATGAAGACAGAAGATCTAGGTTGATTCAATATTTGGTTTATTCATCAAGAAAAATCCTGGGAGTTTATCTTCCTAAGAGTTTCCACATTTTTCCTCCATTTCACCTTGGGAAAAATTCATACCAGGAGAATGAAATATATTTCCCATTTTTTACATCGTTCTCAGTGATTAGTCAACAAAGGAGCCCTAGTGATATATAGAACTGAGACTTGGTTGTTTGGGCATGAAGAAAGAAAGAGACCAGGAGGCCCAATGAAGTAATATGAACCTATTGGGGGACTCACTTGGGCGGGGGGGGTGAAGTCAAAATTAAGATTCACAGAGTAATCAGTATTAAAACTTTTCCTAAGAGTTATAAAAGCAAAGAATCTAGGCGGGAAAGAACCTTAGAGATTAACTAGTCCAATCCTCTTATTTTATAGATGACAAATGTGAGTGCCGAGAAGATACATGACTTGCTCAAAGTCACATAGTCAGTATCTGAACCCAAGTTCTATGACTGCAAATCCTTTCCACAACAGGCTGCATCAGAATTTTAATCTAGGTTCACAATTAATCAGAAGGATTTGAAACAAGTTATGGACTTCCTTGGGATTTAGTTTCTTCATCTATAAAAGAAATAATTTATGTTCTAAGATCTTTCATATTGCATCTTTTATATAGAATTATAAATATAGATATAGAAGAAACATCAGAGACCATTTAGACCAACTTCCTTATGATACTGTTGAAGAAACTAAGGTTCAAGAAATTTAATCAGCTTGCCTGAGGTCACATAGATAAGAATCATGAGAGGTGGGATTAGAATCTAGAGCCAGTGTACTTTCCATTGTACAACACTGCCATTTTTCCAATCAGAATATTTTATGATTCTGTGGTTCTGAGTCATAGTACCCTTTTGTCCAGAATAGCTTAGAGACCCACTGCAGAACCAGTTGAGGTTTGAGGCCCCAGAGTCAGGGTCATTAGTCAGGCGGGACTAATCATGATTCTACATATACCCTAGAGAGGAGGTTAGGAGGCAGGATAATGAATAATAATAAAAAAGAAGAATAGCTGATATTTCTATAGTGGACAATGTCCTTTTTTCACAACTCTAGGAGATAGAGAGCTCAGGTACTACTATCTGCCTTTGAATGACGGGAGAAAAGCTCTAGAGAGTTGAGGTTATTTTCTAGAGGTTGTACAGGTAGGAAGAGGCAGAGAAACTTAACCTCAGGATCAATGGTCTTCCCACTGCATCATACTGATCCATGAGGAAACTTAGATATCACCCATTCTCCAAAGGAAAAAAAAGGATTATCTCTGGCTTTGAGAGGAGGTCTTTGTGGTATGCATGGAAGAACTGATGTCTCTGAGTCATCACTGGTTCCTTTCTCAGCAGTGCTGGGACAGATCAATGATGCCTGAGTCCTGTAGGAGAACAGAATCTGCAAAGAATTAGAAGTTCTGAGGTCCCCCCTCAAACAAGGACTTCTTCATCTTTGTATCTCTTCCTGTGTGTAGCACAGTTTTTTGTTCACAATGTTATAGCAGAGTGAGCTATTAATAGAAGTTTTATGAATTGGGAATGCACTTGTAAACTGAAGGGTATCAGCATCCTTTTCTTTGGCATATCTGCTTTGGCTGGGGGGGGTGGGGGATAAAGCGAAAAAGCCCCAGCATGTGAGGAGCTTCCCTCCCAGGCTCCAGACACGGAGAGGCCTCAGTGCCTAAAGAGACAGCCAGAGCAGCATTTTGTTGGGGTGTCAGGGGCTGCCCTCCACTGGGCTGCCCCATATAGGTTTGGTTGAAAGAATTAGGGCTATTTAGCCTGGAGGAGAGAAGCCTCAAGAAGGCTATCCTGGGAAAGAGAGATTTTATTTATCCTTGTAACGGGAGAAATAGGTAGGAGTTGCAAAGAAGTGAATTGAGGTTTTATGCCAGAAAACAATTGGAGCTATCCATCAGAGCTGCCTCAGAGTAGAATGGACTGCCTTGGGAGGCAGGGAAGGCCTTCAAACAAAGACATGATGATCAGCTGTTATATATGTTGCAGAACTGATTCTTCAGCTATGCTTTGGTCTAGGGAGCCTCTGAGTTCCATACTTCACAATTTGGAGATTCTTTGAAGGTTCCAGGCCTTTTATCAGCGTGGCCTGAAGCTTGCCTGACATCCAGATTGCTGGCACACTGCCTGACCCCTAAAGCCTCCTGGTACAGAGGTACAGGAAGCAGTCATCCAGTTGCTCTGATTTGAGGAGTGCAGAAACCAGCCCATGCACACCTGTGACCCCACACATCGCTCCTACTCGCCTGGAACAGGGTCAGAAATTTCCACGCTCAGTCAGTCACTGATGTTAAGGTTCTTTTTCAAAAGGCCACTTGTTTGGGAAGCAGAACACCTTGATACCAAAGTCAATAGTCTGTTTTCACAAATATTTAAGTGATATTTATTAATTATGGAAGACAGGTGGTATGAAACATTGGACTTGGAGTCAGAAATACTTGAATATGAATCCTGTCTCAGATACTTGTGTGACTATGATCAAGTTTCCTCAGCCTCAGTTTCCTCACATATAAAATGGGGATAATAACAGCCCCTGTATCACAGGGGTTTTGTGAGAAATAAATGAGACAGCAAACATAAAGCATTTCACAAATGATAAAGCACTTTATAAATGTGAACTATTAAATACTTAGTAGGTGCAGAACATGAAATGCACAGAGAAGGAAGGTGAAGTGTTTACCTTCTACGTATGACAAGACACATCTGCTGTTGTATCAAAATGTAAAGATAGAACCATGCCCCAGTCAAAAGTCGTTTTCACTGAAATAATCAGTAGAGAGCTGGGCCTGGAATCAGGAAGATCTGGATTCAAGTCTGGCTGTTGACACTTACCAACTGTGTGACCTTGGGCAAGTCACTTAACCTCTGTTTGCCTCAGTTTACTCAACTGTAAAATAGGGACAATAATAACACCTACCTTACAGGGATGTTGTGAAAAGCAAATGAGATATTTGTAAAGCATTTAGCACAGAGCCTAACACATAGTAGGTGCTATCTATGTAACTGTCTATCTATTGATCAATCTATCTAGATTCATATTATTATATAGTAATTGATATATATACCATTTTCTTCCAAAAAAAGAAATATTTGTAAAACTATATAAATCATAATTATTATTCTTATTATCATTGTCTTTTTTGTTGTTACTACTGTTATTACGTCCTCCACAAATGGTGTTTTGAAGGCTAGACTAGGGTCACACTGGTACAAGCTTTGGAAGATCCTATCATGCTGGAAAAGCTCTGAGAAAGGGCCTGAGAGTGAGCCACACAAGGACTACCCTAACAGAGTGTCGAGAGGTACATCACTAGGGGACAGAGTAGGACAGGAATAAACAGTCACCAGAGTCCCAGTTCTGGAGTCAGAAAGAAGACCTGGATTTGTATCCTCCTTCTGACATGTAACCAATTGTGTGATCTCTGGGTAAGTCACTTCACCTCCCAAAATGATATTTTTTGTAAAATGATGGTATTGTACTGGATAGTCTTTGAAGTTACTTCCAATTCTAGATTTATGACCTAAAGGAGGATTTTTTTTCTAGCCATTGTAACTAATGAATACCATCTACTCAAGGCAAAGAGGGCCTGAAGGAAGGGCTGGGATCTGAGTGGAGGGAGTCCCCTTTCACTCCCATGAAGTCATCGATCCTTAGAGTATCAAAATGTAAAGTGCGGCATTTGAAAAGCATTTTTTTTACATGAACACTGTGAGATGAGTAGTGCCATTGACTGCCTTCATTAAGAGAAGAGCATTCCCTCATAGTTACACAGGTTTTAAGTGGCTCTCCTGATTTCCCACTCATTTCATTACAACATGATGCCCCTCACAGCACATGATTTCTCATTGTTCCTTCCTTCCCAGGCAACATATGCAGTTCTGCAATGGCTTAAGTAGTACCCTGTCCTCAGAACCTCTTCTTTCTTCCTCCTTTTATTCATATCTTCTTGCCCTGTGTTCCATTCTTCTTTCATTTGTATGGTAAATGCCATTGAGCATTCATGGATTATATTTCCTACTTATATCTTATAATGGAATATACCATTCTTTTACTTACAATTCCTTGTATATTTCTTGGAAACAGCATTTGTTCATTTAGCAAGTAGTTCTTTAATCCATCTATGCATTGATATAAGAAACTCATGGTGGAAGGGTTGATGGTGGGTGGGATCCACCTAATGTGCCATCAGGAAACTGGGAAATGTGTTTGTCCATTTTCAAAGAGGACCGTGGCTTGCAATTGACTTTGATTTGAGGGAAGGCTGTGCCAGGTCACCAATCTCCTACAGAACCACCTGGATCCAGTGACCAGATATTCATCAAGATGACTAGAGATGGCCAAGGATGTAATGGGAGACCCTGAAAAGGAAACTGGGAAGTACAAAGGTGATTAAGACGCAGTTTTTTTTTTCTTTTTTTTATTTTTCTTTTTTTTTTTAAAACAAATGCTTTATTAACTTCTGTTTTACATAATTCATTTCCGCCAGATTTTGAGTTACAATCATTTTCCCCCCATTATTCCCCTACCCAACCTCCCAGAATAGTAATCCCACAAGATATCGCTTCCTCCAATCTGTTCTCTCCCATACCTTCTCCCATACCCCCATCGACTTTTCCATTAGAGGAAGGTGAATCTTTGTGTCCCAATGCCTGCACATCTTATCTCCCAATTATAGGCAAAAGAGTATTAATAATAGTATTTATATATATATTTGAAACATTTAATGTTCCGACCTCGAATTTCAGATCCATTTCCTTCCTCCCTTGTCACCCATTCCTTCTTGGGAGATAAGTAATTCAGTATATGTTATACATGTCTAGCTATGCAAAACATTATCATAGTAGATATATTGTACAAGGCTGCTTATAATTCCCTCCCACTCATCCCACCCCCCACCTGGTCCATTCCCTACATGATCCTGTCCCTCTTTTATAGTGGGTACTTCCAACCTCCCCTCACCCCGAGGATGCCCTCCCATCCATCATCCCTCCTCCCATCCCCCTTCCCCCTCTCCTGCTGCAGGTTGAGATATCCCATTTACTATGTATGTCATTTTCTCCCTGAACCAAATTCAATGTGAATGTGGTTTTGCCTTTTTAGCCTTCCTTATTCTCTCCCTCTTTTGCAACCACTTCCCCTTGCTTCTTCTGCATGGGATAGTTTGCACTACCCTGTCTCTCCCCATCTCCTCTTGCCACTTTCCTCTCTCACCTCATAATTTCATCCCTTGAGTATTCTCCCTTCCCAACAAATTCAACTTATGCCCTCTATCCATATATAACTGTAACCATATACACACACATTCACATATGTATTCATATGACCACACCCCCTTCTTCCATTATTTTCATAGTGAGAAAAATATCATCAGTCACAAATATTGCTTTTCCATATAGGAATGTAAATAGTTCAACTTTGATAAGTTCCTTTTGATTTCTTTTCCCTGATTACCTTCTCAGGCGTCTCTTCCTTCTTGTGTCTGGGTGTCAAATTTTCTATTCAATTCTGGTTTTTTCCTCAAAAATGCTTGAAAGTCCTCTATTCCACTGAATGACCATATTTTCCCCTGAAACAAAATACTCAGTTTTGCTGGGTAGGTGACCCTTGGCTTCATTCCCAGTTCTTTTGCCCTCTGGAATATCATATTCCATGCCCTTCGATCCCTCAGTGTAGAAGCTGCCAGGTCCTGGGCTATTCTAATTGTGTTTCCACAATATTGAAATTGTTTCTTCCTGGCTGCTTGGAGTATTTTCTCCTTGATCTGGGGATTCTGGAACCTGGCTATAATATTCCTGGGAGTTTTCCTTTTGGGATCTTTTTCAGGAGGTGATTGGTGGATTCTTTCAACCTCTATTTTGCCCTCTGGATCTAAAACATCAGGGCAATTTTCCTTGAGAATTTCTTGAAGGGTGATTTCTAGGTTCTTTCCTTGATCATGGCTTTCAGGTAGTCCAATAATTTTTAAATGATCTCTCCTGGATCTATTTTCCAGGTCAGTGGTTTTTCCCATGAGATATTTCACATTGCCTTCTAATCTTTCATTTGTTTGGTTCTGCTTAACAGCATCTTGATTTCTCATAAAGTCACTAGCTTCCATTTGCTCCAGTCTAAGTCTGAAGGAATGAATCTCCTCAGTGAACTTTTGAGATTCTTTTTCCATCTGGCAAATTCGACTTTTTAAGGCATTCTTCTCCTCAATGCCCTTTTGGGCCTCCTTTGCCATTTGAGCTAGTCTATTTTTTAAGGTGTTGTTTTCCTCAGTCAGGCTGTTGACCCTCATTTAATACTTTTCCTGCATCCTTCTCATTTCTCTTTCTAATTTTTCCTCCACTTCTCTTATTTGATTTTTAAAGTTCTTCTTAAGGTCCTCTATGGCCTGCAACCCGCTCATGTTTTCCCCTGGGGCTTTTGGAGCAGGACTTTTGACCTCACAGTCCTTTTCCTGTTCTATGCCCCCAAAATAGGAGTCTAGGGTTGCATTTTTCTGTTTCCTTTGCCTTGGCATGTTGCCACTTAATTGCTTGACTTTTGGGCTTGTTGCCACACTATGGCTTTAAGGCCAGATAGAGGAATTTTCGTCCCAAACGTGTGGTGGGCAACTTCCGTTTCTGGCAAGCTGTAAACCCACCCACAACTTCCACCCTAGATCACAATCCAGATCCAGGGAGGTTAAAGCAAGAGCGATTACCCCCCAAGACTGATCGCTGGATCTCCCTACAAATTTGCAGGCTGGGAGCGGGATCTGCCTCTGAAAACTACAAAATGGAGTTTGTCCTCAGCGGCTTCTAGCCCCCAGGGGAGGGAGCCGACGCATTCCCTAATACCAATCCCAAAGTCCATAGGACACTAACCTCTTACTTTATCCTAGGCAAGTCTATGTTGATAATTCTGGAGTCGCCACATCTCCTGGTGTTCTGGGGTTCCTCCAGCTGGCTGCTGGCCTTGCCGCCCTGGGGCTAAAACCTCGGCTCATGTGGACCTGGGCTCGGCTCGGCTCGGCTCCTGCACTCTGAGCGCTGTACACTGCCAGGTCCCAGACCACTGCGCTGGTCCTTCCTGCAGGGCTGCTGGGCTGTCCTCAGCAGGAGTTTAGCTTCTCTGTGTCATTCTGTGGGTGCTGGGGCTCGAGAAGTTGTTCAGAGTCCCCTTTTACATCGTTTGGGGGGAATGTGGGGGCAGAGTGGCTTGGATGAGCTGTTTCTACTCTGCCATCTTGGCTCCGCCCCCCTAAGACGCAGTTTTTGACCTCAAGAAGTTTATAGTTCAGAAGCAGAGATAAGACTAAGATATAAAAACATTAAGATGTCTTAAGATGTAAGAAAAGCATAATAGACACATTATATTAAGATTAAGAAAAATATAATAGAAATATTGAGACATAAGAAATATTTTATGCAATGTATAATATGCAAAATGCATAATGGGCAGCTGGATGGCACAGTAGATAGAGTCATAGGCCTGGAGTCAGGAAGACTTATCTTCACAGGTTCAAAAGTGGCCTAGACACTAACTGCGTGACCCTGGGTGAGTCACTTAAACTTGTTTCTCAGTTTCCTCATCTGTAAAACGAACTGGAGAAGGAAATGACTTAAACTACTCCCTATATCTTTGTTAAGAAAACCCCAATTGAGGTCACAAAGAGTTTTGATTGAAAAACAACTGAACAAAAATGCACAATAGAAAGGTAGATGGAGAACAGCAGTTCTCCTTAATGAGATCACCTCGGTTCAAGTTTCACTTCTGTCTGACTAATATCCATTATGTGACCCTTGATAAGTCCTTTAACCTCCCTCCAAGCCTGTAAGCTATAGAACAGTTGTTAATTGACATTGGTAGAAGCCATTTCCCCACTGAGTTCTTTACACCTATAGAATCAGAGATTTATACCCACCTCAAAGTGTTTAGAGAGAATGCAAAGTATGGTTCAACTGAATTCAACAAACATCAATTATACACCTACTGTCTGTACAGTATTGCGTATAAGGTACCTTTAATTTGGAGAAGTTAAGACGTGAAAAGGAGAAATAAAAAACATATTTTGTATAAAGAAAAAGAATTAAATCAACAGGTAAAAGATGGAAGTTATTACTGCTGTTATAGGTGAATATTTTGATGACTGAAAGGAGTAAGAAAATAACTCAGCTTAATAAAAATTACTAAAATGTGAATACTAAAAAAAACATAGCTTTCAGATGATTTTGGAGCAGTTTGAGAAAGAAAATGAATTGTGGCATAAAGGTTTAGGAAGAAGCCCCATTTAAATGTGAACAGTTTGGTGGTATAAAGGGTGAAAAGAAAGAACTTTCTGTTTATTAAAAACTGGGAAAAGAAAATACAGTGAAACCATGTCAAAGACACAGAATGTGTGTGTGTGTGTGTGTGTGTGTGTGTGTTTGAGAGAGAGAGAGAGAGAGAGAGAGAGAGAGAGAGAGAGAGAGAGAGGAGAGAGAGAGGGAGGGAGAAAGAGAGAGAGATTACTTAACACCGAAAACTGAGTATGAATAAATCTAATGTTTTTATAAAATAATTTAGTTGAATTGTTACCCTTTAAGTGAAAGGTAAATCATGATAGCCAGGAGGCTCTGATTTAAGCCATTGAAAGGTATAGGATAGCTCGAGAAGGACAGGATAGAAGAGACAGATTGAAGATTGAAGAAAAACTGGAAGATCAAAAGGAATGTTTTGGAGTTGGTAAAGTGACAAACAGTAAAAGTAGTCAACTGATGAGAATGTTTTGGCTGCTAGTTCCTAATTGGATGAGTGAAAAAAACAATTTTAGCAAATTTCTGTTATTATCACCTAGATGTTAAGAGAAGTAAAACTTTTCAAAAGTACCTTTCGGTCTTTTATGTTGTTTTTGGTTTGAGAAGAATGACAAAAAGGGGGAAAGATTCATACTGCTGCTGCTTTGCCCTATGAGAAGAGCTGATCAGTCTAGTGTGTTTTTTCCATGAAATTAAACTGAGCTATTTGTTGCAAGATTTCTTCTGAGTGGACAATGTAGCTTCTTGGTAAGTGATAATCCATATACCTCAGAGATGGCCAGTCTGATGATGTTTGCAATTATCTGGCATAAAGGGTTTTGCTATGCATACATTAAGAGTCAACACTTTCTAATTTACTCAGCTGGATAGTGGTGAGGACCAATAGCTAGTCAGTTAGCAGGGAAATGATTTTATATGGTATAATTCCTTCTAAATGAACCAATGACATCAAAGTCAGCTGTCCAGAGATGATAGTTACTCTAAGCACATGAGTCTTCCTCTCATGTTTCCCTGACGTGTTCCTGTATGTGTATCTCCCTCATAGATAAGTGAATTGGTGAGAGAGGATATGATCCTTGTTTGGGCATGTATTGTAATATATGGTATTTATTCACTCACTTGCTTAATATATATCTGAACCTATGATGTTATCATTATTTCTTTGGCATAATTTCTAAGTAAACATGTTTAAAGACTGAAAAAAGTTTCATTATTATGAGTAGCAGGATCATGCAAATGAGGTCCAGTGCACAGATTGTCTATATCCACTGTAATTTGGCACATTGTGTTTCATATTCAAAGACTGATATGACATAGACTCAGCCTTCAAAGAGATCACAAAGTGGAAGAGAGACATTTATTTGAATAAAAATTATAGAAATAAGAATGTAATGAGTGCATAGGAGAGGTACAGGCAAAATGCTGAGAAATTTGAGGAAGAAGAAATGACTTCCAGTTAATGGGGGTAGAATGCCAGTTAAAATTTTCTAAAAGTGGCACCTGAGCAGAGCCATGAAGAATCTATATAATTCCCTGAATTGCTATTATTGTATCCTGCCTCAAATAACCACACATCTGTGAGCATGTTCTAACTCTAAGAAGAATGTAAATTTCTTAAATGAATGAATGAAATTAAAAGCATTGATTAAGCTCTTACTCTGTATCAGATATAATACTAACAACTGAGGATATTAATACAAAAATAAAACAGTCAGTCTCTGCCCTCAAGTAGTTTACATTCTAGTAAGGGGAGACTACATATATGATAGAGTAATGGTCAGGAAAAGGTGTCTTGGTTTGGGAAGTCATAAGGATGCTAAGTGGAGCTATGGAGGAGTCAATACACCTGCCTTTTCAGAAGCAATGATAGTACTGGTTGGGTTGAATCTGTCTAGTGTAAGTAATCATGGTCATATTCTTGCACAGGCATAGCAGATAGCAACGAGATGGTTGGATGGTATAAAAGCATGGTCTAGGATCCAATGTCACATAGAGTGTCTGTTTGTTGACTTACCCATCAGGAGAGCATGGCCCCAGTAAGGCAGTTTCAAAGTGAGTAGATTAAGCCATGATTTCTAGAGATTGGTGGTTTAGAGCAGTGCTTCTTAAACTATGGGTTAGGACTCCATATAGGGTCATGAAAATTTTGGCAACAGTAAAAAGGTTTCTGAATGTTCAGTGATCTAAAATTAATTAAAAATCGAACATATAATTAATCTGAGGTGTTTATGGCACCACTTGCCCATGTTGCATCACGCAACTTTACTTCAGTCTTGGTTCTGAACACAAAGCATGTAGACTTTGCACTGTGCATGCCCTGAGACCATGCAATGCCAATGAATGCTGCCTAAATACAAAAAAGGATGACAAATGGAAAAAAATTTAAGAAGTCCTGGTTTAGAGGAATCATCAGAATGATGAAAAGTAGATGTTCAAGATGCCTTCAAGGAGTGGTTCCTTCCTGTCTGTGTGTCCCTAGGTCTTTGTATTCTTTGGTGCCTTGCATTTACTAAGTATCTAATAAATATTTATTGAGAGGTATTGATGCATGTCTATTTTGGGCATGGGGGATGGCACAAAGTCACTGAGGAGGTTGGATGAAAACAGGAGACAGATTGACTATGAGATTAGATGAAGAAGAAATTACTTCTAATTGTAGAAATTTAGGAAAATTTCACAGAGAAGGTAATAATTGGATGGAACTTTAAAGATCAATAGGAGATGAACAGGTAAACATTATAGATAGGGCATTCTAGGGGTAGGGAACAGTATGAGATAAGTCTGAGAAGTAAGATAGTGAGGGATGAATTAAGGGAATAGTTCAATTTGATTAGATCATACAATATGTGAGGGGGAGAAGTGTGAGTTAAGGCTAGAGAAATTGGTTGGATCTAGATGGCAGAGACCTTTGAATGTTTGAATCTTATTCAGTAGGCAAAGAGGAGCCAATGAAGACTGTTGAGCAAGAGAGTGATGTGATCAGAACTAAACACTAAGATAATTACTCTGCCAATTAGAATCTAGAAGACTAATTATGCACTTGTTTCGATTGTACAGTGATGAGAGCAGGAAGGCCTGAATTAGAGCTAGGGTAATGTCAATTGTAGAGTGACAGGAGAAGAGAAAATGCACAGAAGGAGGGGCAGGAGTAGGGAAAGCCATAAGGACAAAAAAATTTGCTATGACCTTGGGCAAGTTACTTAACCCCAATTGCCCTCCAAAAATCGCAAAAAAAAAAAAAAATTTGCTATGACCTGCCAGATGATATTAATTCTCCAATTACAAAACTGAACTCAATTGACACAGAAAGAAGAAATGGAATCAAATTTCCCCATACCAAAAAAGAAAAAATACAGTGATTCTGATCCTTAGTACTGTAATATTCAGAAGAACCCCAAATATAAGGTCTAAAGACTCTGTAGTCCTACTTCCATCTATCAAGCAGAAGTCAGAATGTGAGATTGTTCTAGTAAAAAGGTATAATTCCCTCCATGGGCCAACTGACAAAGTAATTAAAGAAACCCACAGAAATGCTATACAGCTTCTTTCTGAGCAGCCAAATCCCAATAAGAGACAGTTTCCTTTCAGCTCCTAGAAAGGAGTTAACCCTAATATGACCTCCTATTTGTGTTGAGACCTTGACTCTCTACCTTTCTATGAAGGAATCCTGGCCCTTTCCTTCCAAACCATAATCCAACTCATGTGTCATTTCATTGCTTTCTGTACCCCTGTCGATGAATATGTTCCTCTTGCAGACGTTAATGACATTTGGGTGTTTAAAAAAACACAGATGGTATTGTGTGATTTGAAGGCTAATTGCAGCAAATTTATCTGATAAGCAGCTCTCATTATGTACTCATCAAACTGTTATAGAAGTAAGTGGTTGCCTCATGGATGTGTTTGTCAGGGTTTTTTAATACAAAAGGAAAAAATTGAAGAAAACAGAGTGTAGATTAGGAGATGTGGTGAATTACACTAGAAAGAGTTTAGGACAGTGAGATGTAAACTTAAAACTCTACTCTCTAGTAAGCATCACCTTGGGTAACTTATTTCCCTTCACTGGGTTGCAACATCTATCTTTGTAAAATGTAGGGATTGAATTAGTTGATTTAAAATTTCCCTTCAGTTCTAAGATTCTTTGTATTTTAAAAAAAATTTAATCAATCTTTTGTTTTTATATCATTTTTATTTCTCAGTTATCCTAGGTCAAGTCTCACTTGGGCTAGTCCAGTGATTTGGGCTCAATAACAAAATATTTGTGGACCATAATATGCAAAAAAGATAACTTTATTTACAATAAAAAAGGAAATATAACAAGACTTAGAATGCTGGACCTGGAGACAGGAAGTTAAGAAGATCTGAGTTAAAACCTGGCTTCTGATGCTTTTTAGCTATGTGACTCTGGGCAAATCATTTAAATTCTATCTATATCAATCTCATTTGTTAAATGGGGATGATAATAGCACCTACTTCTCAAAGTTCATGTGAGGATAAAATGATACAATATTTGTAAAGCACTTTGCAAACTTTAAAACACTATATAAATGCTAGCTATTATTTATTATTATTAAAAACAGACTTATCAAAACAATGTGAAAGGAGACTCCGAACAACTTCTGGAGCCACAGCACCCACAGAACAGCACAGAGAAGCTAACCTCCTGCTGAGGACAGCCCAGCAGCAGTGCAGGGAGTGGCCAGCGCAGCGCTCTGAAAGCAGGCAGCACAGCGTACTGGGAACCTACAGCACAGCTCGCAGAGCCCAGGTCTTCGGTTTTAGCCCCAGGGTGGCCAGGCCTTCAGTCAGCTGGAGGGACCCCAGAACACCAGCAATTGTGGTGATTCCAGAATTATCAGCACAGATATGCCTAGGACAAAGTGAGAGGTTAGTGCCCTATGGACTTTGGGACCAGTATTTGGGGAACTCGTGGCTTCCTCCCCTGGGGGCGAAAAGCTGCTGAAGAAACAGAGGCACAGAAGCCATTTTGCAGCGTCAGTAGTGGCCCTAGCTCCTGGTCTGCAAACTGTAGGGAGATCCAGCAATAAGTCTGGGGGTTAATCGCTCTTGCTTTAAACTGCCTGGATCTGGATTGTGGTCTGGGGGGGAAGTTTGGGGTGGGTATCCAATTGGCCAGAGTGGGTGGAGGCTTTACAGAGGCCACCCAACTGGCGGAAGTTGTGAAGACCCCACATTTGGGTGGAAGCTCCCCTGTCTGGTGGCAGAGTCCTACTGTGGCAACAAGCCCAAAAATCAAGTAATTAAGTGGCAATATGCCTAGGCAAATGAATCAAAATAAACAGAAAAGTTCAACATTGGACTCCTATTTTAGGGGCAAAGAGGCTCAAAGCATGGAGGAGGACTGTGAGGTCAGAACTCCTGCACCAAAAGCTCCAAATGAAAATACAAGCTGGCTACAGACCATAGAGGACCTTAAGAAGCAGATAAGAGAAGTGGGGGAAAATATGGGAAGAGAAATGAAAAAGATGCAAGAAAAGTATGAAATGACAGTCAACAGCCTGACTGAGGAAAATAACACCTTAAAAAATAGACTACCTCAAATGACAAAAGAGGCTCAGAAAGGCAATGAGGAGAAGAATGCCTTAAAAAGTCAAATTTGCCAGATGGAAAAAGAATCTCAAAAGCTCACTGAGGAGATTCATTCCTTCAGAGTTAGACTGGAGCAAATGGAAGCTAATGACTTTATGAGAAATAAAGATACTATTAAACAGATCCAAATAAATGAAAAAATAGAAGGCAATGTGAAATATCTCATGGGAAAAACCATTGACCTGGAAAATAGATCCAGGAGAGATAATTTGAAAATTATTGGACTACCTGAAAGCCATGATCAAAGAAAGAACCTAGAAATCATCCTTAAAGAAATTCTCAAAGAAAATTGCCCTGATGTTTTAGACCCAGTGGGGGAAATAAAGGTTGAAAGAATCCACCAATTGCCTCCTGAAAAAGATCCCAAAAAGAAAACTCCCAGGAATATTATAGCCAGGCTCCAGAACTCCCAGATCAAGGAGAAAATACTCCAATCAGCCAGGAAGAAACAATTGCAATATTGTGGAAACACAATCAGAATAGTCCAGGACCTGGAAGCTTCTACACTGAGGGATCGAAGAACATGGAATATGATATTCCAGAGGGCAAAAGAGCTGGGATTGAAGCCAAGGGTCACCTACCCAGCAAAACTGAGTATCTTGTTTCAGGGGAAAATATGGTCATTCAGTGGAATAGGGGACTTTCAAGCATTTTTGATGAAAAAACCAGAGTTGAATAGAAAATTTGACATTCAGACAGAAGAAGCAAGAGATGCTTGAGAAGGTAATCAAGGAAAAGAAATCAAAAGGAACTTATCAAAGTTGGACTATTTGCATTCCTACATGGAAAAACAATAACTGTTTTTGATGAAACCTTTCTCATTATGAAAATAATTGAAGAAGGGTACATGGCATATGTTCACAGGTATACATGGATAGAGGGCACAGGTTGAATTTGATGGGAAGGGATGATTCTTTTTTTTTTTTTTGGAGGGCAATTGGGGTTGGGTGACTTGCCTGGGGTTGCTCGGCTGGGTTTTTGTTTGTGTGTTGGGTGTCTGGGGCCAGATCCGGGCTTGGGTCCTTCTGGCTCCAGGCCCGGCACTCTCCTCACTGCGCCACCTAGCCACCCCAAGGAAGGGATGATTCTTAGGGGTGAAGTCAAGAGGTGAGAGAGGAAAGTGGCAAATAGGAGATGGAGAGAGACAGGGTGGGGTGAACTATCTCATGTAGAAGAGGCAAGGGGAAGTAGTTGCAGGGGAGGGGAAGAACAGGAAGGCAAAAAGGCAAAAGCATATTCTCATTGAAGTTGGCTCAGGGAGAGAATCACATACATACTAAATGGAATATCACCCTCACTCACTCTCCCGAGTAGGGGAAAGGGGGACGAGAGGGAGGATGATGGAGGGGAGGGCATTCTGGGGGGAGGGGAGGTTGGAAGTACCCACTATCAAAGAGGGACAGGATCAAAGTGGGGAGTGGACCAGGTTGGAGGTGAGATGGGTGGGAGGGAAATATAAACAGTCTTTTACAATACAAAAAAATAATAATAATTAATAAAAATTAAAAAAAAACATAAAAACAGCCTTACCTCACATGGAGCCTGTGATGGGAGGAATTTGCTGAAGGGTAGAGCAGAGCCCATAGGAAGCTGGGAGTCAGAGCTGGACTAGATGGTTGGGAGGATAGCACACTTCTGAGGAAGACAGATATACTTGTGAGTAAGTGTTGGTCTTATATTAGTTTGTGGGAAGGCTGAAGGATCATGCGGCTCTCTGTGTTGATATGGCTTACTAACTTCTTTGCTACTGTGGTGGAATTGGTTTACTGCTTTGGGGATTTGGTTTTCTGGTATCTGAATAAATATTTTACTTCTGTCTTCTATATGAAGAATCTGCTATATTTTGCAATCAAGCACCATGCAGGTATATTTATGGTAATCGTTGGTGTTGTGAATATTGCATTGGTGCTAAAGCCAGGCAAAAATATTGAGGCAGAAATATATTCAGCAAGGTAGTAGAACCTCTGTCAAATCACTGGAGTTCTGATTTCAAATAGCCTTCGTATTTTTATGCCTCTGGTCCTCCAAATCAATGAAGTCCTACTGCCCCAATATAGCCCTCTCAATCTTTCTTCCCACCCAATAATAGAAGATTCAGAAGTGAATCCTACACTGTTAACCTTTCATTTCCAGTCTGATAAGATGGTTTCATTTTGTGTGTGTCTGTGTGTGTATGTGTGTCTGTGTGTGTGTGCGCGCGCACCTGCTGCTATTTGGGACTTAACCATGTTCGACATCTCCAAACTCTCTTCTTCAATCATCAGTCAAGGACTAAGTGTATACATTGTACCAGGCAATGTGAGCTACCAGGAATACAGACAAAAGAGAAAGAATCCCTGAACTCAGAGAGTTAACATTCTATCAGGAGAGATAATATGTACATACATAAGTTGATCAGAAATACATACAAAATAGTTACAAGTTAATTGGGGGAAGGAATAATCAGCAACTATGGGAATCAGGGAAGGCTTCATATATAAAATGCAACTTGAGTTATGTCTTGAAGGAAACTAGGGATTCTAAGAGGTGGAAGTCTATACTTAGGTCCTAATTAGTTCAACTAGTGAATCCTCTCACATGGTATAGCATTATTCTAACCATATGTTGTTATTCAGTCATTTCAGTTGTGTCTAACTCTTCATGACCCCATTTGAGGTTTTCTTGGCAAAGATACTGGAGTGATTTCATTTCCTTCTTTAGCTCATTTTATAGATGAGGAACTGAGGCAAGCAGGGTTAAGTGACTTGCTCAGGGTCACACAGCTAGTAAGTGTCTGAGGTCAGATTTGAACTAGGCCTTCTTGTCTCCAGGGCCAGCACTCTATCCACTGCACCACCTAGTTGCTCTCTGCAGACATATGGATATTTTATTGCTTTGAGTCAGCTAGGTGACCCAGAGTGCTGGGTACAATGTAAGGAAAATGGGTTCGAATCTAGACTCAGAGACTTCCTAAGTATATGATCTTGGAGAAGTCACTTAAAACAACAACAACAACAAAACAAACAAAAAACCACCTTTGTCTGTCTCAATTTCCTCATCTGTAAAATGGGGATGTTAACAATAGCACCTATGTACCAGGATTCTTATGAGGATAAAATGAGATAATATTTTAGATTGCCTTGCAAACCTTAAAGCACTGTACAAATCCTAACCATTTCATTGTTATTATTGTTGCTAATTATCTAAAACATGGAGGCTCTTTAGAGACAAATCTTTAGTAATTTTGATTCTTGGTTGTAGTTCTAGTTCCTTTGCCCTCTGGAATATCATGTTCCATGGCCTTTGATCTTTTAATGTTGTAGATGCTAAGTCCTCTGCAATCCTGATTGTGGCTCCCTAATATTTGAATTGTTTCTGTCTAGCCACTTACAGTATTTTTTCCTTGACCTGATATTTCTATAATTTGGCTATAATGTTCCTTGGAGTTTTATTTGTGATCTCTTTCCTGAGGGGAATCAGTGGATTCTTTCAATATCTATGTTACCCTCTGGCTCCAAGATATAAGAGCAATTTTCTTTCATAATTTCTTGAAAGATGCCGGTTAGGTCCTCCTTTTTTGATTATGGCTTTCAGGAACTGAATGATTCTGATGTTGCCACTCCTGGATCTATTTTCCAGCTCAGTTGTTTTCCAATGAGATATTTTACATTTTTCTTCAATTTTTTTTCATTTTTTTAAATTTGATTGATTCTTCATCTCTCATAGAGTCAATAGCTTTCACATGCCCAATTCTCACTTGTAAAGAGTTGTTTTTCTCATTTAGCTTTTGTACTTTCTTTTCCATTTGGTCAATTGTAGCTTTTAAGGAGCTGTTTTCTTCAATGAATTTTTGTATCTCCTTTTCCATTTGAGCAATTCTATTTGAAGTAGTTTTTTTTTCAAACTCATCTTTTTTTTCATAATTCTCATGCATTACTCATTTCTTTTCTCAATTTTTCTTCTACCTCTCATGATTTTTAAGCTCTTTTTTTAGCTCATCCATGAGTTCTTTCTAAGCTTGAGATGACTTCCATTTTTCTTTGGGGTTTTGCCCATAGATGTTTTGACTTGTCCTCTTCTGATGTTGTGTCTTGATCTTCCCTGTCACTTTAATGTCTTTCTATGGTCAGATGTTTTGTTTGTTTGCTCATCTTTGTTGGCTTTTACTCTTTATTTTAAATTCGAGCTCTGCTCCTACTATAGAGGGGGCACTGCCTCAGGCTTCCTGTGCCAGAGGCTGCAGGCTCTGGCTATTTACTTGGTGCTGCCTGATTGTGCCCAGAGGCCCATGGGGGATCCTCTTTCTGATGTTGCACTAAAGGCATTGGGTTGGGGAGGGCTGGCTCTGCTGGAGTTGAAGGGGTCTGGTAGCTTATGTGGTGCTGTTGGGGTCCTAATGCTGGTGTCTGAAATATATTGAGACTGTTGGTATGTTTCTGTGTTTCTCTGGGGCTACATTGAAGCACATGGTGGTCTGGTCATTGAAGCTTGCCTATTTGCTGCTGCTACACTTAGTGGTTCTCAGGGCTAAAGTCTTCCCATTTCCCTGGCTATGCTGAGGCTCATGACACGTACTGATGTTGGTGTTTGCCTACTCTACAACATGGGGGCTCAGAATCTCTTGCTGGTTTTCTGAGGTTGGGCTAAAAGATTGTT
Organism: Gymnobelideus leadbeateri; assembly: GCA_011680675.1. Lineage (NCBI taxonomy): Eukaryota > Metazoa > Chordata > Mammalia > Diprotodontia > Petauridae > Gymnobelideus > Gymnobelideus leadbeateri. The sequence goes on along the minus strand of WOXC01007148.1, from coordinate 280,177 downwards.
TTATCTTGTCTTTTTACTGGTTTGGCTATTCCAAGATTTGTTTTGGTTGCTATTTTATGTTCGTTTGCAGGTGAATATAGGAGAATTACCACAATTTACTGCTTATTCTACCATTGTGACTCCCTCAATCAGTAACATTTATCAAACACTTTTGGCTTTCAGTTCAATTTATTTTTTCTATATAAACATGTGGGAATGGATTACTTAGCTTTTTTCTCATAATTGGTAATTGCATAATATATAATATGTGCACATTATGTTAATATATTAATAGTATATAATATGGAAATTCTTCATAATTTCCTCATAATTAACTTTTTTGTGTTTTTCTTATTTGGAGGGTACTTATAAGTAAAATAACCTATTCATTTTTATTTTGTTTTGTTTTGGAACGAATTCCTTAAATGATTTATTTTAATTTAAAACCCCTATTTTCCTTTTGATAATTAGACTCAACTTTAAAGGATATATGATGATGTTTACAATATGCTTCTTTGCCTTTTAGAATGCATATAAGTTCATTTTCTTCTTTGAATTCTGGTGGTTACAAAGTAATCCTGGTTCTTTCTCCTCATTATTTTCAATATTTTATTTTTAAAATAAGGCCTCGATAAATAATGACCCTATATCTTGGCATTTCAGACATGAAGTTTTCCCTCTGTTGGTAATTTATGTGTTTGATTAAGTTATTCTTGTTCTATGTATTAGAAAGATTGGGAGGTAGGTGGATAGTTTTTTATGCCATTTCCTACATTATATTATTAATGTATTTTATATCTGTCATTTTACATGCCAGAAAGGTTATGCTTAAGATTCTGCAAGTTAGACTTCAGCAAAATGTGAAGTAAGATTGGAAAAGTAGTAGAACAATGCTGTATATTGTCACTTTACTTATTTAAGTTATATGCAGAATACATCATGCAAAATGCCAGGCTGGATGAATCAAAAGCTGGAATTATGGTTTCCAGAAGAAATATTACCAATCTCAGATATGCAGATGATGGTCACTCTGAGGGTCGAAAGAGGACTTAAGAAGCTTCTTGATGAAGGTGAAAGAAGGGAGTGTAAAACCTGGTTTGACTCTGAACATCAAAAAAACTTAAGATCTTGGCAACTGGTCTCATTATCTCCTGGCAAATAAAGGGAGAAGAAATACGAGCAATGTCAGCTTTTATATTCTTGGGTTCAAAGATCATTGCAGATGGTGTCAGCAGCCATGAAATTAAAAGATACTTGTTCTTTAGAAGGAAAACTATGGCAAATCTGAACAGAAGAGACGTTAGCTTGCCAACAAAAGACCATAAAAAAGCTATAATTTTTTTTTTCAGTAGCAAATTTTTGAGAGTTGGACTGTAAGGAAAGGTGAGTGCCATAGAATTGATGCTTTCAAATTGTGCTGCTGGAGACTTCTGAGAGTTCCTTGGCCTGCAAGGAGATCAAATCAGTCAATACTTAAAGAAATCAGTTCAGACTATTCATCCGCAGGTCACACACTGAAGCCGAAGCTTACTTTGACCATATAATGAAAACACAACATTCATTGGAAAAGATCTTGATGTGGGGAAAGATTGAAGGCAAAAAGAAAAATGGATGGCAGAGGATGAGATGGATAGATGGTGTCAAGGAAGCAATGACAGACTTTGGGAGATAGTGGAGGACAGAAAAGTCTCACATGCTCTAGTCCATGGGATCACAAAGATTTGTATACTTAGTGACTAAACAACACCAACAAAAATATTTGTCATCTTCTTCTAGATCTATAATACTTAAATTATTTCAGTAAATCTTATGTTCGATGATAGCCAGCCTCAGTCAAAATAAGTGGCTTTGTGTTGAATAGAATTAACTGTTCTTTTAAAGTTGTTGCACTTTTGCCTCTAGCCAAATTTTCTCTTTTGCATTCTATTTGTATGTTTCAAAATCTGCATCAAGAGTTCTGATTTTTCTGATTTCATCCTATTTTTTCCCTTTTCTTTGGAACTATTCTAGATTTGTGTGTGTGTGTGTGTGTTTGTGTGTGTGTGTTTCTGTTTCCTATGATCTCTGAGTTTTCCACAGGATTTTTATTTTATAGGGGAATTCTGTTTAATTTTCATTCATAATATAAAACTTGTTCATAGTGTTTTGGGCTATCTGAGTTTTTGTTTATTCTTCTTTCCCTCTGCATGAACTGCTCTGTTGGTTTCTCTGTTTGGGCATAATTTTTTTATTCTGACTTTTATCTTTTCTCTTGTACTCTCAATTACTTCTCTCTGGTTTCCCTCCTCACATTTGGTAACGTTCCATTTCTATGACTACACAGACCTCCAAGCGTGGGTGCTTCCTCAAGTTGGTAAGCAGGGTCCCCAAAGCCCAGCATCCTGCTCAGAGAAAACTCAAAGTGAGAGGCAATAACTATCCCCAGCTGCTTTTTTAGTCCCTTTTTTCCTTAGCAAAATAGTCTTTCCTTTCTAGCCGGCTGTGTTGGTCTTGCTCTTCCCCTGTCCCCAACACTAATTAGTCTCCTTTTCCTTTGAGTTACTGAGCAGAATCAGAAGGTAGGCATGAAATTAGTAACTGAAATTGGGAAGAAAAACAGCCAAGGACCTCCACAGCTATACCTCAAATGCAAAAGGCTACAAACTTGCCTACACAGCCTGTGCCTGGCCTGAAAAATACTTATGAATGCGGGATAGAGTATGGGAGCTCAATACATTTAAATATTCTGATATTATTTTGCATGTATTTTTTAGCCTTGTGATAAAGTGCTGGGCCTGGAATTCAGAAGACCTGAGTTCAAATCCCACCTCAGACACTTACTAACTGTGTGATCTTGGGCAAGTCAGTTAGATAATATTTGGAAAGCAATTGGTACAGTGCTTGATACTATATAAGTTCTATCTGTTATCATCATTATTTTTGTTTTTGTTGTTACAAATATTAGGGGAAGATGCCCTAAGCAAGAAGTTCCCATGTGTAGGGTTAGAATATGGGAGTGGTTTCCATTTAAGTGTAATTAGGGTCTGTCATATACACAGACACCATTAACTTGTATGACTGATGCAACTTCCTTATGTGGAGAAGCTGAGTTTTCTTCTGAGAAAGTCATGATACCAGGTAGGAGAGATGCCTTGGAGAATTGTAGAGAATTTGAAGATGTTTCATATCTGGTTCTGGTCATGGTTGGGGGGAGTTTTGTTTGTTTGGTTTCTTTTGACTAATTGCATGGCCAGAATTGAAGGTGTCTCCAAAATGGGTCCACTCACCTTTGACCACTTCACTCATTTGGTAATTACTTCATTCAAAGCATTCAGCAAGAGGCAAAGCTATAAGGGAAAATTCTTGGGGCTTCTCTCTTAGAGACCCCGTGATTTCAAGAAACAGACCTTAGTCCTTTTCTGTTCTAGGGCAAGGGAATAGAATCTTTGATTTTATGAATTTTGAAAGGTCAGGAGAGCAAGATGTAGAAATTCAGGAGTCATTTTATAGCCAGTTTAAGAGGAATGCCCTGAGGAGCAAGGAACAATTTTTGGGAGTGATATTCTGAAATAAGGACTCAGTTGTCAATCATGATGATGCATCTGAATTTGAACCAATCCCATGCAAGGACTGAGTGGAGTTTTGAGCCTACTTTCCCCAGAGACTGGAGTGGTATAGGAGAGAGCTGTTGGTGGTGAATGATTGTTCTTGCTAAGTCATTAAATAAAACCTGAGTTATTAAATAGAGGCTCTAGAGACTGGCACCAAAAATGAGCTGGTAGTGGGGGGCGTGTCTGAGGGTACCAGCAGCACCATTGGTGGGGCTTGTGCTTATGGTAGTAAAGAAATAAGAACCCTATAAATCCCTCAGGTTACTCTAGAACCCTGAGGGGTAATGCAGAAGTTTGGCTCTGGGAGGGTAGCAAAAGAACATTTACTCCAGAAAGAATATTTGGGGGAGTTGTTGTAGCAGCAAGCACCCCAATATCCCCAGGGTGACTGCCAACACAGGTTCCTAGATCTGCTTTTCAAAAGGAAAGCAACTCAAAATGGGTTAACAAGCTTACTTTAATCAAACAAACATACACTACCTAGTTCAGGGGGAAAAGGCCAGCACCCCGAACCTCAGAGTTACAGAACTTACAGATCAGACAGGCTTCCAAACTGTCCCAACATTACATGCATCAATACCAAATCACAGTCACCAGAGAGGGAAGCATCAACATCTGGGTTTTCAAAGCCGGGGGGCTCTCAACAACGGCTTCCCAGAGTCTCATCTGGTCAAATCACACAACACTTCTCAAAGTGAGCCCCAAAGCAAAGCCTCTCATCAGAGTTTATATAGCCTTCTCCTGGCTCAGAGAATGTAACAACCTTCTGGACCCGCTGCCCAATCACAAAGTATCAAGATGTGGACTTTCCTAAAAAACAAGCCTCCCACCACAGGCTCCAGGTGCACTTAAGCTAAGGGCAGGGAAGATCTTTAAATTTGCATTTCCATTACAGTTGTCTTGCCATGTAGCATTTGAACGGGCAAGAGTGTCTATATGTAACACTTGCGTGAGGTCATCACCAATTTATGAAACTTTGATGTCCCCCATGGGGAGGTTTGGAGTGATAATTTTCTTTGAGAGTGTCTCACTGGTAATAGAGATCCCCTTTCCCTGGTCTTGGTTCATTTTTTACATCAAAAGCTTATCTATGTTAGATCTGGGAATATATTTACATTGATTTTATTGTTTTCCCATTATATACACTCTAGCTTGTGAAAACATGCCCTTATTTAGGGAAACAATTTCAACATATCGATTGCATTTATACTCTCTCTCTCTTTCTCTCAGACACAAACACACACACACACACACACACACACACACACACACACACACACACACACACACACATACACACTGGTGGCCAATAAGTTTTCTTCTATAAAATAAGGGGGGAATTAAATGATAATAATGAAAGTATAGTGAGTAATGCAGGGGGCACTTGGTTTGGACAGAAGAAGCTGGCACTTAGGCTACCAGCTGAAGAGGCTGAATAAATCAATAAGGCATTTACTAAGTATTTATTACATGGAGAGTACTGTGCTAAACACAAGAGGTACAAATAGAAAGTAAGGCAGCCCCTGAAATCAAGAAGCTCAAATCTAATGAAGACAACACACATGGAAAGCTTCAGCTACAAATTAGATGGAAAGGTCCAATGGTTCTTAGAACGCAGAGGCAAAGCAGGGTGAGGCCTCTTCTTTAATGTCACTTCCTCTGACAAAATCATATCGATTTCTGATGTTGAATCATTTGACACCTCCAAGAACTTTGATGATGGGAATTTTATTATCTGGTAGGACTGTAGCACCTGCAAGAGCAGTTGGCCTGGCTGCATCTCCACAAGAATGACTTCCCAGGATGATGGCTATGGACACAGGGTTGGAAGCATTGCTATTCTCAAAGCTCTTGCGTTTAGTGTCCTGGGCTGTCTCCATTAGGATTTCAAGGGAGATGGTCAAGGCAGTGGTAGTGGTCTGACCCTCCTGACACATACTGTTTCCTATTTCTTCCTGCTTCTGCTAGGCTGGGTTGCCTGCTCTGTAGAGAATAACTGGTTGGCAGAATCAATTTCCCCATTTTACCCCTTGCCCTTATGGAAAGAAAGGAAAGACTAAATCCAGAAAATCTGATAAATATGAGTTTCTCCCTCCTCCAACATAGAGGAAGGGAGTAGGGAGAAGCGCAATGTCTAGGTGAGATATTTACATAGTCTCACCAACCCTTGCTCTCAGCTCATAGCATTCTCAATGACATCTCAATAAGGTGTCAAACAAGCATTTATTGTGATTACTCATACCAGCATCAGTCAGTCATAGTCTTAGAAACAGGGAACAGGGGAATTGGCAGTAAGAGACTAGGTGTACTCTCCTTCCGGGATATCTCGAACATGGTGTACAAACCCTCCTAGCTCCTCCAGAGTTATTCAAAACAGTCCCAGAAATCAAAGTTCCAAGATATCCCAGCTGCTAAAGTCAGGGAACACTCTTTCTCCTCCTCTCCATCTCCTGGCTTCCCCAGCTCCCTTCAAGTTTCATCTAAACTCCTACCTTTTTTTCTCTAAATCCTTTTAATTTTAGTGCTTTCCCTCTGAAGTTTTTTCAATTTATCCTGTGTGTATGAATGTATTTATACTGCATATGTGGTATGCATGCTCTGACACATACACACACTATGTGTGCATGTACACATATATATGTATGCACATATGCATACACATGCATATATATTTATATAGAGATGGCTATATACACACACTATATATGTATTGTGTACATACATACATATACACATACACACTTATATTGTTGTTGTTGTTCATTCATTCATTTGTGGTCCTGTGATCACTCTTTATGACTCCACAGACCATATTCTTCATGGGGTTTTCTTGGCAAAGATAATTGAGTTGCTTGCCATTTCTTTCTCCAGTGGATTAAGGCAAACACAGTTTAATGACTTGCCTAAGGTCACACTGCTATTAAGTGTCAAAGGCCACATTTGAAGTCAGATCTTCCTGACTCCAGGCCTAGCACTCTATCTACTGAGCCACTCCAGCTGCCTCCTATCTCTCTATCTATCTGCACACATATAAATATGTGTGTATACCATATATAAACAAGATATATCACATATATTTGTCTACATAGTTGTTTGTATGTTGTCTCCCTATTACTCTCCATGTGTATATCATACACACATATACGCTTAAGATGTGGTGTGTATGTATGTATACATATATACTATGCACAGATAAGATATGTATTACATGTACATGTAAATATATACTAATGTACACATGCAAATAGCTATACAATACAAACAAGATTAATAGTAGTTTACATTTATATTTTTATTATTCATTTGTTTTAGTTATGTCCAACTCTTCATGGCCCCATTTAGGGTTTTCTTGGAAGAGATACTGGAGTGATTTGCCATTTTCTTCTCCAGTTCATTTTTCATAAGAGAAAACTGAGGCAAACAAGGATAAGTGGCTTGCTTAGAGTCACAAAACAAGTAAGTGCCTGAGACTAGATTTGAACTCAGATCTTCCTGACTCTAAACCAGCACTCTAGTCACTGTACTCCTACCATTATTATACACACAGACAGATACACACACACAGGTGTGTATGTATGTTTATATAAACATATATACACATGCATGATACAAATAACTACACACAAACATGTACATATATACTCTATATACACACAATTATTTTATAAAGACACATACTATATCTGTATATAGTATATGTTTGTACATAGTTATTTTCTTGTTTTCTCCCCCATTTCAACCCCCATTAGAGGTTGTTTCTGCTTTTCCTTTGTGTTCTTTGATTGTTATTGATTTTGACTAATTTCAATAGGGTGTCTCCCATGCATATGCTCATACATGATTCTACTCAAAGATGTAACTATAATGGTTATAGTCAATAGTCAACAGGCATTTATTAAATGCTAACTATAAAATATTGTTTAGCAAGTCTCTTACAAAATATATATTACTATTAATAATAATAGCTCAGATTTAACACTCTAAGGTTTGCAAAGTACTTTATGAAATGTTTCTCATTTTTATGTTCTCGACCCTGGAACACAGGTGCTATTATTATCTTCATTCCAAAGATAAAGAAATGGAAGTAGACAGATGTTAAATGACTTGCCCAATGTCACCTAGCATGTATCTGAGGAAGAGATTTGAGCTAAAGTCTTTCTGATTTCAGGCCTGACACTCTTCACTGTGCTGTCTACGTTTCTCCTATATGTGATCACTAGAAGTATTCAGCATTCTCATGGAAGAAGTCTTTCACAGTGTCCAAATGGAAGATAATCTTTATGGTTGTTGACCTCCTCCAGTTAATACTATTTGTGGATGGTTAATACTGATTACACTAAACCCCAGAATGCTGCAGGATTCCTCAACCAACTACAAAACCAGAGAAATAATAATAAAAAAAACTCTCAGAAAAAAATGGATGAAGTGTATCTATTATCTAGACTATGAGGTACAGTTGGGTAGTTACTTTCTTGATGGGCTATTATGAAAACATATGTCTTCAACTGCTATTGAAGGTAGAAAATTAGATGGACTTCCAAAGAAAGACTTTGATAGGAAACCTTTCTTAAAGATTCACTAAAAGTATTACTTAATATGTAATTGATGGTTGATTTTATTCACACCTAAATAACAAAAAAAACAACTAATATTTCTGTGGTCATTTCAGGCTTACAAAATACTTTCTTCTGGATAATTCTTTGTGGTCATTTGGCCAAGTATTCTCATCCCCATTTCAGAAATAAGGGACCTGAGGTTCAGAGAAGTTAAGCAATTTTTCCAAGGCAACACAACCAATAAGGATCTTAGCTAGGTTGTGAAGCCAATCATCCCCTGTTGTTAAGTCAGGTGCTCTTTACAAACTTTCTGGGTCTCAGTTTCTTCATCTGTTAAATAAGAATGCTGGGTCCAATAATCTTTTTGGTTCCTTTCAGTTCTAAATCCAGGGGTCCTGGATTACACATTCTGGTTTATAGTATAAGTACCTACCACAGTTTGGGTGCTTTAAGGGTAAAATAATTAATCAACCACTCATTCAGAAAGTATTTTTTATAGCATCTACAATATGTGTGCTTAGAATACTTAATACCATAAGGTGCTAAGAAAAAAAACATCACAATCCTTTGTGGCCTTATCATAATAATAGCCCACAATTATATTTATATATATTTATATAAAAAATTATATTTATATAAATATATTCATAAAACATTTGTATGTAAATTATATAGACATTTGTATAGCATTTACAGATCTTTATGTATGTTATCTCACTTGATCTTTATAACAACCTTGTGAGGTAGGTAGTATTCCAACATTACAGATAAAGAAACTAAGACTGAGAAAGACTAAGTGATCTAGTAAATATTTGAGGCAAGATTTGAATTCCTGACTTGATGTCAGCACTCTCTCCATTGTTTTACCTAGCTGCTACCTTCGAAGGAGTTTGCCATTTGACTGGGGAGACACAAATTCTTATGATAGTATAGAATCAGTTGCTAAATTATGCCTAATGGATCTCAAATAGTGTCAAGAGTTCAGAATGGGGGAAATATTGTCATTGATGACATCCTTGTGGAAAGCTTCTTGGAGAAGATAGAATTCGAGCTGGGCTTTGAAGAAAGTCTATGATATGAATTGACAAAATGAAATGGGAGAGGTAATAGCATAAGCAAAATTTTGACATGAGAATCACCCTGGAGTGGAGGATTTGAGAGTAGGGTTAGGGAGGACAAGTAAAACTAGCCCTTTTGCAGCAGAGGCTGTTTTATGAGGAGGAAGAAGAAGAGGAGGAGGAGGAAAAGGAGGAGGAGAGGCTGAGTTTGGGAGGTTTAATGGCCCTAGATTTTGGAATTTCTTGGTGGAGAATGAGAATAAGTCATAACACTTGGTCAGAGGGTTTCTGTCTCTGGGAAAAGCTTCATACTTCACATAGGAAAACTTCCCAACTACATGAATGTGACTGTACAGTGGCAGTTATAAACAAAGCAACAGATACCATGGCAACAGAGAATGCTGAAATTAGTCCATCATTCCTTTGTAAAGAGTGAAACCCATACTATATATGTGTATATATATACACTCACAAATGCTATCTCCCTTCTTTTGTCTATAACCTTCAGAAGTTCATCCTTCTTTCATGTATAGAGCATAGGTTGGCTATATTTTAATGCCACAATCGAGCTTTAACACACACATACAAATTAATTCAACAAATATTTATTAAGAACTTACAAGATATGAGACCTTTTGCTGTATTGAATTAAACGTTGAGAAGTTGCATGCTGTAGCCCACCTGGGGTTTAGACAGAAGGCCAATCCTTTCTCTCTTCCTTACAATATTTGGGTGAGAAATAAAATCTTTTTAGTCCAATTCCTTATCTATGGAAGCTAGTGATAATTTTAGTAACTATCTCATAGGGTTATAATGAAGATCAAATAAGATGAAATATGTAAAGGGATTGGTACTGTACCTAAAATTTCATTTGTATAGGGAAAATCTGAATGAATTCCCATTTACCAACACAGGTCAACATCTAATCTGCAATTTATGAACTGAGAGTTTTATTAACAGCCTGAGAGTTTTAGTGACTTACCCACAGTAATATAGTCAGTCTATATCAGAGAATCCAGGACTTCATGGATTTAATACTGACTCTTTATTTTGACATGTTGCCTCTTGTTTACCTGCAAACTATTATTATTACTAATATTGAAGAATAAGAAATAGTCTGAGATAGAGTCAAGATGGCAGAGTAAGTGAAAACATTTTTTGCCCCACTCTCCCAAAATACTTCCTCCACAAAAACCTAGAAAATGAGAAAGCCAAAAAAAAAGTCCCTGTGAATCATTTTTCTGGCCCTGGGCACCTTAAGAATACAAAGTAGTCAGGGCAGCGAGGTGATGCAGCGAGTAAGAGCGCCTGGCCCCGGATTTGGGCCAGATCCAGCCTCAGAAAATGAGCACCCACACATAAATAATGACTGGCCATATGACCTTGAGCAAGTTACTTAACCCCAATTGCTTAAAAAAAATTTTTTTATAAATAAAGAATACAAAGTAGTCTGTAAACACTGAGGTTGGAGCTGGCCAGAAGCACATGTTATGGTAGTAAGAGACCTAGAGCATTCCAGTGCACAAGGAAGGAAAGGGAACAGAAATAGAGCATCAGATCAGGAAGCACCAGGGCAAAAAGATATCCCAGGGGACTCTGGAACTAGCACTGGAAGCAGAAAAGGTACCATCTGCCATCTCTATCACCCATTGGCAGTTCTAGGTCACAAATCCAGGGTAGAGAAGGACAGTTATGCTCTCATACAGGGCCTTATCTGCCTAACCCCTTCCATGACAAAGGAGTTAGGAGTCCAGTGCCCCAACAATCCAGAAAATCCACATAACATTTTTTGTCTCTCCCTTTGTACTTCAGAAAAAAGTCTGAACTTATTTTTGTGGGGTGCTTACACCACCTTATTGTAAAATTTGGATTGATATTATGTAATACTATAGGTATAATTTATGCATTGCTAAGTCTTTAAACTTTTTCTGTGTAATCTGCCAGCCTTCGTCTATTGTCTGCCACTTCTGAAAAATTCCTGAAAAATTTCCATTTAATTTCTTAAGCTGATCCACAATATCTTGAAACAGCCACGGGGAAAGTCATGATTTGGAAGGAATAACTGTACTAAGTACTAAAAAAGTTCTAGAAATTTAGCTGTGCAACTCTAAGTATAGGAGCAGAGTAGTAGCTCAGTTCTACTCTTCAGCCTATCACATACAATTGAGATAGAAAAAAAAATAATTCTGGAGACCAAGACCAAAGGGGAGTCATCAGTTCAGTTACTCTGAATGAGCAGAACCTTGCAGTGGGCTAACACTTACTGAGCCCAGCAACAGTCTACTGAAACTCAACCACACACAAAGCAACAGAACCAAACCTGACTCAGGAACTAACAGTTCAGACAAGGAAAGCTTAAAAAAGGCCTTTCCCTGGATCATGCACTTTGTAAGCCTTAAAACTTGGAAGTTTTTGGAAAGAACTCTGAAAGCAGCATCGGCTCAAGTCAGACACCACCCCCCTCCCCAGAAGTGACAGACCCCAACATTAACAGAAAGTCCAAAGTGAAGAAGTAGACTGGAAGAATAAGCAAACAAAAAGAATCTGATCACAAAGAACTACTATGATGACAGGAAACTCAAGACATGAACACAGAAGACAATGACTTGAAAACATCTACAAGCAAAGCCTCAAAGACAAATACAGGTTGAACACAAGTCCAATACGAATTCCTATAGGAGTTAAAGCAAGCTCTAAAGAAAGAGATGGTTAAAAAGTGAAAAAAAAAATTTAAAAACCAAATAAGAGCAATAGAGAAAAAAACAACAGGAAAAGAAGTGAGAGTTATGAAAGAAAGTTATGAAAATAGAATTAACAGCTTGATAAAAGAAATATAATACCTAACTGAAGAAAATAACTCCCTGATATTAAAATTGGTTGCAGACTGAGTGATATTTTTTCTATTTCTTTCTTTCTATTCTTTTTTTGTTTTAACACGGCTAATGTAAAAATATTGTGGGGAGCCAAGGAGACCTGATTCAGGACTCAGACTATGTGTCCTATAAAAGAACCTTTAATATGTAGTTTTTGTTAAGCTAGCTTCTTGGGTCTTTTGATGTGCATTATGTTTTTTGAGTTCTGAGATCAATAAGCTCTACCCCAAGATTTTAGTTATTGAGAGCCAAAATATTTGATTCAGCACTAAAGTATCTTTAGGTGATTAACTCTAAACGTGATGTCTTTTGATGATTGCAGCTTTGGCTTTGAAGTCTGCTCTTAGTTGTATCCATTTATAACTGCATACATTAGGAGGTACATGAGGCCTAGATGAAAGGTTTTACCCTAAGACTTTAGTCTCCTAAATAACAAATCCTTATCAAATTATCTATTCTGTGCTACTTCCTGGATATAACAGACTAAGGTAATGATAAGAATACTCAAGTCCTATTCTTTTGTCCCATTTGCTCTATAAAAGCCTTATACTAAGAATCAATAAATGGAGTTCCTAGTTCTTCCTTGAACTACCCACATGGTCTGGTCATTTCTTATTCACGTCTCTGGCCATGCTTAGTGCTGGACACTGAGAAGCCCACAGCAAAATTTGTTTTGCATGACTTCATATCTATGATTGATATTTTAATTCTTGCCTTCTCAGTGAGTGAAAGGGGGGGGGTAGAGAGAGGGAAAGAATTTGGAACTGAAAATAAAAATAATATTTAATAATTTAAAGAAGAAAATTTTAATTGGACACATGGAAGCTAATGATTTCATGAGACATTAAGAAATAATGAAAAAAAAGTTAAAAGACTAAAAAAAAAAAAAGAAAAAAACATGGAATATTTGCTACAAAAATATCTGACCTGGAAAATAGATCAAGGAGAAGTGATTTAATAATAATTGATCTGCCATTAACAAAAAAAAAAATTGAACTAGACATCATATTTCAAGAAATTATAAAGGAAAACTGCCCAGTTATCATAGAATCAGAGAACAAAGTAAAAATTGAATGAATATACTTGTTATTTCCTGAAAGCAACCCCCAAGTGAAAAATCCCAGGAATATATTATTAGCCAACCCAGAGCTTTTAGGTCAAGAAGAAAATACTACAGAAAACCAGAAAGAAAGAATTCAATGACCATGGAGCTACGGTCAGAATCATACAATATTTAGCAGCCACCATAAAAGACTGGAGTATTCCAGAATGCAAATAATATAGAATTTTAACCAAGAATAACCTACCTACCAAAACTAACTATAATCATATGGAGTGAAAATGAATTTTTAATGAAATGCAAGACTTTCAATTATTTCTGATAAAAAGACTAGAGCTGAATATAAAAATTGATATTCAAACAGAGGACTCAAGAGAAGCATAAAAAGTAAATATGAGTTGAGAAAACACAAGGGACTAAGAGATTATTTTATGGGGAAATAATATATGTAACTCTTCAAAATTTTTATCATTACCAGGGATCTTCCAGAGAGTCTAATTTTTCAAAGAGTGTAGGTGTGAATCTATTATGTTTGGATCATCCAAAAAGAAGCATGGAAGGGTTGAGAAGAGGAATGCACAGGGAAAGGGCAGAAGGGAAAGGAAAAATGGGGAAAATAAATTTATATAAATGAAATGCATAAGGAAGAGTTTATACAATGGAGAGGTTGAGGGGGGTGTGTTAAATGTTTGGATTTCACACTTAGCTGAACTTGTTCAAAAAGAGAAGATTACACATACAAACATAATTGGGTACTGAATTTCATCTTAGTCAACAGGGAATTAGGAAGGAAAGGTATTAAGAGTAAATTGGGGAGAATAAAAGAGAGGGCAAATTAAGGGAGGCAGGAGTCGGAAGTAAAATAGACTCTTAAAGAGAGAACAAGGTAAAAAAGAGATGTATAAATATAAGAGAATAGGATGAAGGAAAATATATGGTTAGCAATAATAACTGTGAATGTGAGTGGAATGAACTTATCCATGAAACAGAAGAAGATATCAAAGTATATTAGGAATCAGAATCCAACAATATGTTGTTTACAAGAAACACATTTGAAACACACAAAATAAAATACATAGAGAGTAAAAATAAGTAGCCGAGACAGCATCTATTGTACTTCAGCTGAAGTAAAAAAAGCAAGGATCAAAACCATGGTCTCAAATAAAAAGCAAAACTAAACATAGTTAAAAGAGATAAACAATGACACTATATTTTACTAAAAAATATTGTACAGCCCTTTCCCTGCGGCGAGATACAGCCCTTGCTGGCGCCGGCGCCATGGGCCGTCGTCCCACCCGCTGTTATAGGTACTGTAAAAATAAGCCGTACCCGAAGTCCCGTTTCTGCAGGGGAGTTCCTGATGCCAAGATAAGAATCTTTGATCTTGGTAGAAAGAAAGCGAAAGTGGATGAATTTCCATTGTGTGGTCACATGGTGTCAGATGAATATGAACAGCTGTCATCCGAAGCCTTAGAGGCCGCTCGCATCTGTGCCAACAAGTACATGGTGAAGAGTTGTGGCAAGGATGGCTTTCATATTCGTGTGCGGCTACATCCTTTTCATGTCATCCGCATCAATAAGATGTTGTCATGTGCTGGGGCTGATAGGTTCCAGACTGGCATGCGGGGAGCCTTTGGGAAGCCCCAGGGCACTGTAGCCCGTGTACACATTGGCCAAGTTATCATGTCGATTCGAACCAAGGTCCAGAATAAAGAACATGTGATTGAAGCGTTGCGTAGGGCCAAGTTCAAGTTCCCTGGCCGCCAGAAGATCCACATCTCCAAGAAATGGGGTTTCACCAAGTTCAATGCTGATGAGTTTGAGGATATGATAGCTGAGAAGCGACTCATTCCTGATGGCTGTGGAGTTAAGTACATCCCCAGCTGGGGCCCCTTGGATAAATGGCGGGCACTCCACTCCTAAGGGGTGTGTGCTGTGACATCTGCCTTTTTGCAGGCATAAATAAAACTAGATACTGCTATTTGGTTGCTTGCATGTTACCTTCTAACTGGATTAGCTCTTCCCAGCCTTAATGTCTTGTCTCATCTTGGAAATGGGTTAAAGACTTTGACCATGATTTTTCAGGATAACATCTTGGACCAGCAAGTCTCCTGCAATGGCAAGTTTAACCTGAATAAAGAGATCAAGTCTGCAGCATAGGTCATTTGAGCTTTAAAAAAAAAATATTATACATAATAACATCAATACTGGCATATATGCACCAAATTGCATATTATTTAAATTCTGAAAGGAAAAGTTAAATAAGCTATAGAACGAAATAGATTGTAAAATCTTAATAGTGGGAGCAATCTAGCTCTCTTAGATCTAGGTAAATTTAATGATAAAATAAACAAGAAAGAAGTTAAGAAGAAGAATAGAATTTTAGAAAAGTCAGATGTTTGGAAAATAGTGATTGGGAATAGAAAGGAGTATACCTATTTCTCAGCTGTGCACAGCACCTTTACAAAAACTGACTAAGAATCAGGCCATTAAAATCTAGTAAACAAATGCAGAAAAGTAGAAATAGTAAATGTACCCTTTCCTGACCATATTGAGATAGATATTGTGTTGAATGAAGGGCCTTTAAAGCATAGATAAAAATTAATTTGAAGCTAAATAACTTAATCCTAGACACTGAGTGGACCAAAGAACAAATTATGGAAACAATCAGTAATTTCATTAAAGATGAAAATGATGAGACAATATATCAAAATTTGTGGGATGCAGCCAAAGCTGCATATAATAATAGTTAGGGAAAATATATACAGTTATCCCTTCCACATTTTGACTTTCAGTGTATCATAGTTTGGCATAAGAAATTAAATTTGAATTTCGGTAGAGTTTTGTGGACACTGCAGAGGACACATGAAGACTCACAAACAATACAGGGCCTATAACCAAATACTTAGCTCAAATTTTACAAAGAGGCATTGTAAATACTCCATAAAACAAACAAACAAACAAAAAATGGACTTCTTCTATGGTATGAAGAGGGGGCAAAAATTTTACACAGGTTTTTCAGATCATGAGAGCACTGTGTCCCTAACCCCTGTGATGGGGAAGGGATGACTGTATCTTTAAATGCTTACAGTGTAAACTGAATTTGTCCTGACATCACAAAAGAAGAGAATCTGTGTGATTTATATATTCAGAAGGAAGTAGGGTTTCATCAAAAATAATTTTCAGAGTTACCATGAAAGCTTTAAAAACTGGAATAGATATAGTTGATTTTAGAAAACTGGGGACTTCAGATAGTAGTTGCAAAGAACATAGGTTAAATGTATCTGGGTTTCTCTCTCTCTCTCTCTCTCTCTCTCTCTCTCTCTCTCTCACGCACACACACACACACACACATACACACACACACACACACACACATCTTGTCTATTGAAAGGGGAGGGAGGTCAAGTTTAGTCTCTAAAAGGTACTAGATTTGGGAGATATGGGGAATTTGAACCTAACATTTAATATCTTACTGTGTTTCATTGCTCCAACATTTGACTCTATCCACCCAACCAAGCTTTAGGTTTCTTCCAAGTTTACAATTTTCAAGTCTCAAATTGAATAGACATTTATCTTCATCATCATTTGCTGTCATAGTGCATTTTGGGTGCTATGTTGTTCTTCTAACCTTAAGTTAAGTATGGAGCAAATGTCATAGTTTCACCTGAGTTTTAAGATAATTCTGTACTTGAAAAGCCCTTAGAAATAGAGTGAGGTATGGTTAGCTTCTTAGAATTCTTTTATTGTATTGATATTGGATGTAACTGAACTTTGGAAGTTACTTTGGGTTTGGATGATTTTTATATGGAAAATGTAATTATTCATCCTTGAATCTTTGGATCCAGTTACATAGCAAGATAAGCTTGAAATAGGTACATGATTTAAAAATAAAGGGTTTTATTTTTATTATTATTATTCAGTCTGACTCTTCATGATCCCATTTGGGGTTTTCTTGGCAAAGATACTGTAGTGGTTTTCAATTTCCTTCTATAGCTCATTTTACAAATGAGGAACCTGAGGCGAACCCAAAAGAAAAAGGTTAAGTGATTTGACCACAGTTACACAGCTAGTAATGGGGCTGTATTTTAAACTCATGTCATCTTAACTTTAAGCCCAGTGCTATATCTACTGTGCCACCTACCTGTCCTATGAAGGACAGGTAGGTGGCACAGTAGGTGATATCATAAGCAACTTCATGGAGAATGGAAGAAATTACCTCTCAGATCTATGTGTAGGAGAAGACTTCATGACTAAACAGGAGATAGTAAGGTTCAAAGGAAGTAAAACTGATAATTTTGATTATATAAAATTAGAAATATTTTCACAAACAAAACCAATGGAGTCAAAATTGAGAAACCAGGAAACTGAGGGAAAATTTTGCAGCAAGTTTCTCTAGTAAAGGTGACATTTATAAAATATACAAGGAACTGAGTTGAATTTATAGGAATAAGAGTCATTTCCCTGTTGATAAACAGTCAAAGCATATGAATAGACAGTTTTCAGAAGAAGGAATATAAACTATCAATAGCCACTTTAAAAAATGCTCTAAATCACTAATAATCAAATAAATGCAAAGTAAAAGACCTTTAGGGTAACACCTCACATCCATCACATTGGTTAGGATGACAGAAAAGGAAAATAACAAACACTGGAGGAAATGTGGGGAAAGTATACAATAATACAGTATTGACTGTGTTATAAAATAAGAATAAGAATAATAAAAAGAAAGCCATGTTCCCTTTCCTCAAAGTTAAGTCAACAAGCATTTAAATGTTTTTTATGTACCTAGCACTATGCTGTGTGCTTGAGATATAAAAAGAAACAAAAGGAAAGACAATCTCTGCTCTAAAGGAGCTTAACTATTGAGAGAAGACATACATAAAAGAAAGCTGAAAAAGTTTGTGGGGAGAGTCAGACCTAGAAAGAACAGGTTGGTAGCTTGTGACATTCTTCGAAAGGGAGGCTCCAGAAAGAACTTAACACTGAGAGAAAGGGGATATATGGGTGGAGGGATGTTCCAGGGTAAGAAGACAGATGGGGAATTATGGCAAAATCTGGAATCAGAAGCAGAGACAGGAGAGAAATGACAGATGGTTGACCTGAGCCTGTTTTCAAAATGGAGATTTTTTGAAGTAACTCACCAATGGAATAAAGAATTTGCAATCTAAAGAAGGAAATAAGACATTCACATATGACATACAATAGCTAGCTAGATAGAAAGAACATTTATTTAGCCCTATGTGTCAAGCAGTGTGATTAGCAATGGAGATACAAAAACAAGCAAACAAGACAGTCCCTCCCTGTAGAAATATATTTGAATGAGGGAAGACTGTTGTTTGTCCTTCATTCTTGAAGAGGACCAATAGCATCACGAAGGTGCTGTCTTGACTTGGATTTGGATTTCAGTGAGGCGGGATTGTGCTAAATCACCAGCCTCATTTTTTTTTCCTTAGGAATCATCTGGGTCCGATGGCAAGATATTCATCAGAAGGACTGGAGATGACCCTGGATGCAGTAGGAGACCTTGGTCTTCTCAAACTAAGTTCTTTCCCAGGTCCCGGTTTGTCTGAGGCAAAGCCCATTCAGTGATTAAGGATAGTTTAAAGATGAGGCAAAGAAAGGTCTCTTTTACCTAGTTAAAAAAAAATTAATCCAGGAGGGGAAGACCCTCAGGGTTTCTGTCCAAAACAGAAACAATTGCTTTTTACACTCACTCTGAGTCTTCAAAACCCAACAATGACCCAGTGAGGCTTGGGCTGGGACCTATTGTTGTCCAATCAGTGAGAGCCAGAGTGATTTCAGTTTAAAGCCTGTGTCAAGTAGCTTGATTTGAATCCCAATGTGCCTTACAAAAGCCTGAGTTTTCAATGTCTATTTGTAGACCACATTTGAAGAGGAAAGAGGAGGAGATGGGATGGGGAAAATAAGCTCCTAGAGGCAAGGCTGCGGGCAAGGAGGTAGAGAAGTCTGAAGACTTAGTGGTACCAAGAATGAAGTGAGCTAGGGGACCCATTATGAAATAGGTGTCTAAGCTTTGGACTCATTGAAGAGGTTACCCACAAGAAGGGTTAGGGTTGCTCTGGAGACAGAGCAAAATACCAACACAGAGCAAAATACCAACACTCTGTGTCTTGCCAAATGAATTCGACTCAAGTCTTCTCTCAGCCAAAGAAAAGTAAAGGTTATTAAAAGTTCCCTTGTATTGGACACAGAGCAAATCTGTGGTCATTCTATGGTGTTAGGTCATTCTATGGCACTCTCACTCTTCCATGGCACTCTCACATACATGAAGGACAGGATGGGGTCTTATATACAGAAGGTTGTGGGAGGAATCTAGGGGTGGTCTAGAGGAAGAATTTGGGGAGGGTCTTCAGGAGGAGTTAATGAGGTCAGTGAGTTATTAAGGGTGGGAAGTTGCTGGAGGCTACTTGGAGACTACAGACAATGGTGGGCTAGGCCAGTTCAAGAGTGGATTGAGAATTTGATAGGCTCAAGAGTGGGGAGCCTAGTAACAAAGGTTTGGGCCCAGCCACCAGGTAAGGCTTATTGCCTCATTAAATGAGATGATTTAATCAGAGTTCAAGGTGGGGGTGGGTCCCAGAGCCAGCCTGTACCTCAAGGATTCAAGGAGAGCTAGAAGGGGCTCCCAGATCCCACACCTCATCATTATCAGTTAGGAGAATGGGTCACAGTGGGGAGGCATCTTCAGGGCTAATGGGAGGCCATAGAATGATTACAAAGTGTCATGGGAGTTAAATGGAAAGAGATTATACTGGCTGAGAAGGGAAGGAGAGTCCTGGAAAGCTACATAGAGAGCATTAAATAGAATCTTTGAACCTCAGATTTAGAAGAGGCATTTCAAGACTTGAAGACTATTGTAAACAGGTAGATCAAACAGCATGAGTGAAAATGTGGAGGAGAGAAATGTTCAAAGAATGGTAAATAGACCAGATTAGGTGGAGAATAAGGTATGTAGAGAGAAATAGTATAAGATAACTCCTCTACCTATTTAAGCAATCCCATTTCATCTGATCTCCTTCAGCAGATTGCCCCCTCTTGTCATCTCTATGCTTTCACTTATTTTCAATCTCTCCCTGTCTGCTGGCTCATTTTCTATTGCCTATAAACATGGTCATTTCTTCCCCATTCTGAAAAAAACATCATGTAATACTTACATTGTCACAAATTATCATATTATATCTTTTCTGCCCTTGGTAGCTAAGCTCCTCAAGTGATGAGGTACTGGCTCTAGGACCCCCCCTTGAGCTCTCCTTGAGTCCTAGAGGTACAGGCTCTGGGAACCTCCCTTGGACTCTTGATTAAATTGTCTCATTTGATGAGGTATTTGCATGAAGCCATAAGCCTTACATTGTGGCTGGGCCCAAATCTTTGTTACTAGACTTCCCACCCTTGAGCCTATCAAAATATCAATCCACCCTTAAACTGGCCTAGCTCACCATTCTCTGTAGTCTCCAGGTAGCCTCCAGCAACTTCGCACCCTTAATTACACATTGACTTCATCTGACTTCTCCTGAAGACCCTCCCCAAACTCCTCCTCTAGACCACCCCTAGATTCCTCCCATAACCTTCTGTATATAAGACCACATAGAATTTTCTAACAGACTTACTCTGTGTCTAATACAAGTGAACTTTTAGTAAACTTTACTTTTCTTTTGCTGAGAGAAGGCTTGAGTGGAATTCATTCAGCAGGACCTAGATTGTTGGTATTTGGGGTCTGCAGAGCAACCTTCTTTATGTGTAACCACATCATATCATTCCACCAAAACTACTCTCTTCAAAGTTACCTATGATCTCTTAGATGCCCAATCCAAAGTCTCAATCCTTATTTTCTTTGGCCTCTCTGCCACTTTTGACACTTGATCATCTTTCTTCCTTGGTACTTTCTTCTCTCTAGGTTTTAAGGACACACACTCTCTTGATTTTCCTCCTACCTACCTGACCTCTCCTCACTCTCCTTTACTGGATACTTTATCCAGATCACTCCCTATAACTGGAGGTGTCCCACAGGATTCTATCCTGGGCTCTCTATTCTTCTCCATGTTGCTTCACTTGGTGATTTCATCAGCTCTTACAAATTTATTTACCATCTTTATATTTTATTACTCTCTATAAGAGTCTCAGATCTACCTATCCTGCCCCAACTTTTCTTGACTTCTAATCTTACATTTCTAACTGCCTTTCAGATATATCAAAATGGATGTCCAGTAGACATCTTAAGCTCAACATGTCTAAAACAGAACTCATCTTTCCTTCTAAGCATTTCCCCACTCCTACCTACCTTTTACTGTAGAGAACAGTATCTTTCCAGTCCCTCGGGTTTGCAGGCTAGTAATTATCTTCAACTCCTTACTATTCTCACCCCAACAATCTTCTTCTCCCACTGGAAATGCCTCCAACCCCAATGCCTCTTCTCCAGTTAGTGAACTACTCTTTGGAACTGTAATATATAAAAGCTTTGAGAGGCATAACTTCTGGGTAATTAATCATTTTATTAATTGTTCCAGTTCAAAATTAATAAAAAGGGTCAATGATATTCTCAAATGCCAAAGTTCCCTCATGGAACCCATTCAACTTTTATATGTCCTTGGAAGAATGGGTAGTCTTGAAGGTGGCAATGCAGTCTAATTGATTAACAAGTAATGAGAAAAATGAATATTATAATGAGAGGTAGATCTATTTTGATGAAGGGAGTAGGGGATGTGACTCATCACTCAGTTTTGGACAAAGAGACTTATCTCTTATCCAGACTACCCCTGCCAAGCACAAGCTAGACAAAAGGAGGTCTAATCAGACCTGGAGGACAAAAATGTAATGGACTGGATTTCATCAGATTAGAATCTCTTTGTAAGTTTTCTCTTTTTTTTCCAGTTGTGTGAAGCAAAAACTCTACCTGGATAATATGATTTAGGTTGGGTAAATTTGGGGGCAAGGTCAGAGATCTCCCCAATAATTTGTTATTTAATAATCTTCTCAGAATTCCATTTGAGGAAATGCCTGTGTCCACAATGCGCACTTCTAACCTGGCTCAGCCTAACCTCTCTAGGGACTTTGCCATCTTGCTCCCTTTATCTATTCCCCTTTCCTTTATTTATACATTTTTTTTAAAGTCTGAGTTCATATTTCTCTTCCTCACTCATAGAAAAGGCAAGCTAATGCTCGTATAATCATACCCAGTATGCATGTGAAGTCATGCAAAACCCATTTCCATATTAGTCATGTTGAAAAAAAAACAAAGCAGGAAAAATCAAGTGAAAATGCTTTAATTTGCACTCAAAGTTCATCAGTTCTTTCTCTGGAGGTGGTTAGTATTTTTCATCTATTCTCTCTTGCTTTTCAGCTCTTTTATATATAGTCTTTGCCTGTTTGAGGGGAAGCTCCTTGAAGGTAGAGATTGCATTTCTTCTTGCTTTTATTTATTTTCAGTGCTTAGTCCAGTACACAGTAAGCACTTAATAGCTGCTTTAGCTAATCTTTTATTGTTTTTCAATTGTGTCTAACTCTTTGTGACCCCATTTGGGATTTTCTCGGCAAAGATACCAGAATGGTTTGCCATTTTCTTCTCCAGCTCATTTTACAAATAAGGAGACTGAGGCAAACAGAATGAAGTGATTTGCCCAGGGTCATTTGCTAAGAACTGTCTGAGGCCAGATTGGAGCTCAGGAAGATTAGTCTTCCTGATCCCCAATTCAGGCACACTATCCACTGTGTCATTCACACAATAGCCCCCACCTCTGTGCTGCTGCCTTTGAAGGTAAAAGGGTTTCTCTATGGTTGAATGTCATCTAGTTTCTAAAAGGTAATGACCTGAAGATAATTAAGAATAGTGGCTATTGTAAGGAAGGAACAGCTGTGATTGATGGCTCAAGGTTACTATCTATTCTGAAAATAAAATCGATTATGGATAGAATCAAAAGGTATCAGCCCTTGTCAAGAATGTAGGGCCAAAGGAGAGAGATGAGTCAAAGAAGACTGAGACCTAAAGTGGAAGTAAATGAAGATGGCTATGATATCAACAGAAATTAGGATGTAAGAAGATAAACAGGTTTGAGAAACGTGGAAAGGAATCCATTTTGTTACATATTGATACACATACACACACACATATACATATGATAAACACAGATTTGCTCCTTAGATGCATCTAACCTGAACCTGAACAAGAATCCACTCTGTGGCATCCCTAACAAGTGACATTATTACTAACAACTTCTATTAATTAGCAAGTTGTGTTAACTTATGTTAGTGTTTTAAGTAAGAGGCAGTAATGTATAAACAGGACTTTGGAGTCAGGGAGACCTAGATTCAAATACCCACTGACACATATGGGCTACATGACCTTGGACAAGTCAATTAACCCTCCCAATTCTCTAGGAAACTCTCTAAGACTAAAAGTTGCTGAGAAGTTGTCACACTGCATTAGAGGAGGGAGTTCCTTCATCTGGGTGTACCCTATGGCAATAAACTCACAGTACCATTCCCTGTTCCTTTAAACTTTACAAAGCACTTTCCTCTCAACAATGCAGCAGATATTATGTAGACATTATTATCCCCACTATAGAGATGAAGGATCCGAGAGGTGATATGACCTTACCAGGATATGACAATGGGTAATTATCAGATCCAAGTTTCAGCCCTTAGTTTTCTGATTCCAAGTTCAATGTTCTCTCCACCATGTGAGAGAGATATGGCATGATCTCACACACACACACACACACACACACACACACACACACACACAGAGGAAAAGTCTGTCTGTATGAACTCATCAGGGATAAGCTAGCTCGTGGCATATAACATCTCCAGCAGTGACAAAAGCTAACTCCAAGCTGGAACACAGGGAAGTAAAATCAGAGACTATTTAAGCAAAACTCCATGAAGAAAATGTCATAAAAACAGCAGCCACCCACTGCTTCCTGCTTCCTCTCTCCTGCCTTGTGTCAGTTTTGGCCAGCTGGTATCTCTCTCCACCACACCTGTCACAGTTAAGGGCCCTGTTTGAAACATTCTGTTATATGCCCAGCCTTGTCCCGAATCTCAAGAGGCTCTAAATTTGACCCTGCTCTTTCCCTTCTGGAGGAACTGAGAGAAAGCACTTGGAGCATGTGTTGCCTGCAGAAGATACTTCTGAAGCCACTCTCTGCCCTAAAATGCTATAATGGAGGTCACAGCTTAGTTGCCCAACTTCAGGGTGCCATTAGATAAGTCACTTGTACAATTTGTTGCCTTGGTTTCCTCATCTGAAAAATGGGGATAATAGAGAAAAAGTCATTTCAAAACAGTCCACATTTCTATGATACTTTATAGTTTACAACATGCTTCCCTCCCAATG
Source organism: Gymnobelideus leadbeateri (assembly GCA_011680675.1). Taxonomy (NCBI): domain Eukaryota; kingdom Metazoa; phylum Chordata; class Mammalia; order Diprotodontia; family Petauridae; genus Gymnobelideus; species Gymnobelideus leadbeateri. The sequence continues at coordinate 255,708 of WOXC01007148.1, read as the reverse complement.
ACCCTACAAGTTAAGGGAAACAGGTTTTGTTTTTCCCTCTGTTCTATAAATAAAACTAAGAGACATAAAAAAATCCCTCCCAAAACACATAAGGAATAAGCATCAGATTGACTGGCTCCTCCCCAGGCACTCTTTCCAATTCACTATTGAATAATGTATACAAAGTCATAGTTATCATTGTTTCATTTGTATCTGACTCTTCATAACCCTATATGGAATTTTCTTAGCAAAGATACTCGAGTGGTTTGCCATTTCCTCCTCTGACTCATTTTACAGATGAGGAAACTGAGGCACTTAACTGAGGTGACTTGGCCAATGTCACACAGTTAGTAAGTGTCTGAGGCCAGATTTGAACTCATGATGATGGATCTTCCTGATTCCAAGCCCAGGGCTATATCCACTGCTCCATCTAGCTGTCCTTAATACAGATGAAAGTCTTTCATAAATTAGGAAAGCCCATATCTACTTGAGGTATTTTTATAATACAGGGGACAGCACATTGTAAAAATGGAAGTAATCTGGGTTTAGATCAGAGTCTGAGCTTTAGTTTGCTTCTTTGAAAAATGGAGATAACCTTTACCAGGTCTCCTGAATCCAGGTCCATTATACACAGAGAGCTCAGACACAGAATATATGATTATGCGTGTGGTTGATTCTCTTAACTATTCCATACTTTCTTCAGTGGGTCTATTGAAGCTTCTGTAGTGGAAAGACAGCTGACCCATGGAAGAGTCATTGCAGGCAAGATAATGTCTTAGGAACACCTCAATTTATGCTGTAGTACTCCCATTGCAGGTGGAAGAGGGACAGAGGCATCACTAGGACACAGCAACCAGAGCTTTGTCCCAGAGCAATGGAATTTAGTGGGTGTTGACAGTATTCCTTTAGCAGCAAATAAATATCTAGTTTTATATCTATTTAGCAAGAATAATTCACTGAAATGTGAAGCTGTTAGAAAGCAAGATTCTCCCTCCACTGTTTCTCTCAAACTCAATAGGTACACCCCATGGCTCGGTGCAGCAACTCCAGCAATGATCAGAAAGATTCCCATGTTTTCATCCCATAGATTCTTGCTCCCTTTGGTCTCTCCCTATCTACTCAACAGAATTGTTCTTAAAGAATGATATGAGGGTACCTTTTATGCAGCTTTCCCCAGTTCCACTTTCTGAAGAATTTCCTAGGTGCTCGGGATATGGACCTTTAACAGGCAGTGTTCTTGAATAGGTTCAGAGTCATGTATAGGAGGTATTATTAGGCAGGTAAAGCTTTAAGAGCAAGATATTTCTCTCCCATTCCTCTCCAACCCCCACTACTTTTCCACAAATTTCACTCACTGGCTGAGCAGTCAATCAGCACTAGACCTACCAGGGAAAGTTTGAATTGCTTATGACATTACTATTACATAGTCTGATGCTGACTGATAGTTCTGCCAACAAGTAACAGGAATGCAGTAATGTGTGAGGATATTGGGCAGGTTTATCTTCCCTTCCACTTATTTGATACAGTAAGAAAGCCTGGGGCAGGCACTGATGCAAAGTATATTTGCAAATCAAACAAAATGGCCTCTTCCGGGAAGTAGCTTGTGGTCTTCACCTACAAATGGTTAGTAACTGGAGAGGAGGCTTGGTTGGTACAAACAGGATAATGTGTCTGAGAGCGATCTCTCCTTCCCTTAAAAACGGAAGTGGTGAGGTGCAGACATGTTGATAAAAATAGCCAGAAGAAATTCGTGCTGTAGCTAGAGGTACTAAAGAAATTGTACCAACCCAGACATTCACTATTGCCTAGCTGACTTATAGCTAGTGTATTCATGTATATAACATGGTAGAGTGAAAAGAGTGTGGGTTGAGATCCAAAGTTGATCCCTTAGACACTCATGAAATCATGGGTGAGTCACTTAGCCTCACTTTATACACTGGTTAAATGGGAATAATAATACTTCAGAAGCATAATACTCACATAATACTTTACACGCAATAGTGCAACCCACCTCAGTGGATTGTTGGGAGAAAAGTTCTTTGCAAATGTGAAAACACTATAATATAAATATAAGTCAAATATAAATGTATGTCTTATAAGCATGGAACTTTATTTATCTTAGACTAATATGTTTTACTCTCAGCTATAATGAAAGATAGATCCTAACGTCTATGGGACACTCCATAGTCCTGGGTAGTTAGCTAGTTTCTGGAGATCATAAATACTGCAGAATAACTCCAGCATCAATTCAAAAGGCTGAGACTCAGGTTTGCTATCTGTGAGACGTGTATATGTCCCCTTTGTATCCTTTTCATTGTTGACTTGTCTTGACATCAGTAAACATTAATGGATTAAGGTTAGCAGTGTCTCCCTCAAATCCCTAGTCAAGCCTAACAGTCTCTAAATAGGACAATGCTCCCTAAATAACCTAATGGGAATACTAGATAGACTATTCTCATGCTATTAAAAATAGGAATTCCTTAAAAGTAAATTGTTTCATATCTTTATGTAGTAATATCTCCCCTTTTATATAAAAAACATTGTTGCAAACCAACTTTATAAGGGAATTTATGTGAATAATTTTCTTAGTTCATATTTCATTCCAATAAAAATTTAAAATATTACAATTCTGTCACACAAATCTTTCATATAGTAGTATAATGCATCTGCTAAACTTTTTAATCTTCATACTTATAAATAATAAAAGTAACATCATAGGTGAGCTTATTGGGGGAAGGGAAGTTTCTTAATGTGTGGCCAATGACATCACTATTCAATCAATATTTTGTCCTTATTGGGGCGGCTAGGTGGCGCAGTGAATAGAGCGCCGGCCCTGGAATCAGAAGGACCTGAGTTCGGAGCCGGACTCCGACACTTAATCCGCACAAACAAAAACCTAGCCATGTAACCTTGGGCAAGTTACTTAACCCCAATTGCCCTAAAGGGGCGACTAGGTGGAGCAAGTGAGTAAGAGCGACGGCCTCGGAGTTTGGATGACCCGAGATCAGATCCGGCCTCAGAAAATGAGCACCCACGCATAAATAATGACTAGCCCTGTAACCTTGAGCAAGTTACTTAACCCCAATTGCTTTAAAAAAAAAAATATTTTTGTCCTTATAATAACTGCTGCTAAAAACACCTTTTCACACAAATAAAGTATGGTAATAGTAGAAAACGGTACTAAAATTAGTAGCATCTTTTTTAATTACAGACTATTCTGGGGATAGCTAGGTGGCGAAGTTAATAGAGCACCAGCCCTGGAGTCAGGAGAACCTGAGTTCAAATCCAGCCTCAGACACAACACAAAAACTTGCCATTTGACTTTGGGCAAGTCACTTAACCCCAATTGCCCTCCAAAAAAAAGCAAAAAAAAAAAGACATACTCTTCTTTTTTTTAAATCACAGCAAAGACATAAGCTTTTGCACTTTAAACACTTGTTTTTACCATACTATCCCAAGGAAAATCTATTAACCACTTACTCAACTGGAGTAATTTCAAATGTAGCATATTTGTCTGTGGCAAAAGAGTTCTTTAATCTTTTAAATTTAGAAATATCAAGGTCTTATAGAATACAATTAAATTGTTTCTATAGTCTGGACAAATTATTAATATATAGACCTTTATTTTTTACTATTTTATTTGCAGGAAAAGGAACACAAAGAATATAATCTTATAAGTATATTTTCCATGGCTCTAAGTTTTCCATAAATGTAGTCATTTCTTCAATTTGTATCAGAATATAAATTTGAGGATCTTGAATTTATAATATTTAGTTTTTCAGAAATAACCAACACTATGATAGTGTCAATATGGCACTTTAAAAAATAAAAGTGATTTTCATGAACACCTCATCATTAAGAAAAATAGCCATTTATACTCTGAAGTACTTTGTTATGAGGAAGCCACAGTATTTTACAATAATATATACATACCATATCTTCTGGCTGCTATAATCACAATACCTTGTAAAGAGCCGTTTAGTGGACTTTTAAAAATATTTTCTTTTAATAGACTTTTTAAAAATAAGATTTTTTCTTTAACTTTTTTAATGATTTAAATTGTATTATTTTCTCTTTCATATTTCTTAATACAAATGATCTGTGAAGCATGCAATGTGTCAAACCTGAACAAAAAGACATATTTTTAACTAGTGCTTGTAGACTTGTATTTCATCCTGAAACAACTTGAATTCTATTAAGTTCATAGTCCAATACTCTCTCATTATATCATTTTTATTTATTTTATTTTTTATTTTATTTTATTTATTTTGCTTTTTTGAAGGGCAATTGGGGTTAAGTAACTTACCCAAGGTCACACGGCTAGGTTTTTGTTTGTGTGTGTTAAGTGTCTGAGGCTGGATCTGAACTCAGGTCCTTCTGACTCCAGGGCCAGCACTCTACTCACTGCGCCAACTAGCCGGCCCCATTATATCATTTTTATTAACAATTCTGACAATCATGGAATTGAAATTCACTCTTGATTTGGCACTGTCATGAAAAAGTTTGCAAATACTTTGTCTTATCTAACATTAGTTTCAACAGCCTATCTTAAGTATATAATCAAAGGAGTATCTTTCTATCTTTATCTTCATTTACTTTAATGTACAAAAGGAAGATTTGAGTTTCTCAGTTAATTGATCAAAAAAGGTCTTCACACATATGGACAATTCTCTTTCCCAGCATATTATGTAAAGTTGGAAACATTCAAATCTTCTTTGTATATGATTCACCAAATATAATTTTGATTATATTGATAGCTGTAGGTAACACCGACATTTTTTCTGCTAAATGATCTTTTAGAATTAGCGATTCACTAAGTCCGCTCATATGATGCAAGCAATCTTTTTGATGTCACATAGTTTTTACAAAAAAAAAATACTTTTCATTTTCTAAACATACTTAATTTGCTCTGGAAAGATTATCTTATTTTGTCGATGTAGACTTTCAATGTCATTTCTCTTTATTACATTTCATGTTCTTTGTAGTTAAAGCATTCTTCAAAGCAAACCATCTATTCCTTTTATCAATAAAAGCATATGTGAATCTCATGATACAGAATATTATGGATTTGGGTTTCTTTTTTTTTCTTTCTTTTTTTTTTTTTTTGCTTTTTTGGAGGGGGGAAGGCAGGGTGACTGGGGTTAAGTGACTTGCCCAAGGTCATATGGCTAGTAATTGCTAAGTGTCTGAGGATGGATTTGAACTCAGGTCCTCCTGATTCAAGGGCTAATGGTCTACTCACTGTGCCACCTAACTGCCCTGATTTGGGTATTTTTTGCTTTATATTTCTTTATTTCTGTTGTGAGTATACACCAACTGATCATGATCATGAAAGATTATGCCTTAATTGAGTCTTTTTCTGGACTGTAAAATCATGTAGCTCCTGTTATCTCATCTTGGAGTTTCCCTCAGTGTCTGGGGCCTCATTGCTCTGCAACATTCTACCACTACTGTGGTCTGCTCACCTTGGGATATTCCTCTGCAAAGTCTCCTCTCCTCTCCCTTGTGAGAGTTCCTTCTAGAGACTCCATTTTATGAAGGGGTCCAGACTGGTCTCTCCATTTCCCTGGCACTTGCTTTTTCCAGACTTCAAAAACATGCCCCACTTGGGCGTCTAGGTGGCACAGTGAATAGAGCACTGGCCTTGGAGTCAGGAGGATCTGAGTTCAAATCTGGCCTCAGACACTTGACACCCTAGCTGTGTGACTTTGGGCAAGTCACTTGACCCCAATTGTCCTCCAAAAAGCAAAACAAAAAACATACCCCAGGCCCAGTACCTTTCTCCTTTTCCCACTTTAACTCCCTTTTATGTATTGTTTACCCCAATAAAAGGTAAACTCCTTGAGGGCAGGAATCATCCTTTCACTTGTATTTGTATCCCCAGCACTCAGCATAGAGCTTGGTCCATATTTCCTTTTTCCTTAAGATTTAACTAAATTTTGGTAGATTTGGAATCAGAAAGATCTAGATTCTAATCCCATCTCTGCCATTTATATTGGTTATGTGATCCTGGGCAAGCCATTAACCTCTAGGAGCCTCAGTTTTCTCATCTTTGTAATATTAGAAAGGTGGACTCATGGGGCAGCTAGGTGGCACAGTGAGTAGAGTGTCGGCCCTGGAGTCAGAAGGACCTGAGTTCGGATCCGGCCTCAGACACTTAACACACACAAACAAAAACCTAGCCGTATGACCTTGGGCAAGTTACTTAACCCCAGTTGCCCTCCAAAAAAAAAAAAAAAGAAAGGTGGACTCAGTGACCTCTAAGGTTATGACAAGCTCTAAATCTGTGATCCTGCAGTCTCAATTTAATGTACTAAATAGTTGCTGCCCTGTCTTCTTTATCAATTGGAGCAAATTTGCCTAGTTACTCTATTGCTGGCTTGAATTTGAACATTGTTTTCATTGAAAAAATTAATTGTGTTTATGTGGGAGTTGTACTCAAAAACATTAGATTTGTAATCCCCACACTTTGGAAAACTCTTCTTTAGTACTTCCAGGAACTGTGCGCTACTATGCTCCTCAATACAGATTACAACCACGCTATGCTGTCATGAGTTACTCTAGGAAAAAATATAGTCATCCCCTGGTAGTCACGGGTCTGAGAATAAGTGTCTACAGAATTATCCAGGTTGGACATCAAGAGATAGGAACACCATATGAACACCCCTTAAAGTCTCTCTACCTTGGTAGCCTTAGATACTGAGGATGTCAATATAACCTGGTTTTTGAGCATGGCTACCTTGAGTAACATGGAGCCCATTGTATCCCTGCCATATGAGATAGGTAGCCTCCTTGAGTGACTACCTGCATCTTTAAAAGTAGCCCAGTCAAGCCGTTTGCTCTGCTTTTGCCTTTTTTAAAACTGTGCTCCTAGCTGCTGTGCCCAATGCCCATCATGGATACTATGAACAGAACTGTATTTTATTTTAGCACCAAGAAAAGAGTCTAGAAGTGTTTGTTTCTGTTCTGTGTTGGTTATCCTCAGTTTTAAGTGTCAGAGGGTATACCCACCTGATCTGGAGTTTGAGTCATGGTGACTTTGGAGCCAGAAATGCAAATGGGCTGGTACAACAATCAGCCAGCCCAGCATGGAAGCCCTGAGAAGCCAGCTTTCCTGGGACTTGAGCCTGAGAGGGGTTTTGAATTGGGTACTGGGATTCTGCTCTATGGGAAGTGAGCTAAATCATAAACCTAATTCCCTTCCCCTACCCAGAGACTGAGGTGGTGCAGAGGGAGAGGACAATTATGCTTCCCATATATTAGGGGGAGTAAGCTTGTATATTTATGATTATCTTCTGAAGCAAATATTCCTCCTTTATTTAAAAAAAAAATCCATTCTGTTACACCAGCAAAGGGAGAAGAGCTGTGAGTCTGAGGAAATGCTAGTGCCTGTTTGTTCTCAGTTGTCAATAATTCTCTAGGTGTCTTTAATGTGTCTCTGCTCTGATGACAGAGTAGTCCTGGTGACAAAGTGGTAAAGCCTAGGTCTGTCTGGGTTTGTGAAATAAGTGGGAGTGAAAGGGAAAAGAAGAAGAGAATGTGCCTATGAGTCAGAGAGATGGATTTGAGGAGTAGTGATTCTAGATAGATGAGGGAGGATGAATATGTATGTTTGGGGGCTGGGAGCCCAAAGGGAGACCCTATGCAAGAAAGACAATGAGAATTTGACTGGAGATGGTAATTTGTATGTGAGCCTTGCTTTCAGGGAACTTATAGAGTAAGAGTACTTGTGGGTGGTTCAGGGGTTGCCCACTTTGTCTGAGAATCTATAATTATATGTGGGTTCTGGGTCTTAGTGTCCTCAATGAAAAGCTATCAATCTTTAGCAATGGTTTCCAAACTTTTATTTATTGTGCACTCCTCTCAGTTAAAAAAAATTACGATGCATCCCCAGATGTTTACTAGATATAAATTACACTAATATTTATATATAATCATAAATGTGAACAAATTTCTTTTTAAATTATGAGATAAAGATAAAATGTTATTTAATTCCAGGATCAATAGGGAGCCACAGAGTTCATTGAGTAGGCAAGTGACATAGATTTATGCTTTAGTAATAACTACTTTCATAGCTATAGGGAGGATGGGTAGAAAGAGAAGGGTCTTGAAGAGAAAACAAGAGGCTATTGCAACAATCTGGGTGATACTGGCTTGTGCTAGGGCGGTGTTCAGATGCATAGAATGAGGAAGACATTTAAGAAATGCTGTGGAGGTAGAAATGACAATATTTAGCAACTGACTGGATATGTGGGGCAAAAGGGGGATGAGGAGCTGAAGATGACAATTAGGCTGCAAAAAAATAACTGAATGATAGTGTTATCAACAGTATTTGAGAAGTTTGGAATACATACAGGTGCGTTTGGGAAGTGGGGAGAAATAAGGCAATGAGATTTATCATCTATTTCATTCTATTCATGCCTTTGCTCATGCTATGAGTTTCACTCTGTCCCATTAAAAATGAGAGAAGAGATAGGAAATGGTCCTCTTACTCACTGGACGCACTACCTCTGAGCATGGAGCCCATCATGGGCAACCTGCCACAGGGGAAGAGGGTGAGTAGGTTCTGAACTCTGGAGAAAGACTTAAACAAGCAAAACAAAACAAAAGGCTCTGAGGCATCAGGAAAAGTCTCATGTAAGAAGGAACACTTTGGCTAAATCCTAAGGTCTTCCTTAGAGGCAGAATTCCAAGAGGCAGAGGTGAGAAGAGAAAGAACATTCCAAACATTGGGGTCAGTGAAAAATTCTGTATAGGATACAGCAAGTAAGGCATTTGTCTTTAAAATACTCATGTTTCCTTCCTTTAGCTAATTTATTTTTCTGCTATGAATCACCATCCATTGTATGTCATGCATTTCACCATCTGTGTCTCTGATGTTTCACTGTCTCAGCACCAAGAGCTGAACATCAAACTCTCTATGTGGTCTAACTGGAGCATTGGTCATTGATCCCTTTCACTGGGCCCTGAGTGGCCCAGTTTCTAATTCCCTCTCCATCCTAGTTGCCCTTCTCTGAAACTGTTCCAGTTTTTTAATGCCCTTCCTAAAATGAGGAGCCCCAAACTGATATGATCTCACTTGGACAAAGCAAAAGAACTTAGGGCCTCCCTCATTGTGAACACTATGTCTCTCAGTCTAGGAAACCCCACTGCTTTTTAATTTTTTTTTAGCTGTCATGTTGTTGACTCACAGTGATCTTGCAGTACATTGAACCTTCCAAGCATTTTGCAACAAATTCTTTTTTAGCTATGCCCAATGTTTCTTTATATATACATATAATTTTTGAATCTCAGGGTTAACTTAATAAATGCTTTTCTTCCTTCCTTCCCTTTCTTTCTTCATCTCTTTTTCCCTTCCTTCTTTTCCTTTCCCTCATTTCCTCCTTCCCTTTTTCATTTCCTTCCTTCCTTCCCTCTTTCTTTCCTTTCTGCCTTCCTTCCTTCTTTCTATCCTTTCTCCCTTCTTCCTTCCTTCTGTTCAATTTAATCTTATCTTACTATATTCAGTTCATCATTCCAGATGGGTAAGCAGTTTTTATATAAGAACTTTGTTTTCATGTGTTAACTATCTCTCGGACTTGTGTTATCTACAAATCTGCAAATTCCACAATCACTTCTGCACTGATCCTACACCTGAAGTCTGATAATGGCCAGGGCGAGTTTGATGAAGAAGCTAAGGGTCCAGGTATGCTAAATATTCTCTTCATTCAATTGACTAATGAACCTTTTCTGAAGGCTGAAGGCTGAAGTCTTTTTATGGTAGGCTGATCACTATAATGAAAATCTTTCAAGCAATTATTCCTATCCAAAAAGAATGGAGACTTTCCCGGAGTTATGCCTCTCTGGAGATCTCCAAGAAGTCTCAAATGCAAATGTTCTGACCTCATGACTGACGCTCCTTTGAACATACTATGCCACAGTTCCCCATCTTCGTTGGCTACGGAACTACTTTTGGTTCTTCCCAAGTCTGAAAGGGTGCTAGACTGAGAATCAGAAGAGGGATGGGTTTGAATCCTTGCTCTAACACTTACTAGAATGTGCCTGTGGGAGTTATACTGCCTTTCTGAAATTTCATTTTCCTTCACCTATAAAATGGGGAAGCTTGAAAATCTTCCTCATAAACTCATTATGACTCCTTTACAAGTCCTGAAGTACCACATACATGTGAGTACTTCTTCAATAATGCTCAGGATAAGAAGCAGTGTGGCATATTGGATAGGAAACTGGCCTTGAGATAGGAATATCTAGGTTTAGTCTGACACAAACTGGCTGTCTGACCCTGGATAAGTCACTTAACCTAAGAGCTCTAGGCACCTCTCTCTGACTGTACAAAAATGCTTAACACTTCTCTTGGAGTTATAGGGATAATTCTATAGTGCTCATTGGAGGGTGTTAGAATGGGTTTGGGGAAGGTTTTTTGGAGAATATGGCCTGTAAGCACAAGGCTATGGGAGACATAGTGTGAGTGCAATTTACTGTGAAACAATTTAGATTAAGAAACATTTATTCTCCTTCTTATTGCATTTCTTTCTTTCTTTTCAAAGTAGAGAACAGCACAGCCTCCTGTTAATTGGGGGCTCCAGGTGACCAGATTCTGCTTATTGGAGGTCGTACCATATTCTTATGGTCCTATATTGAAACAAAGAATATCTTAGCCAGTGTGAAGCTTACCAGATTTTGTCTGGTAAGAAAGTTTGGTAAGAAAGTTTCCATCTTGGCTCTGATCTTGTTTTGAAAATGACTCAGATTTAGTGAGAAACAAGTGTTTTGGCTGTGCCTCAAGAACAGAGCCTGTTGTCACCCAAGACTTGGGACAGCATGCTCTTCTTCTCTCTAAGGCCCTGCTATCCCCCCTTCCCAAATCTGTCTGCTGTTGGCTTGGAGACAAATACTAAACCAAACACGTATGTGTCAGATATGCAGAGCTGTGTTTGCAACTGCTAATCCATCTGTAGAAGGCCAAAGCTGCCAAAGCTGCCACCAAGAAGGGAAATCCGTTTCCCACTCAGTTTAATTCTGCTCAGCCTCTCTAGTTTCCTTTAGGAAGTTTCTCTCTTATCTGGTTAAGTTGTCCCTTAGTCTTTGATTAAGGAGTCCTGAATCATAAGGCTAGGGTTCAAGACTACAGATTTAGGAATTAAGCAATCAGTATTATTACTGAGGACTCACTGTATGGGTATCATAGAGTTCTAGTGTTTCAAATGAGATTCTTTTGTAATGCTTCTTTAATCCTGTTTCCTGCCTATAATGCCTTTGAAATCCCATTTTCTCTTTGATGTATATTAAAATGATATTCATACTTAAAGCATTTACAATGAGAGAAAAGGGGTCAGAGGGAGAGGGAGGAGGGAAGGAATATGGAGAGCAGAATGGGAGACAGATGTTGACTAGATTTCACAGTGGATAGAGCACCAACCCTGGAGTCAGGAGGACCTGAGTTCAAATCCAGCCTTAGACACTCACTTCCTCTGTGACCTTGGGCAAGTAACCTAATCCCAATTACCTCTAAAAAAACAGAGCAACAAAAATAAAAATAAAGAAGAGGAGATAGAGAGAGAGAAAGAGAGAGAGAGAGAGAGAGAGAGAGAGAGAGAGAGAGAGAGAGAGAGAGAGAGAGAGTATATATGGAAACTATAGTAGTACTGCCTTCAGGGATATTCCCCAACACCTATGCCCATTCATAGGTCAAGTTCCCAGAGAAGAGCTAACTATTCCTCCTCTTACACTTGTAGAGATAACCCAAAGAAACTGTGGGAGTTACCAGTGCTCTTGTTCATAAGCTCCTATCTAGTGCACTCCCCATTAATTATAAGCCATAGAAAGTGAGCTTTTATAAAGGGATATTTACTGAGATGATTTAGTAAGAACAGTCTGATACAAAAAGCAGCTTTATCCCTGAAAAAGTCTGGGACAAAATCATTCACATTTAAACACAAGGAAAGTCCTTGGGGAAAGTTGCCTTAAGCTTAGGGTAAAGTCACAGCTACTGATTACTGAAAGTCTTTTTACTCCCTTTTTAGAGTTCTCAGGAAATTTTTCTTAGGTGCAACTCTGAGCTTTGTTCTGAGTTTAATTGCTTTTGTAAATTCCAGAATATGTCTTTCCTCTGTGTCTATAGTTTGTCCTTGTGTTTCTCAGCTGGAGATAGAGACACTGTTATCAATGTTAGCCACTGCTGCTGAGAGAGATTGCTATAATTTCTAGGGGATATCATGACTGATAACAACCAGAAGTCCAGATCTTCTAACATCTTGAAATTCACAAAATGGTCACCTGAACAGTGGCATTGGGGAGGGGTGACTGAATCAATCCTTTCTTCTCCTCCTTGGCAATTCTTTTGACTGCAAGGGGAGGCAAAACAGGCCTCTAGATTATGTGTGACCCTTTAGGTCCTCAAGTGTGGCCCTATGAATGAATCACAGTCAAAGAGCCACACTTGAGGACCTAGAAGGCCACATGGTTCTCTACCTCTGGTTTAGTTACTTCAATTCTTCCTGTAAAACTCAATTCAAACTGGCTTGCTGTATATACACATGTGTAGCTATGTAATATATAATGGAAATGAATATATATATATGCATATAGCATCTATAATATTTAACAAAATCAATATTTATGTAGATATAGTAGAGAACAATTACTTGTTCTATCTCTGTATCTTTTTCTCCCTCCTCAGAGATGTATTTGATTCTTTCAATCATTTCTAATATATCCAAAGATCAAAGCATTTCACTCACAAAATTTATTAGGACTTGTTTGTACCTATTTAGATTTTTGCTTGATAATGATTCAATCAAGAATCCATGTTTATTAAAGGTGAGTGGATCCCTGATCTTATACTAGATATACAATCAATGGCTAACTCCAATAAATTACTATATTAAAAGCATGTGACAATGGTATAATGGAAGGAGCACTAGATGAAATCAGGAGATGGTCTAGCTATGGCTCATTTGACTCTCTGGATGAACATGAGTAAATCAGTCAGTCAATAAGCATTTATTGAGCATCTACTATGTATCACACAGTGTGCTAAGTTTGGGTGATACAAAAAAAGGCAAAAGAGAATCCCTGTTTTATAGTTTAATAGGGAAGACTATATGCAAACAACTTTGTGTAAACAAGCTATACCTAGGATAAATTGGAGGAAATCAATGGAGGAAATGTACTAGCATTAAAGGGGATGAGGAAAGGCTTCTTATAAGAGATGGGATTTTTGTTGTTGCATTGGTCCTTCATCCTCAAAGAAGACCACGACATCAGGGAATGATGACATGATTTGCAGTTGACATGGATTTGAGTGAGGGAGGGTTCTGCAAAGTCACCAGGCTCACTTTCTCCTCCAGAGCCATCTGGGTCCAGTGGCCCGATATTCATCAGGATGACTAAACATGGCCTAGGATGCAATGGAAGACCCATGGGATTTTCAGCTTGAATTTGAAGGAAGTTAGGGAAACTAAGCAGCGGAGATGAGAAGAGGGAGTGTTCTAGGCCTGAGGAACAGCTGATGAAAATGCCTAGAGTATGGAGATGGAGGGTCTTCAGGAAAGAACAGGTAGGAGGTTGGTGTCATTGGACCTTAGACTATGTATGTATGACCAAAAGTAAGAGAACTGGAAAGGAGGGGGCCAGATGAAGGACTTTGAATAGAATCAGAGGATTCTATAGTGGATTTACATATTAGAGGGAACAGTTGGAGTTTTTTGATTAGGGAGATGACATAGTAAGATCTTCACTTTAAGAATATTAATTAGACAGCTAAATGGAAGATAGACTGAAAAAGGAAGAGACTTGAAACAGGGAGACCAACTAGCAGACTATTGCAACATTCCAGATGTGAAGTGATAAGGGCTTACATCAGGGTGGTGACAGTATTGGGGGTTGAGGAGGGGTTAGATATGGGATACATGATTTCAATTATCTCTACATTCATGATTCTTAAATCTACCCCTAACCTCTCTGCTCATCTCCAGTCTTGCATCTCCATTTGCCTATTAGACATCTCAAACTTGATGTCCCATAAAGTCTAAAACAGAACTGATAAAACCTATTGCCATCTCTTGGGTTAGGAAGGTTCATTCTCAGACCTCTCACTACTGACCTGTGCTCAGAATGCTCAATGTGTTAATTACATGTAACTCCCATGTGCTAAGTAAACATTACCACTTTTTGGTTGGGGAAGGTGAGGAAGGAGGTGGTCCACATTCTCAAGATTTACCCTCTTTCTTCCCTGACCCCTTTAGAGCCTTTCTGCTGTGAATTGCTCAGTATTCTGAACAGGGAAAAGCTAAAAGGAATCCCCCAAAACAGAATTTGAGTCAGTGATCTTCCTTTATAGTAATAAGACAGGACAAAGTGGCAATCTCTGATCAAAGAGTTAATCTCAGGGGCGGCTAGGTGGCGCAGTGAGTAGAGTGTCGGCCCTGGAGTCAGAAGGACCTGAGTTCGGATCCGACCTCAGACACTTAATGAACACACAAGCAAAAACCTAGCCGTGTGACCTTGGGCAAGTTACTTAACCCCAATTGCCCACAAAAAATAAATAAATAAATAAATAAATAAAAATTAAAAAAATAAAAAAAGAGTTAATCTCTTGAGTCTCAGTCCTGGAAACCAACAAGAACCCCACTTACTAGAAACCAGTTAGGAATTTTCAATGTATTCTTAACAAAATGCTAATACATATGTCCATACACAACAAGGGGAGAGATGTTCAAAAGGATCTAAGGGAATCTCCTTGGCAAATCCTCTCCTTGCAGAGGCATATTTTACCAATTAGAAAATAAGAGGTACATTGAATTTTTTTAGATTAGATGGGGAAAAAAAAACCCTTCAGTTTGGAGCATCAGAAAGAGTTTAATGATAATGGCACTGGGAGATGGGTCTAGAAGAATAGGAAGGCAGAAAAAGAAGTAAGGAGCTCTAGAATCAGGATGAGTAAGTGTGTGGAGGTAGGGAATGTGACTCTTTGTTCTTTAATCAACTAGAGTCAAAAGGACTTGTCTGGGGCGGCTAGGTGGAGCAATGAATAGAGAACCAGCCCTAGAGTCAGGAGGACTTGAATTCAAATCCAGCATCAGACACTTAAACACAAAAGAGTGTGTGACCTTGGGCAAGTCACTTAACCCTAATTGCCCTCCAAAAAGCAAAAAAAAAAAGAAAAAATTATTGTCTTACAATTCACGCTGGAGTATTCACTGGGGGAGAGAATGAGGAGTAAAGAGAAGAAAAAAAGAAAGAGTTGTTAGAAATATCCGTAAAAAGGGCCCTGTTGAGAATGGATATTGAATAGATAGATCTGCTGAGACTTGGCCAAAACAGGAGTAGAGATAACAGGGATGAAGAACACTTAGCTAGACAGTCATTCTGTGCTGCTCTGCATTTCAAAATTGTTCCCTGCAATGCACTGTGTAGTTATTTGTTAGGATTGTTATGATCCTAACAGATTGCAACTGTGTAGGAAATAGCTTAACTCCCAAGCCCTGACAACCTTTAATTCAGTCTTGATAGTTCTTTTATAGCCCAGGCAGATTCCAGAGGGCAGTGTATGTGTCTGGCTGGTTTGGTGGCCCATTTCTGCAGGATTACACAAAGAAGTAACATTCACAAAACAGACATTTGTAAGTCTAGAGATGTGTGTGGGCAAAATGCCTTCATTTCTAGTAGGTACACATTTTGTAAGTCATCAAAGTGGTGCTATCTGAAAGCCTTGCTGGGGACTTGGGCAGAGAGGGTGATTCCACACCAGGTGCCTGAATTGCAGCTGTAGGATCATGGACAAAACATTTCTGGAAATGTAGATATGAATAGTTTTCTTGGGCTGAAATCATCAGGCTGGCCTTCACTGAGTTAGAGCATGAGGAAGCATTAGGCAGTGATCTGGTATAGGTTGGATATGCTACTAGTAAAATGAAATCAGGCAGCTACATCCCTTTGTTTCCTTTATTCTGAGGCAATTGGGTGGCACAGAGGACAGAGCACAAGGCCTAGAGTCAGGAAAGTGTTAAAATTTGGCCTCAGTCACTTATTAACTGTGGGATTTGGGGCAAATCAATTATTTGCCTTAGTTTCCTCAATTATAAAAAAAGTTACTAATAGTACCTACCTACCAGGATTGCTGCCAGGATTAAATGAGATAAAAGTTGTGAAACATTTAACACCAGGGTTGGCACATAATAGGTGCTATATAAATGTTAACTACTATCATCATTTATTATTATTATTGTTATTATTATTATTATTATTTTTATTTGGAAAAGCTCCTTTGAATGTCTTCCTATGGTCTCTCTAGACATATTGTTACCATTATTCTGTTACTTGAGCTTGCTAATATGTCATGTGTCACTAATGGTGATGTGATTTCTCCTTTCTCCAGGCCCTCGGTTTTCTCTTGTACTGGATGAGGGTCAGGGGTTTGGAGCCGACAGTTTCAGAGAACTAAGGACAAGGACCAGCACCACCATCACTCACACTGCTATTCCTGCACAAGCCATCAGGTGGCTGCGTAAACTTTCTATACATACCCACTTTCATTGTGCATGCACAAGTAAGATCTAACAATGCCTACCCCTCCCTAGCCTTTCCCTTCTAATGCTTTCTGCATGAACCTAAAAGTTTAGGGGGAAGGATATCGCCATAATGGTTCATAATATGCCTGACGTATGAGCACTTTCCCCTTCAGCTCTCTGACCTTATATTCCCTTGTCAATGGGTCTTCTGCTCAGAATTTTCTACTAAAACTAAGTCAGAAGTAATAGTACAGCTTTTGAACAAAATGGTAGTCCTGCCACTCCCGGTAAGGACTGGATTTTTGACCCCTCTTACTCTGTTTTCAGCATCCACTTTTGAAGATATGCATAAAGTCCTGTTTTGATTTCTTAAACCAAGCATTGTTTGCTATCAAAATAACAAGAGAGGAGAGGAAAGCATTTTATATTCTCTGAGATCCCAATATCTATTTCCACAGTGAGCAACAGTTAAACTTCTGACTTCCAGGTATGGCAAATCTGCTGCTTGATACCTTCACAGGTTGGTGCCTGGGGGTCTGGGTACCCATGGGGTCAGGCGCTTTCTTGGCATCTTTTTCCAGTGTCATCATCAGTCAAACTGAAAGGACGACCATTGGAAGAATGCATGCTGTAAGCTCAACCCCCATAAGAGTGAGAAAGTCTGACAGAAAGATGCTAAGCATTGCATTGTCCTTTTAAAAATCCCACCAGAGCTTGTGACCTATGGCAATCCTGACAGCTGTCCTTCAGGACATCTGAGCCTGGAGCTAAATAACTCTACACTTATATTTCTTCTCCAGTGCCTCGAGTCAGAGAACGATAGCTGGAGACAAAAGCAGAAGTGGCTACAATAATAATTTATCTTCTAGAAATATTTTAAGTTTCACAAATTGTTTTCTTCACCAATCCTTTCCCTGGCATTTAAAACCCTTCACGAATTGTTTTTAACCTCTCTTTCCAGAGTGATAACATATTATTCCCCCCTAGGACTCTCTTTCTGACAGTCAGATTGGCCTACTTACTACACTTCAAATGTGACTTTCCTTCTCTTATTTTGTGCCTTTGTATTAGCTGCCCCTTGTGTCTGAAATGCTTTCCTTTTTCATTACCATCTCACAGAAGTCTATCTTCCTTCAAAACACAATTTAAGTACCACCTCCTACAGAAGGTCCTTCTTGGTACCCTCGTTGTTAGTGGTCTGTCTCTTTCTCAATTAACCTGGTACTCACTCTGTATATATTTTGTATATACTTAATCTCTTTACATGTTGTTTTCCTTTAGTAGAATGTAAGCTCCCTGCGGTCAGGAATTGTTCAATTTTTATCTTTGTATACCCAGAAGCTAGCCTAATGCCTGGAACAATGAAGGCACTCAATAAATGCTGACTGAATTGAATGAAAATGAATAGAAGTAGACAGTGAAAGTATCATAGTCATGTTTATATGTATCCCTCACATCAAATCCTAGACTTCCCTCATGGATGGAGGATTCAATGCTCTGGGCCTGCATGAAGGGCAGAGTTGGAGAGAGGTGGAGAAAAGAGAGATTAGTCTTAAGATTTCCTTTGAACAGAGGAGCCAAATTGATCCCAATTCTGTACAGGGAGAGGTCCCTGAAGGAAGACAAAGAGTCTGGAAAAAAAGACAATATTTAGAAGGGCCAGCCTCTTGATCAAGTCACTCTCCCTATTCTAACCTACAGACTTTAGGGGAATTTCCTATTAGGTGCGATCTGAGACTCTCTTTCTTGGTTAGGATGGGATATTTCACTCCTAGTGGAAGAGAGTTCATCTTTTCTGTGTAATTTTTAGTATTTTCTCACCTGTAGTTTCTCTGATTTCTGTTTGCCATTAGCTTAAATAAATGAATTTATTTGTTTATCATTACACGTGTTTCTTGTGAAACTGGCATTTAGTGGGGAGGGAGTCAAGTCTTGGACGTGTAGCCTTGGAGCACTTGTTTGGGTCAGAAACCACTTACCCTAAAATTAAGGATCAGAAGTAAACATGAGATGGACAGGAAGCTTTATTCCATTCCCACGGGAAAGGGGCATTGTCCACTGAGAAGAATCAGGGGAAGGAGGCACCCAACATCGGAAAAAGCAAGGTTTTTAAACTCTAATGCAGTCGGGTCACATTCCCCCACTGTCCCTCATTCCCATTGGCTGGGAGGAAGGCTTACAGTCTAAGGCAGGAAAGAGACAAAGAACAGGGCAGGCTAGTTGCTATCTAATCTACATATATATATATATATATATATATATATATATATATATATATATATATACCTCTATTTGAAAAATGCTACTGTAGGGAAAAGGGAGAGCTTCTACAAGGTTTTGAAAGGGTTTAATGTTAATGTACCATTAAGGGAAAGGGCAAAGGGTCCTGAGTTGTGTACTTTTTTTAGGGAACCCAGGACTCTGCTCAAATTTCTCTTTCTCTCCTTCCTTATTCTGGGAAGTCTTCACAGAAATACAGAGAGTGTATCCCATTCATACTCCTTCCTTATTAAGAGATAGCCATTAGAAGCATAAATTAAACCTAAAAATTATCTTCCCTATATTAACAATATTGGGGAAGGGAATAGATAGTTTTTAACTCTAACCTGTTAACTTTTCTCTGAGGGGAGCACAGTGGCTAGCCTCTGGTTCCAATCTCCTGCTTCCTCTCTTGGTAGGAATCACTCTCCCTTAGACAAGAATGGGTGAAGGAGACTTGGGTTGTTACTCAGTTGTTTCAGTCATGTCTGACTCCTTATGACCCCATTTGGCATTTTCTTGGCAAAAATACTGAAATGATTTGCCATTTCTTTCTCCATCTCATTTCATAGATGAGGAACTGAGGCAAATAGGGTTAAGTGACTTGCCCAGGGTCACACAGCTAGCAAGTGTCTGAGGTCAAATTTGAACTCAAGAAGATAAGTCTGCCTGACTCTAGGCCTAGCACGCTATCCACTCTGCCACCTAGCCGCCCCTGAGAGACACTAGAGATATTTATTCATGTCTCCTCTAAGTGAGTCATATCTAGACAGATCTATGTGGACAAATGTAACCTACATAGGCAGCATAATGACATCAGATGAGACAATATTTGTAAAAAGTTTAACATTTAATAAATGCTTGTTCCCTCCTTCCCATTCTTCTTCATAACTTCATAACTCCCGACTCAATGAACATACACATATGTGTATATATATGTGTGTGTGTGTGTGTGTATGTATACACCCATATATAAAGCAAATATAACTCAAAGAAGATATGTGATTTGCCCAACATTACTCAGCTAGTGTCAGAACTAGGATTAGAAAACACCTTTTTTTCTTCACCTCTGGAACTTCATAAGAGCAATGATCTCATGGGTACAAATTGCCCTTCCATGGGCATATAGTATAATCCTTTCATGTCACATTAGGCAGCCTTTATGAGTTATTGTGGCTAAAACAGTATGATCACCAAGGATAAACATCCTTACAAGGTGTCCCAGATGTTGCTAAATTCATCATTCATTGCTGGAAGCTTCTGCAGCTTGGAAGGACTTACAGGAACTGTTCTAGGCATGTTCGCTGGAAAATGTGACATAATGATACTGTCTGATTCCTTGTGACTATAGATGGATCCTATCACATCCTATATGACTATATGGATCCTAGAGCTTTCAGGAGGTTCTAGGAATCATAGGCCTTCTACAGGCTATAATGAGTGTGAAAATTAAAGTTAGGTAGAATATGTTTAATCCTTTGTCTAAAGAGGGGAGGGAAAGAACAAAACAAAACAGGTGGTTCCTCATCTCTAAAGGAGATTGTACCAGCTATACTCTAAGGCTTCATCTAGCTTTGAATCTATCACCTAATCTTTGATAAGCCTAATCCTAACCTTTTCAGATGACCCTGAAGAGACGAGGAAGCATTCTCTTGATGCATCAAACTTGCTTTTCCAAGGAAAACTGTGCATACTTAGAAACCAATTATTGCCTTTTTAAAAGGACCCCATGGTAAGCTCACAAGAAAATAAAATCATTTTTTTCTCCTGCTAAGAACTCAAGGTCACTTCCATGACATCATGAGGAATTAGGGCAGTAATTTCACAGAGGCAGAGAATTATAGGATCTTAAGATATGGAAAGGATTGCAGAGATCATGTTGCCCAATTATTATGTAAAGCATGGACTTCATGCTGCCCTCTTACTCTCCAACCTTGCCCAATCTATTAGCAGTTGTTTCTTTATCGCCCCTGTTTGTCTACCAGGCTTCTGAATTATTACTCCTTTTCACACAAGATTGGCAAGTGGTCTTTAAGTAATTGCTCACCTGTTGCTACTGTGGATTCAAGGTCCTGAGAAGGCCTTGGGAGCGGGACACATGTGCTACCCTAGACTTCTCCATTGGTATAAGATACACAGCTCTATCTTGACGATGAACTCTCCTAGCTTACCTTGTCCAGTATCCCTGTATGTGACCTCTTTAAGCAAGCATGGCTACAAATAGACATCTGCCATGAAGGGCTACCCTAATGATCTTCTATACAACTCTAGATTTTGATCCTAAGTTTTGCATGCAGTTCATTACTTGCCTTTCAGTTTCTGACACCTAGTCACTTTCCCCCTTCCCTTCTTCTCTGGTGAAGCTCCAAATTACCTCAGTTTATTTTTCAGGTCTTTGTCATAACTTTTGCCTTGGAAAACTCTCACAAGGCAGATTTACCATTCAAGCCTTTTCCCATGTCTGGTCCAATTTCACTCCTGTCTTGAAATCCCTTCTGTCCTAGTCTCAATTTTGTAGCTTCACTGATGTCTTGAAACCCATTATTCCTAGGATCAATTATTACTGTGTAGGATAAAGACCTAATAATTACAATATGTGCTCTTTTCAATTCTCTTTATATTGTCTAGAGTGCTTTCATAGACTCTGAGAACTGGGACGGAACTAACACATCATGATCCATCTCATTTGAACCTTTAAGGAATTCTTAGAGCCGTGTAGCGGAGATCTTATTTTAAATACATTTTGTTGATTTTTTTTACACAATCATATTTTCTCCAGTATCCCTCCTCATGCCACTGTCAAACAACCATACCAAATAATGAATGGTATTTTTAAAAATAATTTTATTAATGTTTTCTTTTTCTTACATATCCATAATATAACATGTATCCCTCCTCCTACCCCTCTCCAAAAGCCATTTCATATGACAAATAATATTTTTAAAGGGGGAAAAATAAATCAGCACAACTGATTGATACATTGAGAAAGTCCAAAAGCATGTGTAACACATGTGGATGTCCCATATCCATGAAGGGATATGTTGGGAATGTGTTCTCATGACTCTTCATTCAAGTCCCACTTAATCTCTATAATTTTGTTACATTTAATTTTGATTTTGGGGGAGTTTGTAGTTCTTTCCTTTATATTATTGTAGTTGCTATGTAGATTGTTTTCTTCACTCTCAATCAGTTCATACAGATATTTCAATGTTTCTCTATATTAATTACATAAATTTCTTACAGCACAGTAATATTCCCCCAATTTGCAAACCACACTTTACTCATGCTCTCAAATCTATTGATATCTACTTTTTCCAATCCACAAAAAAGTGCTGTTTTTCTTGTATTTGGGGACTTCCCTCTTATCAATGGCTTACTTGGGGGGATAAGCCTAGTGATAAATTCTCTGAGTCAAAGGTTATGGACAGATTAGTAACTTTATTTGCATTATTCTAAATTGCTTTCCATAATGGTTGTAGTAATTCACAGCTCCACCAACAATGCATTAATATGCCTATCATCCTCCAACTCCATTAGTGTTGACTATTGCCATTTTGGGCAATTTACCAATGTGTGGGTTAGTGCAGATATTATTATTTCCGATTTACAGAGAACAAAATTGAAACTTAGAGAAGGTAGACAAATGGCTTACCTAAGGCTAGGAAGAAGCAGAGTCAGAAATGAAACCTGCAGAATTTGCTGACGCTTAGTCCGTTGCTCTTTACTTCACCAATGAGCCTTTAAGATGCTCAGAGAAAAAGCTGTCATTACAACTTCCTTTCTCACCATGCACACTCAACTTACTATTTTATTTGTGTGGAGTTATTATTTGCGCATAACTCCCTCCACTGATATAGATTGCCAATCCTTAGTATAATTTATTTACATAAATTATCTCATTTGATTCTCACATCAATTTTTTGAGGGAGGTGCTATTGTTACTCCCATTTTACAGATGAGGAAACTAAGGTGAGAGAGGGACTTTCCCAGGGTCAAACAGCTAGGAAGAGTCTGTGAAAGGACTCAAACTCAGGTCTTCCTGATTCCAAATCTAGCACTTTGCTAACAAAGCCACCTAACTGGCCTTATACACTTCTTGCCATGTGAACCTAGGCAACCCACTGTCTTTCACCCTCAGTTTCCTCATCAGTAAAATGTTTTGAGGATCAGATAAGACAATACTTGTGAGCACTTTACAAAAATTTGTGCATGCTACAGATGTTAGCTACTTTTAGTATCATCATAGATCTACAACTGGAAGCAGGTGTATGCTGAAGCCAGCTTGAACTGATTCATGGGAGACAGTTGTTAAATTTTTAGTGCAAGCATTTATACTTTTGAAATTGAATAATGCTACAAATTAGGGCTTTGTTTCTTCTTTTGTTGATTGTCTAGACTCAAGAAGGTGACTGATAAAACATTAATAATGCAAATTAAACTTTAAAATGTGTCCTATGTATTTTAAGTTTTTTGAGAGCTAGTTGTTAAATTTACCAATACACCATTGATCTCCCCCTTCACCCTGCCATTCTATGTATGAGAATACCAAATCTCAGAGACATTAAGAGACTAGCTCATGGTCACATAGCTTGAATGTGTCAGAGATAGTACTTGAGTTCTCCTCTTGACTTCAAGGACAATTCTTTGTTCCCTATGCCTTGCTACCTCTACTCATCTTTCAAAGCTTTAAATAATCATATAAAGAAATCCCTTCATCTCTTATAGAAGACATAGGTGGAAGGGATGATCACCTGTCTGACATGTCACAGAAATAATTCTGTGTCCGATAAAGGTTGGTCCAGATGAGTAGTTCTCAAAGTGTGGCCCTTGGACTTCTGGGATACTCTGAGACCCTTTCAAGGAGTCTGTGATGATCAACACTATTTTCATACTTTTAAGATTCCAGTTATCTTCTGTTAAGTCAGGCATTAAAGAGATTTGCAAAAAAACAAAAAACTGCCATTCCCACAATATTTTTTTTATTTTGGAAAATAGTTATTTTTAATAAAAATGTATTAACACATAATATATTTAACATATAATGCTAAACATATCATGTTTACATAAATGTTAATATATAGTATTTAACATGTGATAGATTTATTATTATTAATGGATTAATAAATATTTTAATTCATCTTAATGAATCAATAAGTAAATAGTTTTAAATGATCAGTTTTAATTCCTATAAATGTGAATATCAACAGATTTAATTCATATAATCAAAAACCCTTTGGGATCTTTAATAAATTTTTAAGAGTATAATGGAGGCCTGAGACCAAAAAGTTTGAGAGCCATTGTCTAGGAGTTGATTTCTAAAGTCCTTGTTCATTTGGAGACTCTGTGCTTTGAGGTCCATTGAAGGGAAAGAAAAAATAAAGATCAGATCCACACTGACATTAGAAAGCAAAAAGGGTAGTAGAAGAGAAACATTTACATTCAGAGAGGAAAAAACAAACAAACAAAAGTGAAACCAAGGAGAAAAAAGACTGACCTTGGAGATAGCAGGTAGGTATTAGGGAGGGAGGGAGGGAAGCTGGCCTGGGGATGAAGTGGTTAATTACTTCCACAGTCCCTCTCAAGGCTCCCACTCCAATGTGCCATGGAGCTGAAATGGTCATTTACAAATATGTTTAATAAGATCACCAGGTATTTGTGTACAAATCACACAACTTCCCTTTACACCACCCCAGACCCCACAGCAAGTAAGATACTCATGATGAGAAAGGAAGGTCTGACTTCCCTGAGGGTTGGCTAATGAAGTGAAGTGCTCTTCTGATTTGCTTTGGTTTCTAAGACAATTAGAAAATAGTTTCTCATCTGTATAGTTCAATTCAATTCAACTTGGCCAGGCAACCTTGAGCATTATTCCAGCTCTGACTGTAACTCCATGATACTATGAACCTATGATTTCAGATTTTTTCCCTTGGAGCCACAAACATTTGAAAAGGCCAAAGTGAATAGGTAGTAATTCTATTCAATATAACTTGATTCAATTCAACAAGCATTTAATTAAGGTTCCACTCCATGCCAGACATGAGAGGCCATGAAGAGGCTCAGGTTTAGTGGATTGAGTGGTCCTAGAAGCCTCTCAAATTCATGTCAATCACATCAGCTCTCAGGATCTCAGGCAGTTCTCAAAGACTGGAAGCTGTATAGCAGTTACTGTTCTGCCCTGACACCAGTGAAATCAGACATCTAGGTGGCCTGGCCTGTGTGTGTATGTGTGTGTGTGTGTGTGTGTGTGTGTGTGTGTGTATGTATGTTGGGTAGGAGGAATACAGATACATACATGGACACAAACACGTGCACATGTATGTATAAATACACATGTGTTTGGATTGTGTTGGTATAGGTATAAAGGTGTATATTGTTGCATATATGTATGTATTTCTGCATATGTATAACTGTGTATGCATATATGTATGTGTATATTATGTGCATAGCTGTGCATATATATGTACATATATATATATATCATATACACACATATATTTGTTGTTGCTTTGATGTTGTTCTTCGATTGTTTTCAACTCTCCGTGACCCCATTTGGAGTTTTCTTGGTATATTTGCCAAAGATACTGAAGTGGTTTGCCATTTCCTTCTCCAACTGATTTTATAGATGATGAAACTAAGGCAAACAGGGTTAAGTGACTTGGCCAGGGTCATACAGCTAGTAAATGTCTGAGGCCAGATTTGAATTAAGGTCTTCCTGATTCCTGGCCCAGCATTTTTTCTATTGTGTTACCTACCTGCCCTATGTGTACATAACATATGTATACACCTACATACAAACATATACACACATATGTTGTCATTTATTTTTCCCCCAATTTTTAAGGTAGATTTGAAGAGCTACCTGTTTCAACTTTGTACTTAGGTTAATTTATGCAAAATAAAACAAAAATTTTAGGTGGAAAAAAATCCCAAGAAAGTTTTCCAACAAATTACATTAAACACCCAGCAGGGAGGGAGGAGGTAGTGGTGAAGAACCGCAGGAAAGTGAGTATCTTCAAGAGACAATGTAATTTTCTTTGCTTCTGTTCATTCTGGTTTATCAGAACACCCTAAAATACACAGACCTAGTTCATTTATCTTCTCTGACATCTGTCTAGGAAGATATAGGAAGAAGAGCTTTGGATCTATATTAATGAAATTTTGGTACAATCTGACTTCTGAACTAGCTGTGTGATCTTGGGCAAATCACATAACCTCTCTGGACTTCAATTTCCTCATCTATAAAATGGGAATAATAACACTTGTAGTATTTACCAAAAAAGATAGTAGTGAGGATCAAATGAAATAACCCATTTAAAATGCTTTGAAAGCTTTAAGGTACTCTCAGTTTTTATTGTTATGAGTATTCCTTTATCAGCATGTTGGGTGGACCCAAAGGGGAGCACGTATATGGAAGATCATAACCAAGAGTTACAGTGAATAAGCTATAATCTGCACTGAGATTACAGATTCATTCAAATATTTAAGCATACACTATTAGTGAAAATAGAAAATTTTTTGCTGTTCAGTTGTTTTAGTAATCGTGACCCCATTTCAGGTTTTCTTGGCAAAGATGTTGGAAAGATTTTCAATTTCTTTGTCCAGCTCATTTTGCATGTTGTTGGGAGGGAAATAGGGTTAAGTGATTTACCCAGGGTCACACAGCAGCTAGTAAATATCTGAAGCTAAATTTGTATTCAAGTCTTCCTGACTGAAGGCCTCTGTCCATTGTACTACATAGCTGTCCTTAAGAACCTCTAGCCCCCATATCAATAATACCTCCCTGAGTATGCCTGAGATCTCTTGGTGGAATGGCTTGGTAGAGATATTTGGGGGTGAGGGCACATGAAAGTGGACATTCCATCCAAAAAGACTGTTGTAAGCAAAGGTAAAGAGGTAGGAAGGGGGGACTCATGGAACTATAGAATGTGTTTGGGGATCTACCAATAGTATAGCTAAGCTGACCTGGCTTCTAGTCTTGTCTCTGCTATAGGCAGGTTGTGGGAAACTGAACAAATCCCTTAACCTCTTTGGGTCTAAGCTTTCTCATCTGTAAAATGGGGATAATAATAGCCACCCTAGGTACTGTACCTCATAGAGTTTTCCACGAGGATCAAAGGAGATAATGGATGTGAAAAGCTAAGCAGTTATGCACATGTAAGGGATTATTAATCAGGCAGTTTATTAGTTGTAAGCATCCAGAAACATGCCTACCATCCGGGGCTTAATAAATCTAGCTGCCTCTTTCTGTACATATCCTCACTTCCCTCACTGCTGCTGTTAGTGCTGGGCCATAAATCAGGGCTTGTTTACAAGCTATTTGACTGGAAGCAAGCTCAGAGAATCATTAGTGCAGGTAATGACGCATTACCTTCTGTGCCTGCCATGGAGGTAGACCAGAACCCCTCATCTAGGCAGCAAGCCATCCAATTGATGCCCTCCTTGATAGTCAAGCTGGAGATATATTCAGCTGTCCCTCACCCCCAAAATCAAAGGAAGAAGAAGACCACAAATTTGCCTGGGGCTGTTTCCTTCTGGCCATTTGTTTGTCCTCATCAGGAACATCAGAATACAACAGATCATGTTTTACTGGAGAGATCCACAGAAATGGAGATGCCATCAGAAATATTGGCCAAGAAAAAAAAAAAGTCAACTATCACCATTAACTAAAAAGTTATCAATCACCATTAACTAAAAGTATAATTCATGTCCTAGCATTGTCGATTTGTACCTGAAGGCATTTGGTAACTCTAAATTTTGGTATTTGGATTAAGATTAGTGTTGAGGATACTAGGCAGGACCTGAGTTCTAGTTCCAAAGGATTATAGGACTTAGAGCTGGAAGGGTACTTTGAAATATTTTCATTCAAACCCCCTCATTTTACAGAAGAAAGTGAACACTAGAGATGGGAAGTAATTTGTCCAAGGTCACACAGATTACAAATGGAAGTAATAAGTAAGTGCTGTGTTTGGGGTGCTCAAAGTCCTCTGGTGTGGGGGCTGCTGAGTCCTTTTCAAGGCTGCTCATCCACTTTTGGAGCCCATCTTTCACCCAATTCTCACCTGTAGCCCCAAGAAATTGTAGCATGCACAGCAGCCACACCCTGGCAAAAACATCTTGGCAGATAGGCTAAACAAGGTTGAGGGTAACTGATGGGTCCATTGGTGAGTTAGAAGGGTGTCTACCCCAAGCATGTGAAAACTTCCCCCTGCAGAATGAGCACATGAGAACAACTTGTTCCAATGTCCACGAAGTCATCTAAAAGAGGTCATGGAGTGCTTAGAGCTTGGTCAGGCAGCAAAGATGCCGAGGTCATGACCCACTGCATCTGGGGCCAGCCACTCACCTTGACTTTTCTCTTGCCATTGGACTTTGATGACTCTGGAAGAGAGATTGAGGCTGATGACTTTGTGCAACTCTGCACAAATCCAATTCATGCACATACACACTGTGACGTCATTGGTCCTTTTTGAAAGTGAAGGATGAACAAAACAACAATAGGGGCACCGACTTTGGAGTCAAAAGGACTTGAATTTAAATCCAGCCTCCAACACTTGACACACTTACTAGCTTTGTGACCTTGGGCAAGTCACTTAACTCCAGTTGCCTTGCCTTCCCCCCTCCAAAAATAAAAAGCAAGAAAAAAAAGTACCTCTGAAAAATGAAAAAACAAAACAACAATAAGATGAGGGATTGTCTTGTGACTCTAAATCTAGGGCTTGAGGCCTCTAATCCTTTTTAAACTAATTAAACATGCTAATTAGCTAGCTTGTTGATTGACTGAATAAATGGCAGGTTTTAGGGTTTAGTTTTTTTTGGTTTGATTTTGTTTTGGTGGGTTAGAGAACACTGGTTTAAGGGTGAGGAGGCCTGGATTTAATTTCTGCTTTATGCCACTAATTAGCTACACGGTCTTTGTCAAATTACTTTAGTCAACAAATGGAAGGCCTAGAGGACTTTTTTTAGGTGAATGGAAAACTATTGCTCAGCAGGACTATAACTGAGAATTCTAGCATCTAGCTGCGAGTTCAGTAGAATAGGAAGTCATGGAGGTGAGGGGAGGGGATAGAATTTAGGATGCCCCAAGATCGATGTACACTACTATCAGTGCTGACACTGGGGAGGTTCCTCCAAGTACCAAGACTCCCCAGGCTGCTGTACTAACATTATGTCTCAGTTGTGCGCTCTTAGTCTGCTCTTGAGGAAGAGGTGAGCCCTTGGAGAGAAGTATTAGAGTGTGTGTATGTGTTGGGGGAAAAGTGACCAAGGGTGCTGTGACCAAGGGGATTGTGTTTTTCCCACTATTGTATTCTGAATCTCACAGTCCTCCACCTGCCTTACTCCAGTCCTTCCCATTGTCACATTAAAGAAGCACTCTACCTAGCTCCCAATTTGGTACCATATGGATTCTTTTTATTTCTACTTTGAATTCTGGTTTTGATTGATCTAAGCAGTTTTAATTATAATATTTCTTGAAATAAGATGTTTAAGTTATTTTTTTCAGTCATAGTATTCAGATCATCCAAATGATTCTTATTTTTTTCCCATTGATCAGTTTTTCAGAGCAATTGTTTTTGCTGTGAGATACTTTATATTTGCTTCCATTTTTCAGCCTTTTAACTTTATTTTAATATTTCTTGTGGTTTTACAGTCAGTGATTTGCTCCTATTTGATTCATTCAGATTTTCAGGGAGTTTGTGCTTGGGTGAGGTTAATATCTTTTGGTTCGAGCTGCTAATTCCCTGTCTAGTTTTTTCCTTCCATAGCTCTCATTTGTTTTCCATTTTTTTCCTTGAGTACTCTCATTCAATTTATTTTTTTTAAATGTTTTATGGGGCAGCTAGGTGGCGCAGTGAGTAGAGTGTCGGCCCTGGAGTCAGAAGGACCTGAGTTTGGATCCAGCCTCAGACACTTAATGCACACACAAACAAAAAAAACCTAGCCGTGTGACCCTGGGCAAGTTACTTAACCCCAATTGCCCTCCAAAAAAAAAATGTTTTAGAGGTGGCTAGATGGTACAGTGAATAGAGCACCGGCCCTGGAGTCAGGAGAACTTGAGTTCAAATCCTGCCTCAGAAACTTAACATTTACTGGCTATGTGACCTTGGACAAGTCACTTAACCCCAATTTATCTGCCTTCTCCCCTCCAAAAAAGCAAAAAAAAAAAAGTCTTAACTTTTTTTAAAGTTCTTACATCATCTTTTCCAAGAATTCTAGTTGAGTGTGTGCCTGATCTATGCTTTTCTCTGAGGCACTGTTTGCAAATGTTTTAGAGTCACTCTAATCTTCTGTGTTTATGTTTTGAGTGTTCCTGCTACCACAGTAGCTCATTATGGTGGAGCTCTTTTGTTGTTTGCTCATTCTCAAATTTGATATTAGGACTAGGCTCTGATGTATTTATGGAAGGAAAGTCTGCATTGGTCTTGTTGCTGCTTTCTTGGGGGTATTGAGGGATATGCTATTTTAGGATTTCAGGGACAGGCCAGGGACTTGCAAACTTTCCCTGCTTCCATAGTGGTCTGATCCAGTGCAAAGTCTGATAATTGCTGCTCCTCTGGTCTGAGTTCTATTTCCTGACCTGGATTTGGGTCACTGCAAGAGCAGAATGTTGTTGGTGTCCACTTCTACCAGCCAAGTGGAAAACTCCGTTGGTACAAAGTAGCAGGATTATAGGTTCCCCTTTCTTCTAGGTTTCCTACTTTGGTTATTCCTCTTCAGATACCTAGATGGTGGAAATAAGACCTTGCTTTGCACTTGAGGTCTGATCTATGCTACTGTCACTGTTACTGATTTGAGAGCTTCCTTCTTTCTTGGTACACCTCCCTGAGACTCCCTATGATGTGCACAGGACCCCTTCTCACTCCATCTTGGATCTATGACTGGAAACCAAATACTGGGCAGCAAAGCTCCCAAGTGGCACCTGTCTCTAACACAGTGCCAAAATGTGGGTCCATGGTTGCTGCAGTATGGTTCTGGGACCTCCTTTTGTGCTCGAATGCTCTGCATGCCTCATATTTCTGCCCCAATCCTGTCCTCAGTATCTGCCAACCTCTTTCTATCTCTCTATGATGACCTGGACACCACAAAGAAATCATTATGCCTTTTTCTATATTTCTTCATGAGCATTTAGTTTGGTGCATTTTATAGACCTGTTTGAAGGAGCTATAAACCAGAACTTAGCAGCATTGCTACCTTCTATTATGACATGTTGATTATACTTCTTCCTCATATACAATGATCAGTTCTGGGTTCTTTCTCTCCAGGAACAAGGTCTCTGTTTTCCTAGGTGATCTGGTATATCAGTCCTTGCTAATATTGTATGTTAATGGGCTTCTATGGTTTCCTGTCCTTTCAATGCCTTAACCTAAGGACTAAGAGTAGGGATTTTAGGCATCAGGAAGCCTAATGGAGGAAATATTTGAGGGTATTGTGGGAAAGGGTTTTTCATGTCCTCTCACTAGGAAATCTCTTTAGGACTCTCCTTATTCTGCCTATGGCTGGTCATAGCCTCCCTAGAGCAACAATATCCCTTAAAGTGACAGCCAAAAAAGTCAAAGATGAACAGACTAGGCAAGGCAGTGAAAAACAAAGTGATAAGCATTCATTAAACATTTATGACTATTTGTGCCCCACCAGTGGTAGAGCCTTCCAAGCTTGTATTGGTTTGATCAGCCACAGTCAGACACACAGTACCTTAACCCTAGCATAGAGCTGTCATTTTGGTCCTTTTTGAGGAAGAAGGACAACAACCAACCACAGTGCCAGGTACTGTGCTAAGAATGGAGATACAAATACAAGCAGAAAAGAAAGATAGCACTTACAGATTAGTTTAAGGGCCTGCTATGCAGTGCGGGACATTCTAACCAGTGGGACCTACCCAGGTCCATGTCAAGTGGATAAACACACATCACTAAAGTAAAAAGATCTAGAATTTCAATGAGGAATTTGAGTTTGGGCAAAAGGTGACCTCTCTAACTCCCTGAATGTTGATGGTCTGAGTTTTGGCAGATTTCCTTGTCTTTTAAACTCTGACTACCAATAAACACTCACTTTGGCCTTGGCCTCCAGGACATTAACCTTCTGCAGGTGTTGAGACAACTGAGTATGGAGTAGCCCTTGGTTTACATTTATTATTCTCCCAGCTCAAGCCTCACCTTCTCTTTCCCTATCAAGGATTACCTTCTTGACCCCAATTTCTCCAAATACTAGCATGTGTTGGCTGTTTTTAGTGGCATGAGAAAATTAGGAGAATCTGGGGAAATTGGCATGAGAACCTGGTGATCTTGGTGATATGAGAAGGCTGTTTTTTATCTCAGCATGTTCCCCTAAATCACAGATGAAACAGAATAGGTCCTCACCAGGGGATCCATGATTTCTCCAAAATGAATCCACTGGACAAGGTCCCTGGGCTCCAAACTCTATAGAAGAACAATCCAGGGAGTTTTGAATGATTTATACACAAAAATGGAAGGCATGGAGTCACAAGGCAATAGTGAACAAAAGAGTTCTCTTGGTCCCACAAGGCTATTCTGATTTACTGAGATGTGACTTTGGTATTCTACGACCAAGGCACACCATCCCTCTGCTCTGGGCATTTTCTTTCTCTGTCCCTCCTATCTTTAATTCTCTCCTTCAACTCCAGCTACTGATTTCCCTTACGTCTCAACTAAAATGCTACCTTTTAGAGTAAGCCAGTCCCAAACTCTCAAATGCTAGTGCTTTCTCTCTGTTAATTATTTCCTATTCCCCTGTATTTACCCCGCTTTGTATATATTTGTCTTCATGTTGTCTCCTCCACTAGACAATGAGTTCCTTGAGTACAGGAACTGTTTTGTTTCCTCCTTTTGAATGTTACATAGTCAGTACTTGTAATGGCAAGCAAAGAAGTAGTTAGCACCTTGTTTCAGCTATTTAATTATTTAGCACCTTGTTTTAGTTCAAGTCTCTTTTGAGCCTTGCCCATGATTATATAAAGTCTTTGTTAAGAAACAAAACTTGTGAAACCCACAGTGGTAGGAATTTGCTGATGCAACAAGAAGGGATGGAACAGGGGGGAGCTAATGACCATATATAAGGAGAAGCCCAAGCTGGGAAAGGGCAGAATTGAGAAGGGGAACTTTGTGGTGGTCAGGCACCCTGTTTGTTCTGTCTGTGTTGATTTTTATTTGTGATCTTTGTACAGAAGCCCTGGAAACTTACTGGAAGCCCTGAAAAAGGATTTTCTTGTTATCTGTTTAGAGAAGTCCTAGAGGAGGTTTTCAGAGGCCCTGGTACCATACTGATGCTTTGTACTGAGTTCTCAGACCTCAGGCAGATAGAGAATTGATGATGGTGCTAGCAATATATGTGAATGTTGTTTTGGTTCTGTTAAGCTTTGTCTTCCCAGAAACAGAAACTGCTAAGGACTTGAGGTGGACCAGACACTGTGAGCTTCAATATGGAACGGGAACTGGATGAGGAGCTGAATGAGGAGCTGAGAGCTGCCTACCTTTGAATCAGAGTGATAGTTAGGTAAATTAAGGCCAAAGCTGGGTCCCTGGAAAAGGAACCATAGAATCTGAGAGCCAGCCATGAGTCAAGGTGAAAGGTGAAAATAGAAAAGATGTCTCCTTGGGTATTTAGTGCTGACTGAGAAGATCATGATTTGCTGTGGCCTAGGGGTGGGAGAAATTTGTACTCTGTAACTTGTACCTCTTAAGGATGATTGAGTTAAGGATGATTAGAAACTAATCTCCAATCAAGAAGAAAGAAGACTTTTTGACTGAGAGATTAAGTCAATGTGACATAAGGTTGGAGAATTTTGACCTTTTTATTTTGTGTCCCTTAAGGAGGCTTGCTCCTTAAGGATGATTGAGTTAAGGACTTTACTGACTGATATCTTTTGCTTAAAACTATGTGGCCACTTTAGTGACAAATTGTTACGCTATAACATTGTGAATGCTGTACTTTGGTTTCTGTGAATATTTTGCTTTAATTTACTGCTTAATAGATAGTTCACTATACTATGTGATCAGAACCTTATAGCTATTCACAGCAGCAGTCCTCTCGAAAGGACTGTGCTTGGCTTTACAGTACTCAATAGATGTTTATTTATTGATTGACCTACTGCTATTCAACCAAGTTAAACAAACACTTATTGAGTGTCTACTGTGTACCAAAGCATCATGGCATAGTGAAGAGAACTGGACTGGACATCAGGGAAATGTGATTCATGTCCTGCCTCTGACACATGCTAGCTATGGACCATAGACATTCAGATATCGCTAAAAGACCTTTAATTTTCAAACAAGATTTGAAGGAGGGAACTTTTATGTTGGAGATTTCCTACACAATTAATTTTCAAGTCTGGAGTCTTCTCCCAAATCCTCAATAAGAAAAAAAAGAGCAAGCACTTTGATAGATAGTGGGACTAC
Organism: Gymnobelideus leadbeateri; assembly: GCA_011680675.1. Classification (NCBI taxonomy): domain Eukaryota; kingdom Metazoa; phylum Chordata; class Mammalia; order Diprotodontia; family Petauridae; genus Gymnobelideus; species Gymnobelideus leadbeateri. The sequence continues at coordinate 221,552 of WOXC01007148.1, read as the reverse complement.
AAAGACAAAAATAGAACAGTCCCTACCCTCAAAGAGCTTAAAGTCTATTGGAGGGAGATTTAACATATACCTATACATGGATAAATATTTATGAAATAGGTAAATCCAAAGAAATTTCACAGTGAGAGTCCTGAGAAATGGGCAATCAGGGAAAGGTTTGCATATGATGTTGCACCTTAACTGAACTTTGAAGAAAGCTAATATCTTAACCACAGTCTGCTCTGATTCTCCCTTAAGTAGCCTGATTTCTAATGTATATCACTGAGGAACAATCAGGAAGAACTGTGGCTGGTGGTTGATGGAATGCTTCTGTACCTTTACTGTAGCATTCTGCCTCTCAGACTCTATCTCCATGATTGATGGGTCTTCCTTGCTTTCCATGCTGGCTCACCATAGGGGAAAAGGGATGCTTTTCTCTCTTGGTGGAGGAAAATTACTTCCTCCCATGCATCCACTCTTACCTGACAATTAAGTTTTGGCCCATATCCCTCTGACTGTGACTTGGGGAAATTCTACTTCTTTGTCTTGCCTGAAATGTCCTCTTCCTCCCACCTCGACAAACATATCCCTTCTTCTCACCATTTAAAGAGCAGTCAGTCCCTGACTGCTGCCACGTCCATCTTTCTTCTTCCTGTTGCTCACCCTATGGCTTCACAGCATTGTCGGAATAATACAAGGCCTGAAGGAGGCTTCATGGCTTAGTTTTACCTCTCACTGTGTATGACCTGGATCAAGTCTCAGCCTCTTTGATACTCAGGAATTTCATGAAGACAACCTTCTAAGGGCATGGCAATGTTGTAATCTGAGCTAATGGAAGAAAAATTCACACCAATGGACTCACAAACCTTTTGAAGATAATGCATAAGGTAGTAGAAAAAGAACTCTGTATTTGGAATCAGAAGAGACCTGGGTTTGAATTCTGACTTGGACACTTACTTTTTATGTGATCCTGGGCAAATCACTTAATGTTTCTGAGTCTTAGTTTCATTAGCTGTAAAATGGGGATCATAATAGCACCTACCTTACTTACAGGTTATTGTGAAGGTCAAATATAGCAATGTATGTAAAATACTTTAGAGATCTTAAAAACGTCTGTAAATGTGAATTATCATCGTTATTAAAGTAATTGCAAGTAATAACTTAATAAACGTGTACTGAATTTAAAACATCTCATATATTGCTGCTTCAAGGCATAGAATAGAAGTGACCTTGACTTCAATGAATTCTTCCGGGCAGTTTGACAGGTCACAATCAAATATTTCCTACAGGAAAGACCCAGCAAGAAAGCCAATCAGGTTTTGAGTTGTTCTCAGCTGAGTCAAGCTGTATTGACCAGCCTCAGTTGGGAAATAAAATACTGAGTCTCATCCATAACAAAATTCAATCTGGAGTTGGGGCAAACTATGCTCTGAATTTATTATTAAGCACTTCACAACACAGACCACAATAAATAAAGTAAATGTGCCCCAAAGAAATAGGAAAAGTGTATTTGGTTTGTTTGTTTGCCTTTTTTTTTTTTGCTAAATGAAAATGACATTACAGTTAGGGACTACAAGACAGACTAAAACCACAGTAATTGGTCATTTTTTAATAACCAACAAATCGATACATCCCCAACACTACTTCTGAAGAGTTAGTCTGAGAAGATATTGTATTAATGATAAGGAAGGAAAACAAAATTAGCAATCTAGTCAGACTTTTTCAGTATTTATAGGAGAGCGATGAAATTTCTTTAGAAACTACATTCCATCAAATAGTCATTTTACTTAATTAGGAGGAAGGAGAGTAGCAGGAAAGGGATGGAGGGATTAGAGGTTATAGGGGAAGTAAGCTAGTGGATAGAACTGCTTACCTCAAGCAAGGTCACTTGGGAGAAAACCATTGTAATTGCTGCCATTGTTATGGAAGATTAAAACCAGTCATATTGTGGTGTACCTCACTCTACAATCAATGGATTCCTGAAAAGTTCTAGGCAAATTAAAATGTTTGCAAATCAAATATAAACACAAATACTTCAAATAGGCTCCAGGGATCTGATGGTTGCAAGGACTCCTTTGGAAGCCCTTTTGCATTTGCAAGTAAATAAACATTACCTTCTTAAAATTATTTGTTTAGTATGCTTGGATTCTCCTACATCGGAAACTCTAAAATAATCAGAATATTACACACACACACTTTGTTTTGGGGGCTAAATAGTTTAAAAGTGACCAAAAAACTGAGACCAAGAATTTGTTGTAAAATTGTGAAAAATAAGCAATAAAAACAAAACTGGAGGTCTAGGGCATGTCTTTTGTCTCAGGATACGTTCTACCAAAATCTGTTCCTACTACATTGATGTCTATGACCCCAAAAGCTTTATAGTTAGAATAACATTGAGATCCAATGGCCAAAGGTGATACCTATAAGCAGAATGCAGGTAAATATTTAACAACCAGTTCAGTAGGAACAAAGTACACAAAACATGTTAAGTTTAATTTGGATTGTTAACATTTTCTTTATCACACTAAGTATAAGCAACCAACAAAACAATAAATCAAGCTCTGATTTGTAGCATTTGCTGATGAATTGTAAATATTCATACTGAAAATTTAACCATCTGCTATGGTTCTAGCTGACTAGAGCCCACCTCTCCCTCCAAGTATCCTGATCCCTTCCAGGAAAGACATATAAAACTATTAACAAGAAGGCTTGTGGCTGGACATATTAAGAGACTTACTGGGATTCCAAAATCAAAGCTGAATGAAAAGAATATATTTGAAATAATTCACAATTTCACAATAACAATATTAATGTATATTTTCAGAACTATAAAATAAAACATGAAAGATTTGAAAAGTACTTTCACAAAAAAGAAAATAAAGAAACATAAGGTCAAAGATTCATGATGTGAGAATGTTCAATGTCATCAAAAGTTAGATTTCATTTTTCTTTTGAATAGAGACTATGAAATGGCTGTGAGCCAAGAATAGCATTAGAAGGCCATTAGAACTCAGCCATGAAGAAAAAAATGCATGAAATCACTTCTAATTAGAGAAACACAAATTAAAGTGATTCTGAGATTCTACTTCTGCCAACAGTATTAATAAAAAATCCTGAACAAATGATGAAATCATGTTGATTGGTTTTTGAAAATAGAAGGAATTATGATAAAGATTTAAGACCAGACCATTGCCTCAAAAAACTACAGAATGATTATGCTTACAGATTCCAGACTTTTTTCACAATGTAAATTATGCAAGGAAATGGTAGAAGCTGTGCAGCTTATTACTGTGAACTCTAAAAATTTAGCAGCTACTGAATACCTGGCAAGGCATGTATGACTCAGTGGCTAGAATTATACATCAGAAGTTTGCTATCTTTCATGGATGGAGAGATGACAAATCCCATCCTAAAAATAAAGGTCTCAAAATATCCTATAGAAATTAACCTATAAACTGTACTATAACTAGACCATTATCATAGGCCAAATTCATTGGCCGAGCTAGGGGAAATTAGGTGGTACAGTAGACAGAGTGCTGAGTGTGGAGTCAGGAAGGTCTGAGTTCAAATCTGGTTTTAGACACTTCATAGCTGTGTGATGTTAGGCAACTTACTCATCCTTTGTCTGCCTTAGTTTCCTCAAGTATAAAATGAGGATAATAATAGTGCCCACCCTGTAGTGAGGATTAAATGAGATAGTTGTAAAATGCTTAGTGCAGTATTGACACATAGAAGGCACTTAATGAATTGTTCCTCCCTTCTTTCTCTAACCTTTTGTCTTCAAGCACCTGAATATAACATTATCCGGAACATTTTTACAGCAATGTTTTGGTAAATCTCACCATATCAAATACTCTCCAAAAATCTCCAAACTGCATAAAATGAAAAGCTTTCAAGCTATAGAGACTTAGCAAAAAAGAGCAAAATCAGTTTGGAACAGAAAAATAAAGTACCTAGCATTCCTATTGTCCTGTTTGGTCCTTGGCTTGTATTGAGGAAGTTTTTAGTAATCTTAGGGAATGAATTTATGTCCTAATATCTCCATTCAATTACAAAACACAAATATTTTATCCAATTGGACAGTAATTGTCAATAGAACATTAAATATAAAAGAATAATAGTGGGGTAGTGATTTGACCCAGGATTCCATCCAAAGGTTACAGAAAAAAAAGGAATCAGAAGAACAAGATAATAATAGCAAAAATGGGCATTTATATAGCAATATAAGGGTTCTAAGGTAGTTTTATACATTACTTCATTTGAGCCTAATAGCAACCACAGGGAATAGGTACTGTGGGTATTCTCCCTCCTCTCTCTCTCTCTCTCTCTTTTTTTTTTTACAAATGATGAAACCAAATCTATGTGAGAATAAGTGGTTTACCTGGGGCTACACAGCTAGGTAGTATCTGAGGCAAGATTTGAAGCGCACGTTTTGATTCCAAGTCCAGCACTCTTGCAGTGGTGTCAAGCTCAAATAGAAATGGTAGATTTCATATTTAGAAAAGCCCAAGTTACAATTATTACATTGCATTGCATTTTTTTTTGCTAAACATTTCCCAATTGGATTTTAATCTGGTTCCATCCCACTCTGGAGTTTTTCAGGCAGATTGCTTGTCGTTATTATGAATGTAGTCTTTCTCATAGACTAAATGATTCCTGTGGGCCAAACTAAATGGGAAATGCCTCATCATTAAGAAGCCTTCTTCTAGGGGACAAATGATCATGGCAAAACACAAATCAAAGGGGAAATTTACAATGGACCTCAGTCTTCCACAACCCCATTACAATTCGAACTGTTTAAATCCAACACGTTTATTAAAGAAGTATTATATGCAACGCATTCTCTTTGGTGATCAGGATACAAAGACAAAACTGAAAAAAGACCCTGCCCTCAAGGAGTTTGCAATTAAAGTCCCTCAAGAAGTTTGCAATTAAAGTGGGAAGTAATGGAAAAGGAGGCAAAGGGTAGAAGGAATCACAGTTTTTTGACCACTTGCGACTACCGGAATAATTTATAACACTCTAAAAATGAGATCTTTGTTCAGTGGCATACTATTAGGGAATTGAACTATATTGATATTGACTAATAAATGAAATTAGAAGAAAAAAGTAAATTACAGTGAAATGGTCCACTGATTCTCCTTCTACAGGCAAAATAAAGGTGTGTGGGGGGGGAGATTTTGTGAAGTTAGTTTCATTGTTTGACCAAATGCAATAAAACTTCATTTCAGTTGGTCATCTTATATTGCCATGCTTATGAAGACAGGCATACCTCATTTTATGGTGCTTCACTTTATTGAGTTTCACAGATATTGTGGGTGTTTTGTTTATTTGTTTTTAGAAGTCAAGGGTTTGTGGCAACCCTGTATCAAGCAAGTCTATTGATGCCATTTTGCCAACAGCCTCATATCATATCTCTGTGTTACAATGGTAGTTCTCACAATATTTCAAACTTTTTCATTATGTCTGTTATGGTGATCTGTGATCAATGATCTATGATGTTAGTATTGTAATTGTTTTGGGGCACCATGAACCACACTCATTTAAGACGTTGAACTTAATCAATAAATGTTGTATATGTTCTGATTGCTCCACAGACTGACTGTTTCCCCATCTTGCCTCCCTCTCCTTGGGTCTCCCTATTCCCTGAGACATAATGATCTTGAAGAATATTGTATAAACTTAATTGATAAAGCAGTTGGCAGGCTTTAAGAGGATTGACTCCAATTTTGAAAGAAGTCCTATGTATGTAAAATGTTATCAAACAGACATTTTTCTTTTCTACAGCTAGGTGGCTAAGTGTCACAGTGGAAACAGCATTGGACTTGGAGATAGGAAGACCCAACTCAAATTGAGGAAACTGAGGGGATTGGGATAGCAAGTAGCTAATTGTAGAATTGAGTGAACTGCACTGACTCCATCCTGTGAATCAGTTTTGGAACTAGCTCAGTTCCATTTTGTGATGGGATATAAGATCTTACCCACCCATTAATAGGCCCATGTGCCCAGCTGTGACATATCCTGAATTACATAGGGCTCATTGGAGGAGGAACTTGCTTAAAGAGAAGCTTGCTTAGAGGAGGCTTGCTTGTAGGAAGGCTTCCACACCTCTTGGTACTAACCCAATTAGGCACTAAGTCATGAGGGTTGTGATGCCTTCTGGTTCTGAGAAGTGTATATATACTCTGAGTTAGTATTGTGCTTTGGAAGTTTGCTTATGAGAAGGATCTTGTGATTCCCTGGATGAGACTCTGAGTAGCTGTATGTTCAAGTCTCCCTGCCCCTCCTCTCCCACTGCTCAGATATAAAGACTCTCTCTATCCAGTGGTGTATATAAAGCATATAGCAATATTGCTTTGATTCAGGCAGTCACAACCCTCTCTGTTGGTCTTTATGCTAACTTCTCTGCTTGCATTTTCTCTGCATTTTTTCTGACTTCAGGGTGCTGACTTTTTCCCTGAACTAGTGAATATAATTAAAGTAGATTATTGACCCCTTAAAAGTTGCTTTCCTTTTAGAAAGCTGATCTGAGAACTTGTGCTAGCAGGCAATCCTGGGTGTGCCAGGGTGCTTGCTGTTAAACAGTTCTATTCAATTATGATTCTAGTCAAATGCTGTCCTGTGAGAAAAGTTTATTCAATTGTGGGAATTGGGGAAAAAAAAACTTTATTGTGTTGTTTAAATGTAGTTCTGCATAGTTGGGAAACTGGACCACCTCTCTCTGCTGCTTAGAAACTCTTAACCAAGGACATAGGTTATAATGACCAGAAACCCAGTTAAATCCAAAGATTGATGCAAGGAATTTTCTCATAATTATACATCTCAAGCAGCCCATATGTCTTCCCTGAAAAAATCCCCTCATGATATATCACTTATTGTTTCTATGTTCATTTGATTGTTTACAGACACTTAGGGGGAGCAGGACACCTATTTTTCTGAATTCAAGGTATTGCATATATTTACTCTCCCCCTCTCAACTTGGAAAGTCGATAATCTTTCATCCAATTAGAAATCAGATTACCTAATGTGGTATTGTTTCTTTTTAATTAATTGGTCTTATTTGATTAATTGTTTTTAATGTATAAAAGTCTGTCTCCCCTGGATTTGAGGTCCAGCCCTAAACTGAGAAAGGGGTCTGGTCCCTATTTGTTAGGCAGTTGACATGCATCACTTTAATAGATTGACATGCTTAGGAAAGCTAAACTTTGTTTTCTGTCATTCCATCTTTTCCCTACCACAAAATTCTGTCTCAGACATTTACTAGCTTTGTGATGCTAGACAACTCCCTTAGTCTCCATCTGCCTCAGTTTCTTCATCTGTAAAATGAGGATGATAATAGCACCTACCTCCCAGGGTTGTGGTTAGCATAAAATGAGATAATATATGTAAATCCCATTGGAAACCTTAAAGTGCTATAAAAATACTAGCAATTACAATAGATCACACATCATAGCAACATAATGGGCTAAAGAAATATAGAAAATACAAGATAATTTAGTTCTTATTGTCTGATGATTATTAAAATGGAAAATAAAAGCACTTGATTGAGAAGCAAAATATGTCTTTAAACTATTTTTTCTCTAACAAGGAACCTTGCATGCCTATGCCTATATTCAATTTTATGATAAAACCTACTGAATAACTGCATTGACCTTTTGTCATTAACCCCAGCCAATGCATAACACAGAGATACTCACTTGCTGAACTTGTTTGTCAGTGTTGTAGAAGATTCCCTGCTTACAATCCAAAGAGAAGAGGGATTCCCATAGTTAGTGAATTTGTTCAGATTCTTCCATTTGGGGATAACATAGTACTAAATGAATTAAGACACAAAGCATTAATGCCTCCTTAATGAGAATCACGGTTACTCAAAAGAGATCAACCTAAAAATCTTTCTATGAAAAACCAAATAGATGAAAATGCCTGTTGTTCAGCTTGTGATTTGGAATGAGTTGGATGTTTCATTGAGATAGATTAAAAAAACCCTTTTTTGCTTCTTTATTCCTGGTACTGAAACTCTACTTATCACTCAAGAATCAACTCAGACTCACAGAATCACAGAACTTCCAACTTAGATGAGACCTCAGAGACCATGTAATGCAATCTTTGCCTGAATTCAAGTCCTACTTCCTGCATGAGCCTTCACTTCCAAGACACAAGGCACCCACTCTCTTGTCAATGTCTTCTTAATTTACTGAGCAGCTAAGGGGCTCAGCAAATAGAACGCTGGACCTCTAATAGGGAAGAACTGAATCCAAATTTACATTCAGATTCTTACTAGCTATATGACCAAGTCACTTAACCTCTGTTTGCCTTAGTTTCCTCAACTGTATGTGGATAAAATAGTACCTTACCTCTCAAAGTTGTTGTGAATATCAAATGAGATAATGATTATAAAGTATTTAAAACAGTGCCTGGCAAATAGAACCATATAAACATTAGCTGCTATTATTATTATTAATTGGCATTATTATTGTCTGCACTACTCATTTCATATATTATCAAGTATTGTCCCCGATTTGTTAATTGTTTTTCTTGTGTGTCTACACACCTTCTGCTCCTAGGTACACAGTAAGTTCCTTGAGAGCAGGAATTAAATTTTACAGTTACCCTCAGATCATTTGCATATATGTGTGGGCTGGTAATATGATTATGGATTTGAGCTAGAAGGAAGTAGGAGACACCTAGTCAATCAGGTTCCTGATTCTACATATAAGGAAACTGAAGCCCAGAGAGGTTAACTTTCCCAAGATTATACAAGTAATAAGTTACATAGGCAGTATTCGAACCCACATCCTCTGCCTCCAAAGCTGATGCTTTTTCCCACTGTGCCATATTGCCTCAATGCATTGCATTCTTTTCTTATGCCTCCCACCAGTTGCTCATTAGCTGCAAGCAGACAGACAAGTAATAATATTCTCTTTCATTTGAATAGTGATTTAGAGCCTACAAAGCACTTCCATATGTCATATCATTTCTTCCTCATGGTGTCTTTCTGAGGTGGGCAGAACAGAGATTATTACCATTCCACAGATGAGGAAATAAAGACTCAACAAAGTTAGATGTATTCCCCAAAGTCAGAAAGTTATTGTGTGATCAAGGCAAGATTCACATCCAGGTTTTCTGGCTTTTAATTCAATGACTGAAGGGTCAGTTGTGGAAAATGTTCTATTTAGGGTTGCTGCATTTAGGTAAGTGTTGGAGTAGATGCCATTGCATCTCACAGATGCTATCACACTTAACTTTGATGAAATGTACTTCTCTACTCTTAACAAAAACAGCTGTCCTATTGATGGGAGGTTATGTCTATCCTTGATTGCTATATGGCTCTGTTTATAAACTGGTAATAGCTACCCCTTCATTGCTAGCAGGGTTGTGTCTATCCTTAGCTTAATGTGGCTCCATTAATTGTATTTACTAACACTTATACTACTACTTGACTTCTTCGGAATCAGCCCAGCTTGCCTTCCTTTGTCTGCAGTACTAAATCTGAGTGCTTTGCAACCCAGTTTCTTTCAGTCAATCAACTTAGTAATCCAGAAGCATTTATGAAATGCCATACTAGACACCGTAAATACAGTTTCTGCCCTCAACAAGCTTACATCCCACTTGGGGGAGGCCACATGTTATAGATAAGTAAAAAGACAATATGCATACCCACAATAAGACTTTATTTTCCATAGCAAGGGCAGCTACCTGTCCTCTCAAGTTTCTAAGATACCTCTGGGGGGGTCCCTAGGGGTGACTTTTTCTAATGCTATCTGTTTAAGCTCCCCATTAACTTCCAGTGATAAAAGCTTCAATGTTCCTTGGTCAATTAACTTTAACAAAATGTTGTTTTCTAAGGATATATAGCAAGAATATAAGTAAGTATGAACACTACCTCTTATAGCCAGATGGCACACTGATGCATAGGTAGAGAGAATGAACTCAAAGCAATTCCTTCATAACAGTGATCCCACAAAATTCACTTCCCAAAGCAGCATAGCTACTGGATGAATTCTTACCTTAGTTACCCCTAGGATGGGTACCTCTCAAGACCTGACTGTTGGGTTGTCTGCTTACAAAACATGGCCTGGATTCTGGCTCTTGACTTCTGGTAGTTCATAATTTTGACCTTTTGAAGCTAACAAAGTCATACTATTTCTAATACTCCTTGGCTGAAAAGCCAGAAGAATAGACATAACAGGGATAGAAGGAACAATAGGGTCATACAAAAAATAATTGTTGGAGTTAAGCCTGAGATCCAGGTCTTCTGACTTCCAGACATATGATCCCTACCATATTCCAAAAATTACTCTACTGATGAGGATATAATAAATATATGAGAATCCATGACATGATCTTGACAACAGTATAATCAGGGAAGTCTTTGTGGAAGATGTTTGAACCAAGATTTCCTATTATAAGCTTTAGAAATAGAAGGAACCTTAAGGAGTATGGAGTCCAACTCTCTAATTTATGGATGAAGAAACTGAGACCCAGAGTAGGAAATCACATTTCCTATGACCACACATAACTAGTAAATTCTGAAGCCAGGATTTGAACTCGGGCCCTTTAACTCTAAATCCAGGGCTCTTTCTACTGTACCCTCCATAGCTGTCATTAGTTCAGTAATGTCTGAAGTCCACATAAACCCTAGTTTGTAGAATTTCAAGGAAGGATTCAATGACTAGGATACCAAAATAAATAAATAAACACCCACCTCCAAACAAAGTTATGTAGCAGAAGAATCCACATTAAGAAACTGTTCTCAAGTGTGCAGTGTCTCCCTTCCCTTCTGCCGCTTGTCTTTTTTTCACATCTAACCAGAGCTATTTCTGTCTATGGGGAGTTAGCAGAAAGATCACATATTGTGCAGGGAGCATGGTGTTAAATTTATGCAAAGTGAAGAAATGTGTTATCTCAAAAATATTTATTTCATAGCATCTCTCATGAGATTTATTTTCTTGTTATAACTTTAAGGACAGCAGCTCTACATAAGCATCCTCTTGGATCCCCGCTAAGCACCAACAGCATTTATATAGAAGGAGCGAATACCACCTGCCATATTACACCTTGTATCACAGCAGAAAATGTATGTCTTCTTGTTATCCATGGACTGGGATGTTTGCACCCACATTTGGCATGGAGTAATGGAGTGGCTAAGAGAGAAATGTTTACCTAAGCCTTGGGGCAGAGAAGCACTATGATTATGTGGGGGAAACACTGGACAATCAGGAAATAGATTCTAGTCCAGAGTCTAGTTTAGAATCGCATCTTCCTGAGTTCAAATCTGGCCTCAGACACTTACTTGGATGTGACCCTGGGCAAGTCACTTAACCCTAATGTGCTTTAGTTTCCTTATCTGTAAAACAAGCTGGAGATGGAAATGGCAAACCACTCCAGTATCTTTGCCAAGAAAACCCCAAATGGGGTCACAAAGAATTGGATATGACTGAAACAACTGAAAACTAACAATAGATATAGCTTACCTAAATTTCAATAAAACATAACGGTCTCTCATGCTATTTTTGTGGAAAAGATGGCACAGATTTGGGCTAAATGAGGACACATATGGATTTAGAATTGGTTGAATGGCTAGAATCAAGGAAAAGTCATTAATGGTTAGATATTAATCTTGTTTAAAGACTGTGGGTAAAAGATCCAATCAAGCAAATTCATCCCAAGGGTGTTATTTAAATATGAAAATAAAAAGGATTATCAAATACCAGACAATGAACCATGGATAACAGCAGAGGTATGACATTTTAACTATTGCATCACCAACCCAAACATAATGCATTAGTAATTGGTAATGCCATTGAAGATAATGTAGATGGGAAAAGTATCTTGACAAAACAGAGAATGCAGAGGAGGTCCATTCTGGAGGCAGCACCATTTTGAAAGAATCTCAGATTAGGGAGGGAATATGCTGAAGATGTGGGGGAAAAAACCCAACTCAGACACTATTTTAAAAGACTATTGAGAATATCAATAGCTACTAAGCTATGTGCCTACTTCTCCATCTCCATACAACTTTATGCTGATAATCTACATATATATTGAAGGTATGTCTAATGAAGAGGGAAGAGATGGATGTCTGAAAAATATATTCTAGAATAATAGACCACCATTTCCATGTGATTGAAAACTATAGGGAAGAACCCATGTTGACTACAAAAAAAGCATTGGATTAGGTTGAGCACAACCCTACTAAAAATTTTTTGTTAACAAGGTGTTTCCCATGCATAAGTCAAAATCACAGAAGATTCCTTGACAGATGTTACAACAGACATAATTCTTTAAGGACTTTCTGATTATTCATATCAAGGTAGGCATAAAATAGTGTGGATCATATCTAGCCACAAGAATGTGTTTCTGTCATGGAGGATATCAGGAATAGAGTCCAGATAGAAGAAAGATTACCTATAGATGATGAAGTATTCTAATTGCTGCTGTTTGAGGATGACAGTGCATAAAGCCCTGGAAGGAAAATTACAGTTTTCTATGTAAGCATAATAATCCCTGAAAGACCTTGGCCTAACTATCCACACACAAAAACAAGTGGATAAAGATTCTCTAATGTCCAGACTATTATATGCCATTGTATAAGCCATACCCTGGCCCATCAGTTCATATATCTGGGACAGACATTACAAATAAACAATGAGGTAGTCCCCAAATGAACCAAGTTCCAGCTCCAACCACATGTTAGTTTTGCTAAACTTGAGTGACCTTATCACTCAAATGAAAAGAGGACCTCTTCAGTTCCTTCCAGACTAAAATTCTGTGATCGATCCCTGGTCTCTTCCACTGCTAATATTCTATGCAGAAATCCTTTTCAATCCTAAGTCTGTGATTATATCAATCAACAAATACTTATTAAATACCTACTCTGACCTGGCAAATTGGCAAAAATGACCAAAAATAGCAAATCAATGTTGGAGGAATTGTAGAATGATAGATAATTATTTTCCTGTGATTTTCTGAAATAGTATTAGCTGGAAAAACAATAGTTAGCGGAGAATTTTGTTTATCAGATCAAAGAATCATAGAGAAATTAGAGAGAATGTCTTTGTTATAGGTGGGTTAAATTTCAGGACACAAGGGGGAAGCATGTGGAAGGGGAGGTAATGTGGGTGTAAAGAGTATTATGCAGAAATGGTGGTAACCAAAATTGCATTTATAAAGCACTTTTTAAAAATAAAGTACTGAAAGAACTTTAGACCCTAGACCAAATTGTTAATTTTATAGTTGAGGAAACTGAGGCCCTGGTGAGGGTACTGATTTGGCAAAAGCCAGACTAGAGACGTGGCAGAGATGGTGTAATTGGATCTCAGCTTGTCTCATCTCTCCCTGATAAACAAGTTTGAGGAAAATGAAAGTACAAAAGATGAAATTGGACAGTTGACCTAGATTATAGAATTTGCTTCTGTCCCAATTCATTCTTCTCTTCCTCCAGAGGATAATTAGCCCTTATACTTGTGAAATGCCCTTCACCCAAGGGTGCTGTGCAAGAAGATTCCTGGAGATACTACTAAGGCAGCACTCTCAGGAAAAAAAAGCCAATTAAAAGCTTTTTTTGTTGTTGTTGTAAAAGGAGCTGAGATTTCATCTTTTAGACAGTCGTCCTTTTGCCTGACTTTGTTCTCAAAAGCAATTCTTCAGAGGCATCAGAACTCTCAGACATTCTGACCTCAGGTCAGAGGTGTACTTGGATATGCAAATACTCTGGGATGGGTAGCTGGCTTCAGGAACCCCTGATAACTCTAGACAGGTTTATTTTATACAAGCAGAGAGGCAGTCTCATGGAAAGGAAAGAGTCCTAGACTACGAGACAGGAGACCCCAGTTCTGCGCCCAACCCTGCCACTAAGGTATTAAACATTGAGGACCAGATGAATCAAAAGAATACAGTTTTGTGCAAAAGGAAATGGGAAAGAAGAACTTCCTATAGCTATTGGATATTCCACGTAAATTTATTGAATATTAATAGAGTACCAGTACATTACCTGGATGCTGAAAATAGAGACTGTTTTGTATGTTTTCAATTTTTTTTTTTTTAGCATGGGGTGTGTGTGTGAGAGAGAGATAGAGACAGAGACAGAGAGAGACAGAGACAAAGACAGAGAGACAGAGACAGAGAGGCAGAGGTGGAGAAAGGTGGAGGAGGAGGAAGAGGAGGAGAGAGACAGACAGACAGACAAAGAGACAAAGACAATCAGAGAGACAAAAAGATAGAGACAGAGAGAGAGAGGGAGAGAGACACCTGGAGAGACAGAAAGACAGAGATTACAGAGACAAAGACAAAAAAAAAAGAGACAGAAAGAGTAAGAGAGTAAGATTAAAAAAGAATAAAAGAGAAGAAAGGAGAATGGGGATGGATCTAGGAAGGTGGCCTAGTAGAATGATGGACTTGGAATCAGGAAGACCTGAATTTAAATACTGACTCAAATACGAGCTGTATAACTCTGGGTAAATCAGTTAACCTTTCTCAGACTTTATTTCCTCATTTGTAAAAATAGTATAATCAGAATAACTATTTTCTGAAGCTGTTGTGAGAATCAAATTATCTATATATGCATATGTGTGTATATGTATGTATATGCATGTATGTGTGTATATGAGCATATACAAATACATGCTTATATATGCATATTGGTATGTATATATATTGGCTTTTCAAACCTCATAGTGTGATATAAATATTAGTTGTTATGACTACCACTACCATCATCATCTAGTGCATTATATAGAACATAAAAGTGAAGATTGGTCCAATGTAAAACCCAATGGTTTGGAGTCTCTGGAGAGCATGGAAAGAGTGGTTAGAAGGACTAGTGGAGACTTGAGGAATTTCCTTGTGCATCAATCATGAGGGCAAATTTATCTTTGTATCCTGGTACGCTACCCCATTGCAATGACAGGTTTTGGAAAGGAACCAATAGAGAGCTCTGGCAAATATAAATATCTTATCAGTACAAGTATTAATCCTCAGCATATGTGTACCCTCCACATTGGAGAGTACATTGCCTAGAAAGAAGCCAACAGATTCAGAATCCAGATATGAAGTATACATGGGGTTCTGCTGCATGTAAGGGGAGATTTCCTGACTTCAGACATGGCATTTTATCCACTGTGTCACCTAGCAACTAGGTGCGAGGCCTGGAGTCAGGAAGACACCTCTTTGTGAGTTCAGATCCAGCCCCAGATGCTTGCTAACTCTGTGACTCTGGGCAAATCACTTAACCCTGTCTTCCTCAGTTTCTTCATCTGTAAAATGAGCTAGAGAAGGCAGTATATCTACCAAGGAAACCCCAAATGGTGTCACAAAGGGTTGGAAACAAGCGAAATGACTGAACTACCTTTAGTTACTACTTGCTTTAGGGAAGTTCATCAACTTTTTGACTCATTTGATTACTGAGTATTAGAAATAAATTAAAGCCAAAGATATGTGACTTTGTGTCACAGTGCCATAGGGTCATTGATATAGAGCTGGAGGGGACTTTAGAGGGCACTGAGTCATTTACTTTCAGAATGTCAAGGCTGGAAGGGATCTTAGAGGTCACTTAACTTACTTTTTTTCAGATAAGGAAACCAATGCTGAAAAGGATACATAAAATAATTCATCTAGGCTCAGTTCCTCATAGAGAATAGTTTTCTGATTTCTCTTTTTTGGGGGGACAAAGAGGAACCTCTATGATGCTGCCAGCAATCCTTTTTCCCCTTCCCTCCTTCTGACATAATGGCCTCATTTAGAGTGGATTGAATTCCTTGGCACCTCTCATTGGACTTTTCTCTTAAAGGAACAAATTTGGTAGCAAAATACAAAATTATGATGACCACCATTAGTCATTTGTGGAGTCCATAACAGGAAATATGATAAATATCTTTGATATCTTTGAGAATTCTTTTTTTTTTTTGCTTTTTCGAGGGCAATTGGGGTTAAGTAACTTGCCCAAGGTTACATGGCTAGGTTTTTGTTTGTGTGTGTTAAGTGTTTGAGGCCGGATCTGAACTCAGGTCCTTCTGACTCCAGGGCCAGCGCTCTACTCACTGCGCCACCTAGCCGCCCCTGAGAATTCTTTAAGACATATATTTTGTCGAGGTCATTATAAGTGTGGGTTCACCATTCCTTGCACAGGAGATACTCTTTACTAAGTCAGCTATTTAGCAGAATTCATGTCTGCTGAGGTATGTTGAGAGTTACTGAGTCCCAACAGAATAGCCCCTTTCAAAAAGGAAAAACAGTCAGACCATACTGAGAAAAGCTTGGCTTCAGAGGTAGAAGGAACCAAGGGGTCTGAAGAACCAAGGGAACCATGGGCTCTAGTCCTAGCTTGATGACTTACTCCTAATGATTGTGGCAGAAGAAACTAAAGCCATCCAGAAAGCTTAGACAAATCATATCACTTCTCTGGGTGTCTGATTCTTCATCTATAAAAGTAGATAGTTGATTTAATTATCAATAAGGACTATCTGATCCCTAACATTCTATAATTCTAAGACCTTACATCACTAATTCAGAATGAGTTATGGATAAGTTTTACCCTTACCCTGTGACTTGGAGTGGGGGGGATCTTTGGAAGTGTGAGGCAAGCTAATTACTTACAGTGCAAGAAAAACATGGAATTTGGAGTTGAAAGGTCTTAATTTAGTCATTAATCCATTACTTACCTGTTTTCTGATAATATACAATGAAGAGGTTGAAACTTGATCTCCCTGGTTCCTTTACACTCCCAATCCTATTACCTTATTATTGATCAAAAACAAAACAAAACAAAACAAAATATTTCATTCTTTTGCAACAATGGAAACCAATATTGTTGTCCTATGAGTTAGGGTCAAATTTGGAAGTTTTCTTATTCGTGACTGAAATGCCAGATGGAAGAGATATTAGAAAATGAATAGTTAGAGCTGGAAGAGGCCTTAGAACATAGAATGTGAGAGCCAGAAGGACTTTAGAACTCAGAGTAGAACTTTGGAACTGGAAAGTTTCCTCAGAACACAGAACACTAGAGTTGGAAGGGACCTTTGCCCAACACTGTCATTTCACAGATGGGAAAAAATGAGGCCAAAAGAGACACATATAGACCACAAAGCTGCAGAACTACAGAACCAGGACTAGAATCCAAGTCTTGTGGTTTCAAGGTCATTGCTCTTTCCTCTCTTCCATGGTGCTTTTTGATACTGAGGGGTTTTCTAAAATAAAATATAGAGTTACAGTGAAATCTCCACTATTTTATAGGTAGGTTATAAGCCTCTTAAAGCCTATTCTCATTCCTGGTGATGCCTGGACAGCTGCCTGAAGTGGGTGGAGTGACTGGCATTCTTTTCTGGTGCTTTCACTCCTATTATGCTGCCTGGAATGCTAAAGAGGCTTGACTGTATAGCAGAAGTTTTAACGGGACAAGTGTTTCCAAGAGGGCCAGTCTTGGTATTTCATCCACATTCCCCATTATCACTCCAGCAAACCCATTAGTAGAGAAGTATTGTAGCCACCTTGGGACTGAAGCTACAGCAGCCAGAAGACACCAGAAAACACTACATTGGGCTATTGGGCTTAACAGTCAGCTTCTGTAATACACACACATACACACATACATATATGTATACATATACACATAGGTACATGTACTATGTAAACATATATGTATGAATTATTACTGTGTGTATATTTTTATAGATATACATGCATGCACACACACATATACTAGGTTTGAAATGTCAAACCTCCATATACAGGTCTGGAAAATCCTCCCTTTTAACTTGGTCATTTGGTTTTGACACAGGTATGCCTCAGAAGGTTTTGTATTGGACATTGGATGATTTTATGGATAGCCATAGTCAAGGAATTCATCACCAAATGATCACTCTTTTAATGATGCATCTCAAACTATTGAACTAGGCTAGTTCTTAGAAAACAGATTTCATCATGGGGTGGCTAGGTGGCACAGTGAATAGAGCACTGGCCCTGAAATCAGGAGGACCTGAGTTCAAATCCAGCTTCAGATACTTAACACAAAAACTAGCCATGTGACCTTGGGCAAGTCACTTAACCCCAATTGCCCTACCTTCCCCCCTCCAAAAAAAAAAAAAAGAAAGAAAGAAAACATATCATCACCTCCTATCTAGACTACTATAATAGCCTCCTAATTGCTTTCCCTACTTCTGCTTTCTCCTTTCTCCCATCCAGCCCTCACGGACTTAGACTTGACAAAATAATCTTAAAGCACCAGTCTGACCATCTGACCATATCATACTATCATACTCTCTCTTTCTCTCTCTCTCTCTCTCTCTCACTCTCCATATAAATTATATATGTATATATGCATAAATATGTGTGTCTATATGTATGTTTGCATATGTGTGTGCATATGTGTATATGTGTGTACCTATATTTACTTTAGAAATTCTGGGAATCCTAATACCAATCCCCACTTGTAGGGTTATACAGGTTTATCTAAGGATGGTGGGGTTTTCTCTGTTATTGACTTGAGCCCCCATTCTTATGTGTTATGTCATTTCCCCCTTCCTAATTTCAACTACAGGTGATCAATGCTTCAATTATCATTTGACCAATTAACATCAATTAACTCTTTCAAAGAAATATTTACTATGAATATATAGTAAGTACAAAATTTCTTCCCAATATCTGATTTCTTAGCAATACATGGAAGCATATTCTTCCCTAGAAGAACCATCCCTGGGGATAATAGACTCAAAATTAAAGCAAAATACTTCAAAGCATTCTCTCCACCAAGTTTACTTCCCAATTTCACATAGCTAATAGATGAGTAGCTAGCAGTATTTCCATCCTAGTTCCTGCT
The DNA here is from genome assembly GCA_011680675.1 of Gymnobelideus leadbeateri. Lineage (NCBI taxonomy): Eukaryota > Metazoa > Chordata > Mammalia > Diprotodontia > Petauridae > Gymnobelideus > Gymnobelideus leadbeateri. Next base: position 202,762 of record WOXC01007148.1, on the reverse strand, counting down.
ATGCTGTGTTTAGCAGGCTATTGGTTCTTTCCTCACAGGGTTTGGATGTCTACAAACATGGAGCCCAGCTAACTCTCAGACTTCTGGCAGCTTGCTATCTCAACCTGCCAAAGGTCACATGGCTATAGCCTAGTCTGAAATTCCTTCCCCTAAGATCAGAAAAGAACAAATTAAAGAAGAAAACATTAGAGGCCAGTATTCACAACCATATGTGGGCCCCGGCAGGGAGACTTAGGCTGGAGGTCTCTCTTCCTACCAGAGGTTTAGAGTATGTCATCCATCAATCAACATCCAAGAAGGAAAGAGGGATGAGTTGTACCTGTGAGCATCTTTGGCCAGCCTCCAAGTTCATGTTCAGCAGCTAACGCAAAAGACCCTTCTTCTATAGGTAAAAGAACAATAAATAAGCATTTTACACACACATACTCTGAATTCAGAAGTAGGGCATTATATATCATCACTCCTTTTCCAAAATAGATTTTCCAGTCTCTTCTGTATGGGCTGGCATCAGGCAGCATACTCTGGGGAAGAACCTCATTGGTCAGTTCTCCCATCACATAGATAAATAATGGCGGGGGCAGAGAGAGACAGAGACAGAGACACACAGAGAGAGACACAGAGACAGAGACAGAGAGGGAAAGAGACGGACAGAGACATACAGAGAGACAGAGACAGAAAGAGACAGAGGGACAGAGACAGAGAGAGAGAGAGAGAGAGAGAGAGAGAGAGAGAGAGAGAGAGATCATCAGTGATTCCTCATTGCCTCAAAGAAAAATTTTTTTAAGAAATCCCCTGGTGTTTAAAGATGTTCACAATCTAGTTCTAGCCTATTTCCTTAGATTTATCCTATACTCTATAGTCCGGCTAAAATAATTCTCCTCCATTTCCTGTGTCTACACCTTTTAATAGACTTCTCCTTCCAACCCTACTCCCACACCTAGAATATGTTTCTTCTTCATTTCTGCTTCCTACAATCCTTAGGCTCTTAAAGGACCAGGTCATGGACCACACCCCATGGGGAATCATTACTTCTTATAAAAAAATTGACCTCTTTTGTGTTAGTGATCTCTCTCAATTATCTACTTATATAGTGCATCTTTCAGCAGAATGTAAACTTTTTGAGGGCGAGGACCATCTTTCATTTTTTATCATCATATCCCCAGCCATCTAGCACAATATATTCACATATTTGCACTTAATGCAAACCTGTCTTATTGAATCAAATGCAACTTTAGACCACATTCATTTTCTTGACTGATATAACACAGTTAACTTGAGATTGTGGACCACTATAATCTCGCAGTCTTTTTCAGACATATGTCACAGATTTGGTTTTGTACAGAACACATGATAAACTCATCAAATAGATGCAAAGTATCATGTAGAGATGGAGGGTTAATTAACAACTAGGGGCATCAAGGGACCTCTGGGAGGAAACAGGCTGTGAGCTGGGCTCTAAAGAACGGGAAAGAAATTCAATAATAAAGAAATGGGCAACTAGGTGATGCAGTGCATAGAGTGCTAGGCCTGGAGTCAGAAAGACTCATCTTCCTAAGTTCAAACCTGGCCTTAGACAGTTACTAGCTATGTCACTGTGGGTAGGTCACTTAACCCTGTTTACATCAGTTTCCTCATCTATAAAATGAAATGGATATAGAAATGACAAATCATTCTAATATCTCTGACAAGAAAACCCTAAATAGCATTACAGAGTTGGACATGACTAAAGACGACCAAACAACAACAAAGGATAGGATATGGGAACACATGGAAATAGGAAGATGTCATAGGGAAAAAGGGATGATCAATATAGATCTTGAAGGGCTTTCAGAGGCCATTTAGTCTAATGTTATAGATGAGGAAACTAAGGAACAGAGTGACTAGTGAATAGAACACTAGAGTTGAAGTACTTAGAGTTAGGAAGGACTGAATTTAAATCCCGACTAAGACACTTACTAGTTATGTGACCCTGGGCAAATAATTTAATCTTTCTCAGATTCAGTTTCCTTATTTGTAAAATGACAATAATACGAGCACTTAGCTTACAGCATTGTTGTGCGGATCAAATGAAATACCATGTAAAGCGCCATGTAGAAGTTTAGGGGAGACAGCCTGGATCTGAGCCCATATTCTGCCCTCTTGGCCACCATACCACATTGTACCACTGTAGACCATGTAGTGGTCTAATTTGACTGGAGTCAGAGTAGATGAAGTGGCATAGACTGAGAGAAGGCTAGAAAGGCAAGCAGGCGCTAGATGGTGAACAACCTTGATAGCCAAAGGAAATTGAACAGTTTTATATATACATATTATTTATGTGTGTGTATTTCTCTCTTTTCATGCATGTCTAATCCTTCATGACCCCATTTTTTGGGTTTTCTTGGCAAAGATATTGGAGTGGTTTGTTGTTTCCTTCTGCAGTTCACTTTACAGTTGAGGAAACTGAGGCAAACAAGATTAAGTGACTTGCCTAGGGTCACAGAGCCAGTAAGTATCTGAGGCTGGATTTGAATTCAGGAAGATGAGTCTTCCTGACTCCAGGCCTGGCATCCAGCTGCTAGGTAGCACGGTGTGCCACTATCCACTGTGCCACCTAGTCACCCATATATATATTTATATATATATATATATATATATATATATATATATATATATATATATGTAAATAACAGATTTCACCAAAACAAAAGACAGGGATCATGTCAAATAGTGCTTTTTAATTCTCCAACCACCAGCAATTCTGACTGTGTATGTCTAGCCAATCAAAGAAGTTCCTATTTGTCACATGGGAAGTAGACCAAATACAGTTACAGAATGTTTCAAAGTTTTACAGATCACTTCAATTACATATTATCGTGACTGTCCCAGAAACAGTCTCCTCATTCTTTTCCACATGGATAATTACATCAGTGTCACTCTGCATGCTCCCAGAAGGATTGGACTTTGTGGCCAGGTCCTCATTACATGAGTCTTCCCATGTTACTCTGAGTTTCTGATATTCGTTGCTTTTTTTCTTTTTTGTGGATTATTCAAGTTTTTATTTTCTTTTATTTAGTTTACATCATTCATTTCTGCAAGATTTTGAGTTACAAATTTTCTCCCCATTTTTCCCCTACCCACCACCCCAAAACAGCGCTCTCACTGAATATCCCTTCCCCCAATCTGCTCTCTCCCATATCTTACCCCATTCCCCCCCTGACTTTTCAGTAGGGTATGATGGATCTCTATGCCCCAGTGCCTGTATATCTTATTCCCCAGTTACATGTAAAATAATTATTCATTACTTTTTAAGACACATTAAGAAGCCATTATATTCACATACCACAATGTTTATGAGCAACAAATTAGTTTCTAGTTCTTTGGTACCATGAAAATATTGCTCTTAATATCCTGATACACATGGGACCATTCTGTGTTTGACCTCCTTGCTGTATTTTCATGCAAGATAGGTGGATTAAAGGAAATTAATTCTGACTGTATCTGCACAATTCCAAATTGTTTTCTAGAATAGTTGGACAAATTTCTAGTAGTACCATACTTTTATTAGAATACCTTTCCACTGCCCTTCCAACATTGACTATTTCTATCATTCATCATGCTTGCCAATAATGACCTTTCAGGTTTGAATACAGTGGCCTTTTTATTCTTCAATTCTCATTCTCCTTAACTTCTCTATAGAACAGGTCTCTGTTTATGACACTCTACTTCTAGTTATTCTCACCCCTTTGGCTTCTGAGATGCCCCACTCTCCTTGTTTTCCAACTTCTCTCCATGACCATTCACTCTCTGTCTACTTTTCTGACTTCTTGTACCTAGTCAGGTCTAATATCCTGGTTTCGTTAGAGAGATGATAGGTTTCTCATACCCATTCCCTACTGTTCAAAAAGCTTTATATGTCCATGACCCTGAAAGTGAAACTACAACCTATAACACAACTCATATATCTTGAAGAGTTTTATTTCAAAGAGAGAGACCAGCCAGCTAAATCTTAGATAAAAAGCTTGTATAGGGAAAATGGGTGCTGAAGGGCACTTTTAGGTGTCCTTAGTGATCTGTTTCTCAGACTTGGAGAATGTCATATGTCAACCATTGGCATGTTGACCTAAGTACCACTTTCAGTGTCAGTTTATGGTGCAATAGCATTGTCTCTTGGAGCTTAGCTCCTTTCTTTATATGCAGAAAAAATATTGCTTCCAGAAAATAATCATAATCCTTTACTTTGAGATCTTGCCATAAGGATCAGCGTTACTTACAGGGGATGTTTGTATTATTATTGTATTATAGGCTGTTGCACACTTACCATAGATTCTCTCTCTCTCTCTCTCTCCCCCTCTTTCTCTCTCTCTTTCTCTCCATATATGTGTGTATACACACACATATACAAACACACACATGCATATATGTATATGTAAACATAAATATATATGTGTAAACAGAACTCAGCACTACATGTTGGGAATCTATTGCAGGATTCAGGAATGTTAAGAGAAGGTGAAAAAAATATAATCATTTCTACTACTTGAGGGGTATCCTTACAGGGACAGAATGAGTTTGTATTAAATTATTCTCCAGTGTGCTCTACCTCTCATAGAGGCAAGATGGGGTCTTATATACAGAAGGTTGTGGGAGAAATCTAGGGGTGGTCCAGAGGAGGAGTTTGGGGAGGGTCTTTAGGAGGAGTTAATGAGGTCAATAAGTGATTAAGGGTGGGAAGTAGCTGGAGCCTACCTCCTGATGAGACAAAGGAGGGCTGGGCCAGTTGAAAATATAGATATTTGGGGAGGATATAGGATGGGAAGTAGCTGGACAAAGGAGGGCGAGTCTAGTAACCTAGGTTTGGGCCAGCCACAAGGAAAGGCTTATATGGCCTTATGCAAATGCATCCTCAAGTGGGAAGATTCAATCAAAGTTCTAGGGGGTTCCCAGAGCCTGTACCTCATCATTATAGATCTCTTATTTCTCTGTCTCTCTCCTTTCTTTGTGCTTTCTGCCTCCTTTCCATTTGTCTGTCTCCCTCTTCCTCTTGGTCTGTCTGTTGGTCTTTGTATCCACTGGGCTATAAGCTCCTTGAAGGAAAGGAATGTTTTCATCTTTCTTTGTATCCTCAGCATTTAAAACGGTACTTGGCACATAGCAGTCACTCAATAATTGCTTGCTGACTTGTTTATCAGTTTGTTTGTTAGTCCTCCTCTATCTTTCTGTTTGTTTCTCCTTCTCTTTGTCCTGACCTCATTTTTCTTATAGGACACAACCGCACTTTTAGCAATTCCACCACTACCCCCCTCCCAGGATCCTGACACATGTACAACACGTGTCTATTAGACATTTTAAAAATCAACTTCTTTAATAAATTTCCTGACTCAGTAGCCCAACTGTTACCCATCCAGGATCCTGGGGTAGTTAACTTCTGATTTTTCATCCTGTCTCTGAAAGGATTACTCAACCTGAAATCCCTTCAGGCAGCAAGCTCCTCCCAATTAAAACAAACAAACAAAGGCTTGAAAAGTGTTAGGGTAAACAATGGAGGAGGATGGGGTGATGCTGCAGTTACCAGATTTCCTGCTTCAGTTTAGCTCTGGGTCCTTCCCCACTTCCAATTGCTTCTCTGTTGGTCCAAGGACACAGAATGAATTCTGATTAATTGGTGAAGGAGCTGGTTATGTCCAGGAATAAGAACGGATGCCCCTAGGAGAATTAAGTGCTTCCATAAAGTATTGATCTCTTTCTAGTACACACACCAGTGGTCACCGGTGCCAGTTTTGATGCATGTTGTGTGGTGAAACTTCAAGGATACTAAGAGGATTAAACAACAAAGCTTCCCCCCTCTAATAGGAGAATTGACCACCATGAATGTGAAGGTCTTAAATTAAAAAAATAAAAAGTCTTCCTTTCTCTTACATCTCCACTAAATAGATATGAGCAGAATCATTTCAATAATGAGTTCTGTGGAACCTTCATATGATTTTGGTTGTGGAGAGGCTCTGGGGGGTTGGGGGGCGCAGGACATGTAAGGAGCTTTGGATCCAGAATCAGGATGTTAGAAACACTTTTGGGGTTCACAGGACTTCCCAGGTAGGGTCAGGGAGTGAGCCTGAAGCTTCCACTGCCCACTGCATCCCTGGGGGTCTTTGGGAAGACCCACACAGCTGTGGGAATCACAGGACTTCCCGGTAAGTTCAGGGACTTAGCCTGGGAGGAGCTTCCTATACCCACTGCTTCCCTTTTTTGGGGACCCTTAAAATGACAAACCCCTTCTCACTTTAAGAACTCAGAAACAGTGCACAGAAAGGTGTTTATGCTTCCAGCAGGGAAGCAGGGGTACTCACTAGGGACACACCCACACTTATACCTAAGCAATAGTGAGATTCTACCTAGACTTAGGGTTAAATTCCTCAAATTCCTTACTTTATTTCCCTCTCTATATATTCTACATTTTCTCTCTCTCTCTCTCTCTCTCTCTCTCTCTCTCTCTCTCTCTCTCTCTCTCTGTATATATAATATATATGTAGTCAAATTTCTCAAAGTTTACTCAAATTCCTCATATTCCTCACTTTATTTCCTTCTATACATTCTACATTCCCTTAATATATGTGTATTATATGTAGATTACAGAGGGGTGGTAGTAAGGACCCCCCACTTTTCTAGTACATTCCCTTAATATATGCATATTATATGTAGATTACAGAGGGGTGGTAGTAAGGACCCCCACTTTTCTAGTTGCCTCTGGCCATTGACATACTTCCAGGAAGGCCAGGGTTTGAGTAAAGTAAGATAAGCAAGAGTTTCCCTACAGCTATTGATTATCTTCCAATAACTTTTGTGGGACCAAAACAATGTTCCATTATATCCCCTCTTATGAGAAGGCCTAGGTTCAAGGCACATCTTTCCTGCTTCCCCTTTGCGGAACACTGAGCAATGCACAAAATGGAGATGAAAATTCTTGTATTACCTCCCCACAGTGCTGAGGAAAGAAGAACACTGTATTTGGAATTTGTGGTGTCCAGCTTTGGTATTTATTGGTTTTTATTTTTTTTTTATTTTATTTTATTTTATTTTTTAAACAAATACTTTATTAACTTCTGTTTTACATCATTCATTTCCGCCAGATTTTGAGTTACAATCATTTTCCCCCCATTATTCCCCTACCCAACCTCCCAGTATTCTGGGAGCAGTCCCACAAGATATCGCTTCCTCCAATCTGCTCTCTCCCATACCTTCTCCCATACCCCCATCGACTTTTCCATTAGAGGAAGATGAATCTTTGTGTCCCAATGCCTGCACATCTTATCTCCCAATTATAGGCAAAAGAGTATTAATAATAGTATTTATATATATATTTGAAACATTTAATGTTATGACCTTGAATTTCAGATCCATTTCCTTCCTCCCTTGTCACCCATTCCTTCTTGGGAGATAAGTAATTCAGTATATGTTGTACATGTCTAGCTATGCAAAACATTATCATAGTAGATATATTGTACAAGGCTGCTTATAATTCCCTCCCACTCATCCCACCCCCCACCTGGTCCATTCCCTACATGATCCTGTCCCTCTTCTATAGTGGGTACTTCCAACCTCCCCTCCCCCCAAGGATGCCCTCCCATCCATCATCCCTCCTCTCATCCCCCTTCCCCCTATCCTGCTGCAGGTTGAGATATCCCATTTAGTATGTATGTTATTTTCTCCCTGAACCAAATTCAATGTGAATGTGGTTTTGCCTTTTTTAGCCTTCCTTATTCTCCCCCTCCTTTGCAACCACTTCCCCTTGCTTCTTCTACATGAGATAGTTTACCCTACCCTGTCTCTCCCCATCTCCTCTTGCCACTTTCCTCTCTCACCTCATAATTTCATCCCTTGAGTATTCTCCCTTCCCAACAAATTCAACCTATGCCCTCTATCCATATATAACTGTAACCATATACACACACATTCACATATGTATTCATATGACCACACCCCCTTCTTCCATTATTTTCATAGTGAGAAAGATATCATCAGTCACAGTTATTGCTTTTCCATATAGGAATGTAAATAGTTCAACTTTGATAAGTTCCTTTTGATTTCTTTTCCTGGATTACCTTCTCAGGCATCTCTTGCTTCTTGTGTCTGGATGTCAAATTTTCTATTCAATTCTGGTTTTTTCCTCAAGAATGCTTGAAAGTCCTCTATTCCACTGAATGACCATATTTTCCCCTGAAACAAAATACTCAGTTTTGCTGGGTAGGTGACCCTTGGGTTCATTCCCAGTTCTTTTGCCCTCTGGAATATCATATTCCATGCCCTTCTATCCCTCAGTGTAGAAGCTGCCAGGTCCTGGGCTATTCTGATTGTGTTTCCACAATATTGAAATTGTTTCTTCCTGGCTGCTTGTAGTATTTTCTCCTTGATCTGGGGATTCTGGAACCTGGCTATAATATTTCTGGGAGTTTTCTTTTTGGGATCTTTTTCAGGAGGTGATCTGTGGATTCTTTCAACCTCTATTTTGCCCTCTGGATCTAAAACATCAGGGCAATTTTCCTTGAGAATTTCTTGAAGGGTGATTTCTAGGTTCTTTCTTTGATCATGGCTTTCAGGTAGTCCAATAATTTTTAAATTGTCTCTCCTGGATCTATTTTCCAGGTCAGTGGTTTTTCCCATGAGATATTTCACATTGCCTTCTATTCTTTCATTGTTTGGATCTGCTTAACAGCATCTTGATTTCTCATAAAGTCATTAGCTTCCATTTCCCAGTCAACTCTGAAGGAATGAATCTCCTCAGTGAACTTTTGAGATTCTTTTTCCATCTGGCAAATTCGATTTTTTAAGGCATTCTTCTCCTCATTGCCCTTTTGGGCCTCCTTTGCCATTTGTTGGTCATTTTTTAAGGTGTTGTTTTCCTCAGTCAGGCTGTTGACCCTCATTTCATACTTTTCCTGCATCCTTCTCATTTCTCTTTCCAATTTTTCCTCCACTTCTCTTATTTGATTTTTAAAGTCCTTCTTAAGGTCCTCTATGGCCTGCAACCCACTCATGTTTTCCCCTGGGGCTTTTGGAGCAGGACTTCTGACCTCACAGTCCTTTTCCCGCTCTATGCCCCCAAAATAGGAGTCTAGGGTTGCATTTTTCTGTTTCCTTTGCCTTGGCATGTTGCCACTTAATTGCTTGACTTTTGGGCTTGTTGCCACACTATGGCTTTAAGGCCAGATAGAGGAATTTTCGTCCCGAACGTGTGGGGGGCAACTTCCGTTTCTGGCAAGCTATAAACCCACCCACAACTTCCACCCTAGATCACAATTCAGATCCAGGGAGGTTAAAGCAAGAGCGATTACCCCCCAAGACTGATCGCTGGATCTCCCCACGATTTGTAGGCTGGGAGCCACGAACTACACAGTGGCGTGCTCCTCAGCAGCTTCTAGCCCCCAGGGGAGGGAGCTGACGCATTCCCCAAATACGGGTCCCAAAGTCCATAGGACACTAACCTCTTACTTTGTCCTAGTGTCTATGTTGATAATTCTACGCTCCACAGTTCCTGGTGTTCTGGGGTTCCTCCAGCCGGCTGCTGGCCCTGCCGCCCTGGGGCTAAAACCTCGGCTCACGTGGACCTGGGCTCGGCTCGGCTCTTGCGCTCTGCGCGCTGCCGGCTCCCAGACCACTGCGCTGGTCCTTCCTGCAGGGCTGCTGGGCTGTCCTCAGCGGGAGGTTAGCTTCTCTGTGTCGTTCTGTGGGTGCTGGGGCTCCAGAAGATTTTCAGAGTCCTTTTTTACATAGTTTGTGGAGAATCTGGGGGCAGAGAGGCTTGGACGAACTGTTTCTATTCTGCCATCTTGCCTCCGCCCCCGCTTTGGTATTTATTAGGTCACAATTATTATATATTAGGTTCCAATTATTCTGGGGTTTTTTTCCTTTTTTTTTTTTTGGTAGGGTATTTGGGGTTAAGTGACTTGACCAAGGTCACACAGCTAGTTTTTGTGTTAAGTGTCTGAGGCTAGATTTTGAACTCAGGTCCTCCTGACTCCAGGGTCAGTGCTCTATTCACTGTGCCACCTAGCTACCCCCCAATTATTGTGATTAATGAATCCCATGGGGCAGCTAGGGGGGTAGAGCACTGGCCCTGGAGTCAGAAAAACCTGACTTTAAACCTGGTCTATGATATTTACTAGCTGTGTGACCCTGGGCAAGCCATAAACAACTCATATCTTTGCCAGTAAAACACTATGGACAAATTGGTTAGATATGAGTTCTGAGTTTGTTATGACTCAACAACAACAGCAATAAATGAATCCCATATTTGATCACACTATTTAAAGTTATAATTGTGTAAAATATGGTAATCATTTCCAGTCCAATGGAACAATGCAGTGAGAATTCACTTCATCAAATTCTTTATTTACACTAATCATCATCTACCTTATTACCTGTAGGCCCTTAAGCAATGGCAGTTAATCCACCTGGTTTCCTGTTTCTTCCTCTGTAAAATGAGACAACTGGATTCCATGATCTCAGGTAGAATTGTTTGCTCCTGCTTGAGGATCTGTAAAAGTATTCTCTAACTGCAATGTGCCGTAACACCTCTGCACAGACAGCCAGATGATAACTGAAAACTTAGACACTAATCAAAGACTTAAATAACAATATGGGAGTTTCTTAAACTAGAATACACTTGCTAAGCATCAAATAAGTAGTACGAGCTCCATAGGTCAGTGTTTCCCACTAAAATGATCAAAGAATAACCACCATTTATATAGCAGAACAAATTATCAAAGAACTTTACATGCATTGAGCAAATTACATATTTACAATATGTAAGATAAGTTATTTCATTTGAGCTTTAGATACTTTTATCATCCATCTTACAAAAAAAAAAAAATAGAACTAAGAGAAGTTAAATAAATGATTTGCCCTGAGACACCCTGGGCACAAAACGTCTTGCCTAGACTTCACTGACTCTAAGTCCAGCATTCTGTCCTATAAACTAACCTGCTTTTAGGGTAGGAGATCTTAACCTGAAATTCATTAACATGCTTGTACAAAGCATATACATATGATGTATATTATGTGTGTGATATATGTGTATGTAGATAAACAACACAATATACATTTGTGCATATGAACAAGTATGCATATCAATATAATGAGTTTCTGTTTGTAATCCTTTGCATTTTATGCATTTAAAAATATCCTGATAAGAGATCAATAAACTTTACCAGATTGCCATAGGGGGTCCATAACACACACAAAAAGATTAAGAATCACAAGTAGGGAATATTTTGTGACTTGAAATCTATTTATGGAACTCATAAATGTTTGTCTGGGGGCATCAGTATTAGGAGAAACTAGCAAAATAGAGGGAATCAGATCTATTTTCACATGAGAAAATTACCATAGGTAACAGGAATTTTTGAATGTCTATAATTCCATAGTTAATATCTTAGTTAAAAAATTTTAGCCTTCTGAATTTCATATATGAGGGTATATTCAAATTTTAGAAGTAAAAAATATTGCCAAAACCAAATTGTTCTTGGGGAAGTCCTATTCTTGTCTTGTAGATCACCAGAATTCCATAGAGCACAATTTGGGAAAGGATACTATCAAGCATTCAGAGGAGGATGAAGGCAGGATAGAATAGACTGCCAGGGATAATAAAACAAATGAGAAACAATTCTTGCTCTCAATGAGCTTACATTCAATTTTGCTTATAATCATCATAATCAACAAATGCTTGATGAAAACCTACTATGTGCTTTTAAAGGTAGAGACCAAGTTTATTTTGAGTCTATATACCTTGAGTCAAGGTATATAAAGGAATGAATGAATGCCCTGAGATGGTATACTCTACCTTTTAAACTGTATCTCTGTACCCAGGACAATGCCTGACACATAGTAGGTGCTTAATAAATGTTGATTTCATAGTACTCCCCTCTAGGAAGCTCTTGGTTCCGGCCAAACTGATTTCTACGTTCCAGTCATGCCATTTGCTTTCCTGCTTTTAAATTTCTGTGTATGCTTTAAAGCCCCTCTCAAATGTGACCTTTTCCACCTTTTCTAATTCTCAGAAGCAATAAAAATCTCTTTGGACCTTGCTGAGTACTTACTTTGTTCTTTTCCACTGTGGCTCATGTATAACATTGTGTTATTATTGTACCATTATCTATGTATCTGTGTTATTATCCTCCCCCACGAGACAAGGGACTGTCTTTTCTTAAGTTGACTAGCACAGTGTTTTTAACACAGTAAGTGTTTAATAAATGCTTGTTGAATTTGTTGCTGGTCACATAGACAAGCTCTAACTGACCTTTTCTTTTCTCTATCCAATAATTGCTATCACAGTTTGAGTGCGTCTCTTCCCATGATCTTTCTTCTTACCTTCTCAGATACCAGCTCCATTTCCTTTTTTTCTTAGTCTTTTGGGATAGCATCTTGTTGACACATTTTCTAGTAATAACGAGTTCATTAAGTGTAGTGGGAGATTCCCTTAAGACCAAAGGATATGGTATATTCAGATCTGCTCATTTAGTTTTGTTTAAATTTTTTAATCTATTCCCTTGTCTGCTCTTTGGTCAATAGCTTCTCCTGACTTCTTCATTACTTCCTAATTACACTGAGTTCCTTTGCTCATTTTTGTCTGTGATAAAAACCAGCTGAGGGAAAAAAAAATTTGACTTCCAAAGTCCCCTAGACACTTCACAAGCAGTCAAACCTCCCTTACTTACTCAAAGCCAATTTTCTCTTTCTTCTCCCCTAATGTATTTGTAAAAAGTCATTCTGGTGCCCTGTGTGATTATAGCCAGCTCTTGATTTTTACTGCTTTCACTTTTCTTTGCAAGATGTGGCTGATAAAGCTACATTTTCCTCTTCTCTCTTTCCAGGACAGATTTATCCTTTGCTTATAAATCTTTGAGCAGTCTTTCATGAAGCCATATCAGATGTTCCTTAATCTTTGTATTATTCATCCCTTTAAGGAATTTTAATCTACTGGGCTTTAATTATACTGTCTCTCAGGAAGTACCAGACTTCTGCACTGAACTTTATGCTCACAATCCTGTAATTATATTGGTGAGCTTTCTCTCCTTCTTCCCCCAGTAATTTTTTTTCAGTAGAATATAGGTCAGAACCCTGCATTCCCATGGTGTGCCACTTTTCAAATACTGAGTTGTCAATACACCAAAGTATGCCATCAAAAAGAGAAGATGGACCAAGTTACCTCATCACTCCAAAAATTATATCCACAGTGACCTTTGCTTCATGGACTTCCATTTAACTTTTCTGTGTCCTTGATGAAGGTTTTTCTGTTCTAGTTTTCCTTGTTTCTTATGTAAGCTTTGGTCCTCTTTTCTCAGCAGCCCAATATGGCTGAGTAGCTCTATGATGGCTTTCTACTTGTGCCTATTCTGTTTCTGATATTTACAAGGTCTTTTTGTTATCACAGGAAGGAAGCTTAAATAATAAGGCAGCTAAACTAGTCTCTCCCTAACTCTGAGATTCAACTATGTCAAAGAGTGATGGGGCATATTGTCCTACCGGCCCCCCTCATTTTTTAATGGGAGCTGCAGTGGACCTGCCACACCTAATCTAGTGTTTTAAATGAGTCATAATCCAAAAAGTTAAGATTCTTAACATCTGAGGCAGAAAGAAAAACAAGAACAGGGTGAGCCAAAACATTTAGGCTGGTGTTAGATTGACTGGGTCAATTTACTATGCATGAAGTGGTAATTGAGAAGGAAGGAGGTGAAAAAAGGAAGGAAGGAAGGAAAGAAGAAAGAAAGGAAAGAAGGAAGAGAAGAAGGAAGGAAGGAAGGAAGGAAGGAAGGAAGGAAGGAAGGAAGGAAGGAAGGAAGGAAGGAAGGAAGGAAGGAAGGAAGGAGGGAAGGAGAGACAGAGAAACTGAAACAGACTTAGTCTAGGAAGACCAATGCAGCTAAGAATCTGGTATTCCTGGATGACATTTCCTGTGTACTTTTGTGTTTCTTTGTGTTAGATATAACCATGGAAGAGTTCTGAATGTCAGGTCAAGGATTTAGGTGATGATAGTCCTGTATGAGTAATAACTGTATACTAGACATCTTCTGAATCCTCCCCTGGTAAGGCCTAGAGAAGCAAAGGAAGAGCACTAGGGTAGCATTCACTATTCCTCCCTATTTGGAGTAGTACCTTAGCAGTACCTAGGGCATTATGCTGACCCCTCATCTATGATAGGGTTATAGGATCTGACCATCTTCTCTGAATTTCTACTTAACTTCCTGCTCCCTCACTAATATCTTTGTCTTATGTTAGCTCTTTGAGGATCAATTTGTTCTTCAATTTAGGGGCGGCTAGGTGGTACAGTGAATAGAGCACAGGCCCTGGAGTCAGGAGGATCTGAGTGCAAATCCTGCCTCAGACACTTAACGCAAAAACTAGCCATGTGACCTTGGGCAAGTCTTTTAACCCCAGTTGCCCTCCAAAAAGCAAAATAAAAAAAAATTGATCCTCAACTTTATCTTCATTCATTAATTCCCATCTTACTTTAGCTAAGGCCTAATAATGTTCATCTGAGATGTTTTCCTCTTGGGATACCAAAATACCTTAGGGAAAGAACTAATTAATTAAAAAGGACTCAACCAATCATGTAGTAAGTTGGTATAATGAATTGAGTACTGAACTTTGAGTCAGGAAGACCAGAGTTTGAATCCTACTCTAGACTTCTCTGAGCTTCAGTTTTCTCATTTATAAAATGAGAGGGGGTAGTTTCTAAGGTCCCTTCTATCTCCCTATCTGCAGTCTTATGGATTTGTGGCACAGAGTCAACTGACTGGTCACTGAAGTATCACTGTTTCTCCATCACTTACCCTGAAATGCCCACCTTTTCTCAGTAAGTTCCACCAATGAGAAAGTTTTAGAAAGGATTCATGTTTGTATTTATCCCTCTCACTTGTGGAATCTTGGTGGAGGACATGGTCTCTAAGTCATCTTACTTTTCATTCATTCATTTACTCATTCATTGAATAAATGTATATAGCAATCACCTGTGTGCTGGGAGGGCTACACTGGGCAATAGGGAAAACAAAACAAAGTTTAGATGTGATTCTGCCCTTGCCCTTGATAGAGTATCAATTTAATGTGAGGTTCTTGGATAAAATGGTTTTGTAAAGAAATTTTCACAGGGGACATGGATAAGATATTAATTGCTTAATTTTCATGTTTTCAGATTGTAGCTAGTATTTATTAAGGGTTTACTATTTTGCTAAGCACATATGCTATGTACTAAGCACTGAAAATATTAAGAAAAAAATCTTGCCTTCAAGAAATTCAAATTCAAATGGGGGAGTTTATTTAAAAAAAAAAACACTTTTGGGCAGCTGTAATTGCAACAATTTTTTTCTTTAAGTCAAAGGTGTTTTTTTTTTAATTTAAAATATATATCAAACAGACACGTTATCCTTTGCTCCACTTAAAGAACTGTCCACTCCAGTCAAGCCTGACAAGTCACTGTCCCCAAAACATGTGTTCCACTGACATTCTTTTCTTCCTTCCTTGCTTAGCATTGATCTAAAAGCTCAACCATTCTTTAAGGCTTGCCTCCCCTGTGGAACTTTCCCTGTTCACCCCTTAAGTGGACTGACTTCATCCTGAGCAAATTCCAGACAAATTAATTCTCATAAGATATTAATCTTGTCTAGTTATGGTCTTTCAAAAGAATCTAAAGAATCTCTCTACCTACTTCCAGCTATGAATTTCTTACCTGGCTTTCAGTTCTCCCATTTGAAAGAGATCTTTTCCTCACCTAATAGTATGTTTTCTTAGACACTCACTTTGCCCAACTACATTTTTTCCATGGTTTTCTAAGATAAACTCCATCCGTAGAATTAGATTGGAATCAGTTTCAATGGTGTCAGTTAAGGAACTAGAATGCTGGCCTACAAAATTAGTATCCCCAAAAAAATGTTTGACAGGCTAATGTCAAATGATGATCTGAATCTCAGATGAAAATCAATAAAGATAATGCTGAAGTCTTATACTTGGACTGAAAAAACAAAAACAAAACCTGGACATATAAAAGGTGGTACAGGTATGTCTAAGCTTCAGTTGATGTTTAAAATACATGAGCTTTAAGATTAGTATTTATCAACAATGTGAGATGCCAGAAAAAATAACCCTAGTTTGGACTTAATTAAGCCTGTCTCTTTGGCATTTTATGGTCAAGCTGTAATGGATTCAATAGGAGAAACCTATCAAATTTCTAAAGAGCAATTAGCATCCATACTACACAAATTACTCTCAAAAATTGAGCAATAAAGCACCCTATAAAATTTCTTTTATGAAACAAATAATGCCCCAACACCTGAAGTGGCAGTTAGTTTCCCATAGTGCTAGTTCCTACACAAGGCCTCTCACAAGGCCCCTCAGGGGGCCCCAGAAACCTAGCATAAAGGTATGGCCATTGTGAAATCTTGCCCTGCACCTGCCTTGTAACCAAGATGTAACTAAAACAAAGAACTGCCTCCTTAGCTTGCAGCCCCACCCTTAGTTTATGTCCCTAAGTAGCAACAGTTGCCTTGCTGACCACTGTTTGTTTCAGGAAGTACTTTTTACTGTATAAAAGCTTGCTGGACATACTGCTCAAGGCTGCCTTCCCTTTTGGGAGACAGCTGTCGACTAATAAAAGCACTCCCCAAAATATTAATTGGCTATGCCGTCCTGTATCTGCCTCAATTGCCCATTACACACCTAAACCAGGAAAGGATAAACACAGGAGAGCTATAAAGTGATGTAATTAATGAATACAAATGCAAAAATTTTAAATAAAGCCCTGTCATAGAGACTAGAATGATTCATTTAAGAAATTACTTATGATGGACAAACTGGATTTATTCTAAGAATGTGAAGATGGTTCTGTATTCAGAAAACAATCAGTATAATCAAATTATAAACAAAAACATCTTAGAACATGTGATTATCCCAATTGATGTGGAAAAAGTCCAACAAAATACAATATTCATTTATGCTAAAAATCTATAAAGTATAGGCATAAAGGGTATTTTTAATATCATAAAACAGATCTAAAACCAAAACGAAATATAATACATAATACAGATTCACTAGACCTTTTACCAGTAAATATAAACCAAGCATTCCAAGGATGCCTACTCTCCTTACTATTATTTGATATAGTTCTGGAAATGCTAGCAATAGTAATAAGTTGAAAGAAAGAAATTAAAGATATGAAAATTTGTAAGAAAGAGATAAAATTTTCCTTATTTGTTGATGACATGATGCTTTACTTGGAAAATTCTAGGGAATGAGATATGACTTGAGACAATAGCTCCACCAGCATTGTTAGCTATAAAATAAATTCCCAACAATCAACAGCATTTCTATATAATAAAAATAACACTCAAGAGGAAGTAATAATAGAGGAAATTCTATTCAGGGGAAAGTATAAAACACAGAAAATCTCTAGGGGCATCTAGGTAGCACAGTGAATAGAGCACAGGCCTTGGAGTCAGGAGAACCTGAGTTCAAATTCAGCCTCAGACACTTAACACTTATGAATCATGTGATCTTGGACACCAAATGCCGTGCCTCCCCCCTTCAAAGAGCCAAAGAAAAAGAAAATCTCTAAGAATCAATTTTTTTTAAAAAGGACATAGATTAAATTACAAAGTATTCCTTTAAAAAAAAATACAGTTTAAACTTAGAAGAATATTCAGTACTCATGAGCAGACAGTTCCAATATATTAAAAATGATAATACTATCAAAGTTCATTTACTGTTTTCATTCTATACCAATCAAATTTTTAAAAGTATATTTTAGATAACTTGATAAAATGAGTTCTTAAAAAAGATCTATACTATCAAAAAAAAGTATAAAAGGAAGAGCAAATAACACTTTCCTAAAAGCATCAGCCATTAAAACCATTTGGTATTGGTTAAAAAATAGAAAGGTTGATCAATGGAATAGACTAAAAAAGGGAGAATCAAAAACAATAGAACTCAATAACACACTGTTCCACAAACTGCAAAATGTAAATCATTTAGGAAAGATCCCCTTATTTGATAAAAAATCTACTGGGAAAACTGGAAAACAAGTTAGAAGAAATTGAGTTTAGACTGACAGGTTTGATCATATGCCATAATAGAGTCCAAATGGATAAGTGACCTGAATGCTAAAGTTCATGCTATTTATTAAAAAAAAAAAATCTAAGCCGTTTACAAAGTAACAAAAATGCCTATACTCTTTGATCTCAAGATTACAGTAAAAGGTTTATACCCCAAGTTGACAAGAAGAAAGTCTTCATAGACAACAAAATATTTATTGGATCACTTTTTGTATTAGGAAAAATTTAGAAAGAAAGAAGATTCCTATCAATTTGTCAATGACTAATTTTGTCATTGTGTTATCAATTTGTAAATGACAAAAATATTGTCACTCATGAAATGAATGGAATATTACAGTACTGTAAAAAATGATGAAAATGATGAATAAAGAGAAACAGAAATATCTACATGAATTTATGTAGAATGAAGTAAGCAGAGCCAAGAAAACAATACATAGAAGATTACCACAATGTAAGCAGATAGAACTACCTAAAAAAAAAGGTCAAAAATAAATGTTGAAAAATTACAAACAAGAAGACTCAAAACAAGATATAGAAAATTACTCACTCTACTCTTTTTCAAAGTTTGGAGGTTCAATATTGTTGAATATTGGGCATATTTTCAGACTTTTTCAATGTTATACTAATTTCCCCCTTTTTGTCTTTAAAATAGTATATTTTTATATGGAATGATTATCTGGGAGGCATAAGGGAAAGATAGTAGGTAAAAATCGTGGTGATTTATAAAAACAAAAGATAATAAAGACTCAATTAAGTTTAAAATTTTTTTTTTCTGATCTGGAATTTTTCTGTCCTCTGGCTCCCAAAGGAGTGATTTGATGGAGATGCTTGATACACTCCCTCCCCACTCCTTTTTTTGTTTAGCTAAGGAATCATTCGAGTGTAAATGGGTTGGGTGAAAGGAAGTGCTGGGAAAAGGGCCATACAGGTGAGGGAGGCTGCTTTGCCAAATGGAGGTTTGAATATTGGGGCTGAGGGCAGCTTCATTAGAATTCCATCATTCCCTGCTCAAAATGTTGGGACCCAAATTCATTTGGGAGAAGGGATAAAGGGCTCAGCGTCTGTAATTTCTTCAGGCTGAAAAGGGTAGTAGAGCTGTCCCTGTCCCAATAGGTTCTGAGGGCCCCATAGATCACATTCAGGGGGTGATGGGTGAGTATAGACTGGTATCCACTGTTTGATGCCAACTGTAGGTGAATTGGTCTGTAATCTGAGAGACGCAAATATAACAGGGAAGTTCAGTATGCAAGGTCCAAGATATAAGGAGAAAGATAGATATATCTGGTAACAGGCAGTTGACTAGCCCAAGTACCTTTTTACTGAACTATTTAGACTGCAGAAAGAAATACAATTTTAGAATGAATAGCTCAGATCTAACACATACTTTAGTAGCTCAGATGTATCCCAGCCTTAGTATATGGAATAATGATTAACTTGTGTTTGTACCTTTGTTTCATAGGCTTCTTTTCCCTTTGCCTAGTTGTTCCCATGTCATTCAGAAAAAAAAAATGTTCTATTCCAGGGATTTAACCTTTTGCTTGACTATATAGGAGGACAGATGACAAGCCCATGTATTAATTTACTCAGTTGTTTGGGATATGGAATGATTACACATTCAGATTGAGAACAGCAAAATTTCACATACCTGCATTGTACTTTTACTATCTTTTACTGACTACTTGCACTTATGAGGGAAATTTGTCATAAAAGGAAAAAAACAGAGACATACTAGATATGACAGGATAAAACATCCTTAGCTCTGTTTGAATTCAGATAAGAGTCACTTTAATTTCACCTCATAGCCAGACTCAGGAATAGCAGGTAGAAAACATTACTTTTCAAAGGAAGACAATGAGGAAACTGAGCCAGGAGGTTCCCATTCTAGAACTGAAGATAAAAT
Organism: Gymnobelideus leadbeateri; assembly: GCA_011680675.1. Classification (NCBI taxonomy): domain Eukaryota; kingdom Metazoa; phylum Chordata; class Mammalia; order Diprotodontia; family Petauridae; genus Gymnobelideus; species Gymnobelideus leadbeateri. Next base: position 182,788 of record WOXC01007148.1, on the reverse strand, counting down.
TGTCCTCTTGCCTTTTCCCAAAAGCAAACCTTCACCTGTAGCAGGATAACATTCTCTCTGAGTACTTGTGGCATTTATACTGATTTAATGTAGACAACTATATCTTAATTCAAACTCAAAATAAAACTAGTTGCAGTCCCAAAGGCTTTTACCTCAAATGGCAAGTCTCACCAATCACAGCTTAGGTCTTGATACAATTGCTTTTGTTACTCTCATGGAGCTAAAATAATCAATAAAAGTTTACCATGACTTACATACACATAAGAGATTTCATTTCTCAGTAAGCCAAGTTCATTTTTCAGGAACTCCATAACTCATACAAGCTTTTAGTTTTCTCCTGGGGCTGATGACCTTGCCCACCAGATGGTTTCTAGGGGATCTGGCAAGTTTACAAATAAGGAGAAATCAATAGGGATCCCAAAGAGGGGGCTGATCTGCTTGTCCACCCTATGATATTCTTCTTATGGACCAATGAAAACCACTTACTTTGTGTGTGAGCTGCTAGGGGATCAGCTTTAGGTTTTAACATTATAACAATGATCCCAAATAACTTATTTAACAATCTTACAATTTTTATAAGTGAGCCAACTTGTTTTAGCTTTAAGACAGGATTAGCAGGACTTAACAAAATAATATAACTGGTTTGAAACAAATTTTTTCACTGTCTTAGTTTTAACTAAATTTAGTCCAAAAGTTGCTTTGTTTAACATCATTTCTGGTTCACAGTAGTCACTCAAGTTTTATAATATACAGTATAAATATACAATAATTATACAAATAGTGAGATGACATTAATTGCATTTCCAAATTACATATAAAATTTACTGATTTTATCAAGTGTAGAAGCTGGTTGACTTCTGACTTCATTTTCTCCTCTTCTTTTCTCATCTCCCCACAGTAGTAGACCCTGGTTGTGGGGATGGTCGATTTGGGAAGGGAGGAAAAAGAGGGCACTGCTCCTTGTGTGGGAGGGATTAAGAACTGGGGAGTCCCAGGAGGTTGTATCTGGGAGCATTGGGGAGGGGGTTTTGGTGAATAAGGAGGATGGTCCTGAAGGAACCCACAAGCTTCTCAGTTTTGGCAAGGACTTGGAGTTTGAGAGGCTTACGTAGAGGGGTGGGCTTCAGGGTATCCGGGGATCTAGGGCTGTTGCTAGTTGGGCTACGATTTAGCTTTTCACCAGGATTCTTCTAACTTTTCACTGAAGCCTTAGCTTAGTCAGAGCCAGAATGACAGAGAGAAAGCACTGTAACTTCTCGCTGTATGCTCAGCTTGGTCAGAGCCAGGATAACAAGGGGAAGACACTGTAGCCCTAGCCTGGGAAGAGCTGGGCTGTGACCCAGGAAAGGGTTAAGTGCTAGTCCTATTCCAAAGTGCAGCTTTAAAAACTGCCTCTCTTTGACCAGTGAAGTGATCCCTTTTCTAATAGAGAGATCTTAGGGAAGACGTTTCCCCTTTCCCCTTTCCCCTTTTTTTGTTCTGTGAAGGAATTATCTGAGCAGGAATGAGCAGGTACAGGGAGGAGTGGACTGTCAGGGGAAGGGTCAGGGCTCAGAGTCAAGCAGGGGCAGACCGGGGGATGAGGGCTGCTTAGAAGAGTCTGGTGAGGTTAGGGCCAATCAGAGATTGAGAAGTTTCTAATATTAGGTCATTAGATACTTCAGGGATTTCTACATTGTTGGGCTATTTAAGATGTTACAAAGTAATTGTGGTTCTTACTTCCCTCCATACTCACAACCCTCTAATATGCAGGTGGTACAAATAGAGTTGTAGAGGCTAAACCCATATCTATCGTTCTTTGCATTATACCACAATCCCCTCAAGATGGATCTCCAAGGAAAAGCTGGCAATAGTCCTACCTGCAACCCAAAAGCCATCCAAATAATTTTTCTATGCACAGAGAGAATTCTCACTTTCATATAGGCCCCAAACTTTGCCATCTGCTTTTGGTGTCCATCTGCCACCCAACTCTCCCTATGATATCAAGAAACTGTAGCATGTGAAGCAGCCACACGCCAGCAAAACATCTTGGCAGAGGGGTTGAGGGTAAAGCAAGTTGAGGGTAACTTACAGGCCTCAAGATCAAGCTTCTCCTGCTGGAATAGGCAGATAAGAACAATTTGTTTCAGTAACCAAAAAGGCGGCTGAAGCAGGTGCTGTGGAGTGCTTAGAGCTTTGTCAGACATGGGAGATTCCAAGGTCATCGACAGCCTTCTGGGCCATTGTTACTGAAGAGGGAAAGGTGATAAGGAGGGGGGAGGGTAATAGGTTCTGCCAGGGACCCTGATCACTCTCAGTGACCAGAAACCCTGCCATTCAGTCTGGAAAGAATTCACCAGACTCAAGCAAACTTTGAAGCCGAAATTGTAAAGTTTATTGCTACACTGCACAGCACTGCGCATGGCACAGTGGGCAAGGATTCTTAGGGAACCTGCAAACTTCCAGAGGTCACAGGCATAGTTTTAAGGTGTCAATTATGCTAACTAGGTGAGTAAGGGTGGGATCAGGGAGGAGTTAAGGAGTGGTCAGTGCTTAAAGGACCATGCACTTTTAATATCAACTGTGCAGGCATATTGCCCATGATTCACTGGGAAATAGCCCAAGGGGGTGCTACCTGGAGGTGTGGTTTTAGGCCTGACACTTCACTAAAGTCTATCCTCAGTCGTGGCCACTAAGGAGTGCCCAGTCTGCCACCCATCAATGTCAAGCTTGACAAGATAGATGTTGGGAACCAAGGCCATCAGAGACACAGTGTGGGTATAATTGGCTAAGGAGTTACCCTATAGATAGGGTACTGAAGAATTCATGGTGCAGCTGGCCACTCTAACTAAGGGAGATAACATTTGCCTAAGCTAAAAATGTTTATAGATAGTTTTGTGAAGGATTCATAAGTAGCTTATTGTTTCAAGCAGAGATAAACAGTTCATGAGTTGTTGCTGGGCAGAGTGCTGGCAGGGGGAAGGGGCAGAGTTAATGCTTTGAGACTAGGGGGGGAAGTGTGACTTTACAGACTGCTTTTACAAATTGATTTTACAGACATAAATCCCAAAGCATCCCATTTACAAACTGATGTTACAAACATATATACATTCCCAAGGACCCCATCAGTTACTTGTCCTGACTTTTGTCTTGCCACTGGATTCTGATGACTCTGGAAGAGAGAGTGAGGCTAATGACTTTGTGTAACTCTGCCTCACTTAAATCAAATTCACCCATGTATTAAGATCTCACATATTTATGACGGCATCAGTCTTCAAAAACAGACGAAACAACAAACTCTGCCAGAACTGGCTTGGTGGGAGTGGCTTCTGAACCTCCGTGAGGCAGGTATGACCAGCTAGTTGTATTATAGCCTCTCTCATCCACCAAGGACCCACATAGCTTTGATTATGAAGCCTCCAGGAAGAGCCCAGGGACCATGGGATGATCTTGATCATAACCACCAGTACTACTGGAAAATATTGCAGAAGATGCAGCATAATGTAGTGGAAAGGTCAAAGACTTTGGAGTCAGAGAAGTCGGGTTTGACTTCAGCTCTGCTACTTGTTACCTGTATGACCTTGGGCAGGTCACTTCCTCTCATCTCAGTTTCCTCATTTCTACAATGAGAATTTGAATTAGATAGCCTTTAAATTGCACCAAGATTTTGTGTATTAGTCTTGGATCTTGTACTAAAGAATTCTGTGTCATTTAACTTTATCTGTCCCTCTGTTTCTCTGTATCCAATGAAAGGGTTAGGACTAGGAGTTCACTAGGGTCACTTCCAGTTCTAATATTCTATGTTCTCTATTGTAACATCTTATTACTTAATGGCCCTTCCACCTCTGATGTTCTGTGTTTCAGGTCCCTTCCAAATCTGAAATCTCTAATTTTATGAATGCTACCCTATTTGAACATCATCCTAGGAACACATGATTTGGAATTCACTGTGGGCATAATGTATCTCATGCCAGGATGCTGAGTGACTCATAAAGAAGCCTGATGGACTAAATATGCTCTCTATCCAGGCTCCAGTGAGGGCTTTCCATAAAGAAATTAAATTATTGCTGAATTTCATCCAGAATCCCATGCTGAGGGGCTCTAGTCACCAGGTTTTTTTTTTTCCAATACCACACAGTAAAAACCAGTGGTGAACTGCCAGGTAATGTAATATATCGCTCTGCATCCAAGTCATTCAGAAATCCAAGCAGTAGGTGCCGTATAAAGCTCTCAAAGGCTTATATTAAATTAGAATAGTCCAGCATGAGCCAAACTGCTGTGGTATTCTACACTGTAAGAAGTGGATGTCTTTGTTCTTGAATCAGATGATCAGTGACTGAGATTGGCTGCAGGGATACCTCCTAGTCCCTCTAGCACAGCTCTATAATTATGAATGATTGAAGGAAGAGAGATAAGAGAGGGAATAAAGTGCTATCTTCTCCAAGAAACATTTCCCAATCTCCTGACCAGAAACTGTCTTTTCCTCTTCATATTTTCTAAAGCATTTCCACATATTCTAAAGGAAACGTGGTTTAGTGAAAAGAGTCTTGTCTCTGAAGTTAGGAAGCCTGGGTTCAGATCTTACCTCTGATGCTTACAACCCATGATTTGAGATAACCCCCTAAATCTTAGTTTCCTTATCTGTAAAATGGAGGTCTGTGAACCTTTGCTTTCATGTTATTCTCATTACAACCCTATAAAGTATGCAGGGAAGGTGTTATCATCCCTATTGGACAGATGAGAAAACAGACCAAGAGAGGTAAAGTGACCTACCAAGATCACCCAGCTATTAGGTGATAAAAAAAGTACTTGAATTCAGGTTGTGGAATCTTCAGACCAGTATTTCCATGATAACCACAACACCTACTAGCTCCCATTTCTGTAAGTATTTACAATTTTTAAAAGTCTTTTTTCTCACCAGAGTTACACCATGTGATCAGTGTAGGTCCTGGTACACCCATTTTGCAAATGAGGAAACTGAGGCTACAGAATGTTGTAAGTTTCTCAAGGGCATGTAGGTATTAGGTGGCAGACAAATTATATAAGCTCAGGTTTCCTGACTCTAAATCCAGGGTTCCGTCCTGCTGTAGCTTTTCTCAAGATGACTTTCTGGGTTTCCAGGAACAGAAGTCAGCTTCAGAATTGGTTAAACCTTGGGGCATATTAGCTAATCCTTAGAAAATTCTCAGTAATATTGTTTTGTGGACTCTAAGAAAACAAGAGCCAATATGGAGAGAAGGGCAGAGATTTCATCTTGAAATCCAAGATCTTTAACACCAAACTAGCAAGTGGAAATGGGAGAACGCCTGTCAAAGTTCAGATGGTGGTTTCTGTATTTCATAGTTGTTGGGTTTTTTTTAGGGGGAGGGGAAGAGGGGATTGGTATGATTCATTTTCCTCTATCCAGATCTTCTGATTCTTCTTCCTCCCAAATGCTCAAGGAATCACAGTATGTTAGAGCTAGAAGTGATATTATAATGCAGAATATTAAAGCAGAAAACAAATTTTTTTCAGAGTATAGCGGAAAAACCATTGGATTTGGATTCAGAGACAATTCAGTTTCAAAAAGTGACTGCTAATTAGTACCAAATTTCCCTTGGAAACTTGGTTTCTTCATTTGTAAAGGTTCCTTCCAGTGCTAGTTTACATAGGATCTGCAAGAGATTTTGGAATCTTGGAACTGCTAGGGACTTTAAGTGATTACCTAGTCCTGACCTCTTATTATATAGATAAGCAAACAAGCTTGAAGAAAGGAAGTGATTTACATAAATTCACACAGAGACTTCACTGCAGAGAGGGATTAGAGCTAGCTCTCCTGACTCTCTGTCCATTGCTCTTTTCTTAGCTGCCTATGGGAAGCAAAGGTTAAAAATCATTTTGTTGCCAATGGCATCTCATGTAGCTCTGAACACAGCTGGAAAAAATGGTGCCAGAGACCAATTTTCAACTGAAAAGAGAAAAACAATAAAGGCCTTAAAGAAGAAATAAACTTGAAGTTTGGAATGTGGTACTTGGGGAAAATCCAATGGCAGAAGGTGACTGCTGACGATAATAAATGTGACATCTGACAGAAAAGGACGATGGGAAAAATGGAAGAGAGATAAAACACAAAGGATCAGAGCAAGAGGACCCAGGAGGTCACAAATTACATAATTTCCTACAAACTAGTTGTTAAAATTGGAACTGAAAAATGGCATGTTCATTCATTGCAGTGAAAAGAAGTTGAGACAGAAGGTCTAGGCTCAAAACCTAGCCTGAGCATTTACTTTTGGGTGACCTCAAAGCCACCTTAACAAATTCTCCAAGCCTGAGTTTACTTAGCTATAAAATGGAGATAATAATACCTACACTATGGAATGGAAAAGTATTTATTAACCTCTTGCTGTATTGAGCCTCATGCTAATTACTAGGGATGTAGACAGAAAGTTACTGTCCCTGGCCTTGATGAGCTCTAATTGAAATTATGGAAGACAACATATGTAGGAGGGTTTTTTAAGGATGTATTGGATTGAATTGGCTTGAGAAAGCTGGTTGTTAAATTTCCAGTGTGAATATTTACAACTCAGAGACATGTTTAAAAACAGTGATTGATTTATTGTTTTGTTGATTATCTAGACTCAAGAAAGTGTTGGAGAAAATGTTAATGAAGATCATATTTAAAAGTGCTTCATTTTTTTTTTTGAATAGCCATTTGTTAAATGGGGTTTAGGTTCAGGGTAGTTGAAAAGGCACAGTGGGTCCTTAGTGTTTAATTAGAGATCAGATAGCAAGGCCTAAAGGTCCTTAGAATACACTATTGAAAGTGTGATATTGTGGTAGGATCTTGGTGGTTAGATGTCTGTGTAGGGATATTGGAAGGTAAAGGGCTCTGTCTCACAGAATTATTGGAGAGAAAAAACTTGGGAGGCCATATAGATTTCTAAAAATGGGAGATATTGATTCAATAATTCAATCAACTCTTGTTCTGTATAGGACACTACCCTTGGCATTGTGGGAGATCGTGTCAGAAAGATATGGGTTAGATATAGTACAATTAAGTGGAATTGAAACTATGTGTAATACTAGACCTAAGAAGAAATCATTTATAATTCAGTCTATTATGAGGAAGGTATCTGGTAGAGTACTCCCAGGAGTCTAAATATATTGGATGAAGGTATAGATGACATGCTTATCCATCCTATTTGCAGATAAATCTGTCATTTTGGAAGAAAGATTGAGTATCCCCGAAGTTATAAAATTCTAGGACAATGAAAAGAATCTAATAAAATGAAATCTCATGAAGAAAAGTATAAAGTCTTCCACATGGCTTCAAAACTTTCCCCCCAAGTATAAGAAAAGGTAAACATCATTAGACAATGGTTGTGGTTAAAAACATCTGGGGGGCTTAGTAGACCACAGTTTCTCTATATGTTAGCAGTGTGATGCGGTAACTGTGGAAAAACAACAACAAAAACTCGTATAATCACTTTGTTGGTCCTCATGTCCTGTACCCTTACTGTTATTATTTATCTGATTTAATGTATTTTCCAAACTAATCATTCCCCACAAGTACAGAATTAGAAAGCAAGAAGAGCTTTCAGTGACCATCTAGCCCAATCTACATATGAAGAACAATAATTCCATCTTGAACAAACCTGATAAATGATTACCTATCCTCTCATTGCAGCTAGATGGCACAGTAGTTTCAGTGCTAGTCCTGAGTTCAAATTCTGCCTGTCACTTATTAGCTTTGTGAACTTTGGCAAATCTCTCATCCCTAAAACGGACATATCTCACAAGGTAGTTGTAAGGATTAAGTGAGATAATGTGTGATCGGCACTTTTTAACCCTTAAATCGTTATATAAATATTAACTAGTATTATTGAAGACCAGGTGACCTCCTAGCTCTGGAGACAGCCCATTCCCCTTTTAGATGTTTCTAATTGCTAGGAATGCTTTCCTTATATCAAACCTGAATTTCCATCTTTGAAACTTCCACAAGACTTACATGTACTGATGCAAAGTGAAGTGGGCAGAAGCAGGAGAACATTGCATACAATATCAGCACCTTTTGTGATTATCAATCATGACAGGCTTAGCTCTTCTCAGCAATACAATTATCTAAGGCAAGTCCAAAAGACTCATGATGGAAAATGCTATCCATATCCAGAGAAAGAAGTGACAGTTTGAATACAGATTCAAACATACTATTTTCACCTTACTTTTTAATGTTTTTTTCATTCACAACATGACTAATTTGTTTTACATGATTGCATATATATCTATATGTATGTATGTATGCATGTATCCATCTATCTATTTATCTATCTATCTATCTAAAATCTAAATCAAATTGCTTATTGTCTTAGGAAAGGGGGAAGAGAGGGAAAAATTTGGAAATCAAATTTTTATATAAAAATGAATGTTAAGAATTATTATTACATGCAATTAAAAAAATACTATTTTAAAAAATAACAAATTCCTTAAGAGCAGAAAAAGGAAAAAAGAAAAAGAAACTTCCACATATTACTCCTAGTTCTCCCCCTCTGAGATCACGTATAAAAAATAGAAGTCTAATCTGTCTTCTAGATTATATCTTTTTAGATACTGTAAGACAGCCCCATCCCCTCAGCCTTTTCTTCTCCAGGCTAAACATTTCTAGTTCCTTCAACCAATTCTGTATGGCATAAATCCAGTGTCCTTGCCCATCCTAGTTGTCATTCTTTTGATACTTTTAAGTTTTTCCTGTGGCCAGGTGTCTGATTCCAAGGCTGGCCTTCTTTCCTCTTCAGTATGTTCCTAGTTTGAGAATGGGTCTCTCTACCTGAGCAAGGGTCCCCAGCTGGCAGCTGGCATTTTTCAAACTTACTAACTTTTGACATCTAAACCCTCTTTTTGGGTTTGTTTTTCTTTACCAAACCCAAGAGCTGCCTGCCTGCATGACCCAGAGCAGAGAAACAGAGTCTTTTATTGAGTCATGTACTGCTGAGGTAAAAGACCCCTAACCAGCTGAGAACAGTAAACGGATTAATTTTGCTAGTTTCATTACTCAAGAAACAGCATGCTTGAGCCCTGACAATTTCCCCCCTGAAACAAGCCCATACAATATCCTCAGACCTGTGACTCAGCATGAGAAACATTATTTTTCAGAGAACATTTCAGGAACACTGTTTGAGAGTAGAGTAATTAGACTGACCAGGGAACCTGGACCCTATTTTAGGCGGATGCTGGGTTTTCATTTGGGAAAGTAATAATAGAACTCTAGGATTTTAAAGCAGGAAAGGAAATTAGAGGTCACCTTGTCCAGCCCTCTCATTTTATGGAGAAAGATGCTTTGGACAAAATATGTAAAGAGACTTGCTCAAAGTCATGCAGACAGTAACAACAACAACAACAACAACATCAGCAACAAAAACTATGATCATTTGTGTTTACATGGCATTGCATAAAGCTTGCAAAACACTGGAAATATTATTTCCTTAATCCTCATAACAACTCTTTGAGGTAGGTGTTATTATCATCCCCACTTTAGAGATAAAGAAATTGAAACTGAAAGTGGTTAAGGGACTTGTCTGGGATCTTATACCTGATATGTGTGTGCCAATGTGAGGCAGAATTCAAATTCAGGTCATCTTGACTCCAGGCCCAGTACTCCAACCATTATACCACCCAGTCTCATAATGATGTTAATAGTTCCCTAATGATTTAATGGTTATAAAGTACTTTCACTTATTCCTTTATGTTTTCTCATCTATTCTCTAGTTTACATAGTACCTAGCACAGAGTAGGAGCTTCATAAATGTTTGACTGACTTTTCACAATGACTCTATCAAGTAGGAGGATCAGGAATATAGAATTAAGATTTGGGTACCATATTTTAGGAAGGACCTTGACAAAGAGAGGCATGTCCAGAGAAGGCCTGCCAAGTCAGTGGAAAAACCAAAGATCATGCAATAGGAGGATGATTTGGAGGAACTGAGAATATTTAATCTGTGTAAGAAAAGTCTTAGTGGAAACATAGTAGACATCTTCAAATATTTGGAGAAGTATCATATAGAAAGAGATTAGATTTTTCCCAGGAGGACAGAATCAGGAACAATTGAATGGTATTTACAGGAAAACATGAGAGAGATTTCCTTTGGCTGCTTGTTTGGCCTTGTGTATGACAGCAGTAGATAGAATGTCAGGTCTGGATTCAACAAAACTCATCTTTTCAAATCTGGCCTCAGATACTTACTAGCTATGTAACTCTGGACAGATCACTTAACCCTGTTTGCCTCAGTTTCCTCATTTGTGAAATGAGCTGGAGGAGGAAATGGCAAACCGTTTTAGTATTTTTGCCAAGAAAACCTCAAATAGGGTCAGGAAGAGTCAAACACAACTGAAATGACTGAACAGTAACAACAAATATCCCAGTTTCCAGGCTGTTAGGGATGGAGTTTGTTTATTTTGTACAGTCTCTAGAGCATCATTAAGTTGCTGGCCACAAAGATCACTTGCAGTGTGAGCATGTACAAGTCACATGATCATTCTGTACCTCAATTTTCTTGTTTGGAAAATGGGAATAACAGCATTTGCCCTGCACACTTAACAGAAGGGTTTTGAAGGCAGTATTTTTAAAACATAAAATCATATAGAAATATTGTGGCTGTTGTTATCATTACTCTTAAAGAAACCTGTTTGCGAGCCCTAAAGTCACTTGGAGATTTCTACTAACACTCTACAGTAAGATCCCCAGAGACCAGGTAAATAACACGCTTCTTTTTAAAAATATACCAAGAGTCAGGGAAATGGAGTTATGGCCTTTTCTCTGCAGGAAGTGGAACAGGACTATATTCCTCATTAGGAACAGGGACTATGAAGAAGGAGCACTATAGGAATATTTGTTCTACATAGATAGCCTTCATAGTGGTGGGCAGCTATTAACTCCCCATTAAGAAAACAGCAAGCTAAAGAATTTTTTGCTATAAGTTAAAATGTATAAGTTTTGTATAAAAACTTTGTATAAAGCAAAAGTATAGTTCAGTTCTTAAACAAAAGAAGACAAAGTCATTCTAAGTTGTACTATTTTATAGGTTTACAGGATGTTAAACACTGGAAGGGATGTTAGAACATGGGTAGTTCGAGCTGGAAGGGTTCTTAGGATATAGATTGTCAGAACCAGAAAGGACCCTAGCACACAGAATACTAGAACATAGGATCTCAGGGATGGAAGGGACATAATATTAGGACATAAAATTTCAGAGCTATAGGGACGCCTAGAACACAGAACAGTAAGAACATAAAGCTCAGGTCTTGAAATGACTTTGAACACAGAATGTCAAGAGACAGAATATCAGAGATAGGAGGAACTTTAGAACACAAAATGCCAGAACACAGATTGTCAAATGTTCTTGGAAGGGACCATAGAACATAAAATGAAAAGAATAACAGAGCTGGAAGGTATCTTAAAATAGAGACTATATAAATATAAAGTGTCAGAGGTACAAGGCATCTTTAAATGTTGACTGTCACAGCTTGAAGGGACCTTGGAACACAAACTATTGGAACATAGAGTGTTAGAGCAGGAAAGAGACCTCAGATAAAATCCTAAAATTACACTGAAGGATTCATTGTTTCTGTTACTAATAGTTGAAATTAGGTTAAAATGGCCAAGCTGGACGGCTTCTTAGAGATCATCTAGAGATCATCTCCTTCCCCTCATTTTAGTATTAAGGAAACCATGTTTAGTGAGATGGTTTGAGAGTCTTTGTAGGAAGCAGCATTGGGAAATCTTGGCACCTAGAAAACAAAAGAAAAACTTTGAGAGGGGTTGGGTGAGGGGGAGGGAGGAAAGGTGCCAAGGAGAGAAGAAAGACATGGGAAAGGTGGGGGAAAACCCAAGCTAAGTCCAACACCCTCATTTTCTATGCCTCTGGATGGGTACCTATTTATTCTTGTAAGTAATTAGTGAAGGAGCCAAGACGAATTGGGAGAACTTGTATTCTGAAATCTAAATCAGTACTTGTAGCACATATCATATTGAGTATAATACACTGACCAGGATACCTTGAATGCCAGCTTTAATTCCCCTACCCTGTCAACTCCACCTGTTCCACTCTTGCCATTTTAAGGCCAAGCTTAAATGCCATGAAATCTTAGTGCTCAAAGGGACCATAACTATGGCCTAATTCAACATCTGGCCTAGCACAGAAGACTACACTTACAGCATCACTGACAGATCCTCATCCTGATTTTTGTCAGAACTTTTCCATAATTGGGGGGTAAGGTGACCTGGGAGGAGGAGGGAAGTCCAATTTATTTCAACACTTTGGGATGAATCTATTTCTAGTTTGTTTTTATCTTTTTTTCTTTAATCCTTTTGGTGCAATTATTAAAATCAACTCAAGGCTAACTAGCAAGTTTGTGCATGCCTGCTATGGGGACTATGATGATGGAGGAAGAACACTGACCTTTGAACTAGGCAGCATGTATTCTGGTCCTAGCCTTTCCACTCACTTGATGGTATGATTTTAGGCAGGTCACAATTTCTTCAGGTTTTAGTTTTCTCATCTGAATGAGATTCAATTGTTTTGTATTAGATTAGAATTAAATCCAATATACAGTGGAAAGAATATTTTTCAATGCTTAGCCCACTGCCTGGTAAATAGTAGATTTCTAATAAATGCCTATTGACCAACTGATTACTTGACTTGGAATTAGGAGATCTGTGTTCAAAGTCCATTTCTGACTCCATCTTTTAAGCCCTGAGTGAGTTAATTAACCACTTAGAGAATCAATTTCTTTTTCTGTAAAAATGAGAGTGTTAGAATAGATGTCCTCTGAAAGTCCCTTCTATCTCTATGCTTCTTTAATTCTATAAATATTATTATAAAAAATGTTATAAAAAGGTAATTAAGCCAGTACTATGTACAAAACACTATAGATGATCTTCAGATTCCCTTCCAAAGCTTTTACTTCTGTGGTTGCTACTCCTCAATCACTCCAATGCGTTTCCTTCTTCTTGCTGCTTCCCCCTTGGACAGATGCCCAGCTCTGAGATTCCACCCCCTGATTGCCAATGCCTCCCCCTCTTCCAAGGCTTTGACTTCTCATTCCTCAAGTCCAGTTTCCTCAGCAATGAAATGACACTAAAGAGGCAGTATGGCATAGTCTGGCAGAGTGGGGATCAAATCCAAACTCTGCTACATCTTGACTATGTCAGCCGGGGCAACTCTCTTAACCTCTCAGGGAATCAGGCAACTCTTTAAGACAAACTGTAAAGGAAGTGCTAATCTTCATTGGTAATTAAGGGAGTTTTCTCACAAAGAGTTCCCTATACCAAAGAAATCACAAGTTTGGTCCCATCTCATCCCTAAAGTAGAATATCCCTAAGATTCTTTTTTGTTCTGATCTTTAAATTGAAATTAATCTCAATTATTTAAGATATAGAATTGGTGTGACTTGGAGAAACAACCTGGAGAGAGATAGTCTTTTGGAGAGGGAACCAGTCATGAGCACCTAGGTTCAAGCATCCTCTATACTACATAATGCTTGAGTGAATATGTGTAAGTTACTTAACCTCCTATTACTCTAAGCCTAGAAACTCCATCAAAAATACTGACCTACATTCATCGGGGAAATTTCCTTAGCTAAAATGTCCATACACCAAAGAAGTAAAAATCCTGTTCCTTTATATTTCGTGGCTGTTTATCACAGGAGTTTTTTGTTTATGGTTTTTTTGTTTGTTTGTTTTTTGCTTTTTTTAAATACCAGCAACTAAATGTATCTAATAAAAGAATGGACTTGGGAAAAGAGAATGGAATGTTCATAGGTTAAGGCATTTAGGACAGATTCCAAAGCAGGAAGATAAACTTTGCCATCCTCGAGAAAAAGAGGAGTTCTAGTATGAATTCAAACTTACCATTTGGCTGCTGGTTCTGGGTCTTGAACCCCTTTGGACAGGAGGATGAATTAGGAGAAGCAGGAAATTTCTTTGCTCAGAAACTCTTTCAAACCAGAGAGAAGGCAGTTGTCCCAGGAGGTTTCAGTCTGATGGACTCTCCTGCCTTCAGAAGAGAATGATTTTATAATTTAGAAATTTGCCTTTCAATTAACTGGGCACAGTGGCTTTTTATTTAATGTAATTCCTACATAATCCAATTTTAGTTTCTGTTAATAGAGCCTCAGGGACTTCCTTATTGTGCTGTTTCATAAACTTGCTGAGAAACACTCAGAGATTAAGGACTGATAATGGTGTCCTCCAGCTGTTGGCTCCCTTACTCTGCCTTAGGAAGAGAGGGAGAGGGTGGAGAGAAAATAGACCAGATGCTTCCACTGGCAGGGCACTCAAATTTTTGTATTCAGGGTCCCAGGCCAGCCCAATGCATATGTACCAATGTCTCCCAGTGCTTTGTGCTACTACTTATGTCCTCTGAAACTGGAATTAGCCCAGTACAATGGAAAAGGCTCTGAATTTGGAATTGAGAAACCTGTGTTCAAATCTCTGCTCCAACCCTTACTAGGCAGTAAAGTTCTAGCTCATAAAAAACCTATCTGAACCTCAGTTGCCTCATGTCTACCTCAAAGTGTTGTTGTGAAGGAAGTACTTAATATCAAGGTGCTAGTGAAATGTACGAAGTGATCTGGAATTATTTTAAGAAACTGAATAAAAAGTCCATCTGCTTTGATTGAAAGATCCCATCTATGTCTCAAGAAGGCCAAAAATAGAAAGAAAGAACAAATATACATCAAAATATTTATAGCAACATTTTATATAGTAGCAAAAACCTAGAAATCAAGTCAGTGACCATTTGGTGGGGAGGCTGTCTAAACAAATTGAAGTATATGAATGCAATGAAATATTACTGCATTGTAAGAAATAATGGATATAAAGATTTTAGAGAAGCATGAGATCTACATAAATTGATATAAAGTGAAGAACCAGGAAAATAATATTAATGCTGATTATACAATATATATGGAAAGGAAAAAAAAACCTCAAGAAAATGGAATGCAATCCATATTATAATGATCAAGCTTGGCCCTGAAGAAAAGAGTGAAAATAGATCTTTCTTCTTTGCAGACATGGGAGACTATGAGTATGGAATATTGCATTTATTATCAGACTCAATTGATGTATTAGCTCATTTTGATAAACTGTTCCCCCTCCTTTAAAAAAAAAACAACATTTCAGGGTGAAGCCAAGATGGCAGAGTAGAAGGAGGAAATTACATGAGCTCCTGCTACAACTACCTCCAATACCTATAACATACGACTCTAAATAAATTCTAGAGCTACTGAACCCACAAAGTGAACAGAGAGAAACAAATTTCCTGCTGAAGGCAGCCTGACAGGACAATAGAAATGGTCTATCTCACCAAGCAGGGAACTGAGCACAGTCCTGCATGATCTGTGCCAAGCTTGGGGAGGCCCCAAACAGTGTCCCAGATTGTCTGGAGCAGATTTCAGGAGAGCTAATCACAAGCATCTGTGGCACTCTCCAGACTTCTCAACCTGTAAACGCCAAAGAGAAAGTAAAAGGTCAGTAGGAAACTCTGTTGGAACTAGGTTATAGAAGAGGAGGGTCTGACCCCTGCCCCTGGGGTGAGAGATGGTGGAAGGTGCAGAGACTTCAGCTGCTGCCCCAAGGCTGCCTCCAGAGCTCTTGGCCTACAGATTGTAGGGGGACCAAGTGACCATTCAGAGGGTTATCACTCTTGCTTTGACATGCTTGGATCTGGGTCCCTATCTTGGGCCATGATCCTGAGGTGAGAAATGCTAGTGACCCAGAGCTTGTGGTGGCTGTAGAGAGGGTGCCCTCCTCAGACCTCTGAAAAAATTTCAGAGTTCTACAGTGGCAAAGAGCTCAAAAGTCAAGTAATTGGCTGGCAAGATGAGCAAGCAGAAGAAGCACAAACAGACCATAGAATCCTTTTCAGGGGACAAAAAGGATTGAAACATGGAGCCAGAAGTCAACAAAGGCAAAACTCCTGCATCAAAAGTTTCCAAGAAAAATATGAATTGGTTATAAGCCATGGAGGAGCTTAAGAAGGATTTTGAAAATCAAGAGAAGTGGAGAAAAAATTGGGAAGAGAAATGAGAATGATGCAAGAAAATCATGAAAAGTGAGTCAACAGCCTACTAAAGGAGACCCAAAAAATATACTGAAGAAAATAACACCTTAAAAAATAGACTAACTCAAATGGCAAAAGAGACCCAAAAAGCCAATGAGGGGAAGAATGCTTTAAAATGCCAAACTGACAAGATGGAAAAGGAATTTCAAAAACTCACTGAAGAGAATAATTCCTTCAAAATTAGACTGGAGCAAATGGAAGCTAATGACTTTATGAGAAGTCAAGATACTACAAAACAGACCTAAACTGTTAGGGCCCTTTAAGACTTTACCCGAACTCTGAGAACTCATTGAGAACTCAGGCAAATGACAGGCAACTCAGGTTGGGTTAGAGGCACTTGTGTGTGTGTTTCTGCCCCCGCCTTGAACCAATACAGGTTCAAGGATTATGGGGTATTGAGCACATGCTGCTAACAGGGGAGCACTCCCCTCCTGTGAGGAGCCTGTTGCTGAGGTACGTGGGGGAACAGGGTCAGAGGAAAAGGATATAAGAGGAGGGAGGTGAGGAGGAGGGGAAAGAGAAGAGGGGATTGTGAACAAGAAAGATATTAAACGGCAAGATACTTTACATTTTGGGGTCAGGACTCCTTTGTCTGTTCAGGAGGAGTAGGCTTCCCCGAGGAATTCGTGGAGGCGAACCAGAGATTGTAGTGGGGTAACCAGAATCATGGGGGTGACAGGAAAGGAACTCTCTGAGGGGTTTGTGGAGGCAACCTGGGTCATAGTGGGGCAACCAGAATCATGGAAGCGATTGGAGAGTTGTAGAGGCAACTGGAGAGGTAAGTTTGGCATCAGCCCAGTAAAGCAGGATCCTTACACTAAACAAATGAAAAAATAGAAGGCAATGTGAAATAGCTCATTGGAAAAACCATTGACCTGGAAAATAGATCCAGGAGAGAGAACTTTAAAATTATTGGACTACCTGAAAGCCATGATAAAAAAAAAAAAAGAAAGACTAGAAATCATTCTTCAAAAAATTCTCAAGGAAAATAGCCCTGATATTTTAGAACCAGAGGGCAAAATAGAAATTGAAAGAATTCAGCTATTACCTCTTGAAAAAGATCCACAAAAGAAAACTCCTAGGAATATTATAGCCAAATTCCAGAGTTCTCAGGTCAAGGAGAAAATGTTACAAGCATCCAGAAAGAAAGAATATGAGTATTGTGGAAACACAAACAGGATAACACAAGATCTAGCAACTTCTACACTAAGGGATCAAAGCGCTTGAAATATGATATTCTGGAGGTCAAAGGATTTAGGATTAAAACAAAGAATCACCTAGCCAGCAAAACTGAGTATAATGCGTCAGGGGAAAATATGGTCATTCAGTGAAATAGAGGACTTTCAAGTATTCTTGATGAAAAAACCAGAGCTGAACAGAAAATTTGACTTTCAAATACAAGAAGCAAGAGAAGCATGATAAGGTAAACAGGGAAAAGAAATCATAAGGAACTTGAATCATAAGTGAACTATTTACATTCCTACATGGAAAAATGATAATTGTAACTCATGAGCCTTTTCTCAGGATGAGGATAGTTGAAGGGAATATATCTGTGTGTGTGTGTGTGTGTGTGTGTGTGTATACATACATATATGTTTATATAGGAGGATGTACGGGTGTATAAATACATATGTTTGTGTGCATATATATGTACATGTATACATAGACAGAGGGCACAGGATCAATTGAATAGGAAGGTATGATATCCAAAAAATAAAATTAAAAGGTGAGAGAAAAATATGAGAGAAGGAGATAGGGAGATATAGAATAGGGTAAATTATGTCATAGAAGCACGCCCTTTTGAAAAGTTACAGGGTCAAAGAAGAAAATAGAATAAGTTGGGGGTAGTATAGGATGGAGGGAAATATAGTTAGTCTTTCACAATATGTCTACTATGGAAACATTTTGTGTAACTACACATGTACAACCTACATTGAATTGCTTATCTTCCCTGTGGTGGTGGCTGAGGAGGGAAGAAAGGAAAGAATCTGGAAATCAAAGCTTTAAAAACAAATGTTAATAAAAGGGTTTTTACCTGCAACTGGGAAATAAGGTATACAGGCACTGGGGTATAGAAATCCATGTTGCCCTACTAGAACGTTAGAGGGGTTATGGGGTAGGATGTAAGAGAAAACAGATTGGGGGAAAGGGTATTCAGTAAGCTTGCTATTTTGGGGTGGGGGTAGGGGACAGATAGGGAGAAAATTTGTAACTCAAAATCTTGTGGAAATGAATGTTGAAAACTAAAAATAAACAAAAATTTAAAAATATAATAATATAAAAATACACACCAACACTCCCCCCACTAAAAAAAAAAAATTATTTCTTACTTTGAAATCTTTCTTTGGGTAGGGTAGAGAAAGAGACATGTTTTCAAATAAAGGTGATATGAAAATGAAAGGCATAAATATTAGTATTAAAGAAATGCTTAACTATTATAGAAATGTACAAAGGGGTGTTTACTTCATATTCTCAAGGTTATTGAAAGCCTGAATAAATTAACTGTTTATTTGGCTTAGATCTACAGGGCACCTACACATATGCTTGTCAAGACAAAGCACATTGAGAAGCATTAAATACCTATGTTTGCCAAGCACTGTGTTAAGCACTTTTCTTCATAAAGTCATGACAAAGAAATATTTAAGTAGAAAAATCCCCACAGGGGGCCTAGCTAAGATGGAGGAGTAAAAGTAGGGACTTGTTTGATATCTAACCCAAACCCTTCCAAATACCCAGAAAAAATTGACTCTAAACAAATTCTAGAGTTACAGAACCCACAAAATGACAAAATGGAAGGTGGACAGGAAGTGTCTATCATACCTGGCTTGGAGTAGAACACAGTCCAGCATGGGCTGTCCCAGCACAGACAGGACTGGAGAAGACCTCAGGACAATGAAACACTGGCAGCTGTAGTGATTTCCAGATGTTTCAGTCCACAACCACCAAAGATAGAGTAAAAGGGTCAGTTGGAAAACTCTGTGGGACCTGGATGAAAAAGGATCACATTCTGCCTCCCACCCCAGGGTGGTAGAGGGGACAGCAGTGGCAGCAGCAGCAGAAGTTACTTCCAGAGCTCTGGACCCACAGATTGTGTGGGGATTGAATAGCTGATTGGAGGGGGATTGCAGGGATCTTTACCGGCACTGAGGTAGGATTATCTTGCTTTGCCCTGCTTAGATCTGGGGCACAGGCCCAGGTGGCAGTCCTGGGGTGAGGAGGAGTGCTGGCATGGTGGAGCTTGTGGCAGTGGTGGATAGGAAATACTTTTCACAGTTCCAAGGCAGAAAAGTGTGCTTGTGTTCACTCACATATCAGAGCACAGTCTAGGAGAAGAGTAAACACCTCTCCTTTGAACATACTGCCTTGGAAGAACTGAAAATTTACAGGTCCCTAGAAGTATCTCTGAAAATAGCTGTGTTAAAACCCTGGAGTCCTATCTTGACAAAAAATTAGAAAGTCAAGTATTTGATTGGGAAAATAAACAAACAATATGAAAAGATTCAGGCTATAGAATCTTACTTTGGTGACAAAGAAGATCAAAATATGCAACCAGAAGACAATAAAGTCAAAGCTCCTACATCAAAAGCCGCCAAGAAAAATATGGATTAGTTGCAGGCCATGGAAAAGCTCAAAAAGAATTTTGAAAATCAAATAAGAGAAGTAGAGGAAAAATTGGGAAGAGGAATAAGAGTGATACAAGAAAATTATGAAAAATGAGTCAACAGCTTGCTAAAGGAGACCCCAAAAATATTGAAGAAAATGACACTTTAACAAATGGAATAACCCAAATGTTTTTAACCCAATAATAACCCAAATAGTTAATGACAAGAAGAATGCCTTAAAAAGAAGAATTGGCCAAATGGAAATGGAGGTTCAGAAGCTCACTGAAGAAAATAATTTCTTCAATATTAGAATGGAGCAAATAGAAGCTAACTACATTATAAGAAATCAAGAAATTATAAAACAGAACCAAAAGAATGAAAAAAATAGAAGACAATGTGAAATATCTCATTGGAAAAATCACTGACCTGGAAAATAGATCCAGGAGACATAATTTTAAAATTATTGGACTACCTGAAAGCCATGATAAAATAAAAAGGGTCTAGACGTCATCTTTCAAGAAATTATCAAGAAAAAACTGCCCTGATATTCTAGAACCAGAAGGCAAAATAGAAATTGAAAGAAGCCACTGATCACCTCTTGAAAGAGGTCATGAAAGAAAAACTCCTAGGCATATTGTAGCCAAATTCTAGCGTTCCCAGTTCAAGGAGAAAATATTGCAAGCAGTCAGAAATAATGCAAGAATTGTGGTGATACAATCAGAATAACACAAGATCTAGCAGCTTCTACATTAAGGGATTGGAGTGTTGGAATATGATGTCCCAGAGGTCAGAGGAAATAGGATTAAAACCATGAATCACCTACCCAGGAAAACTGAGTATAATACTTCACAGGAAAAAATCGATATTCAATGAAATAGAGGACTTTCAAGAATTCTTGAGGAAAAGACCAGAGCTGAATAGAAAATTTGACCTTAAAATAAAAGAATCAGGAAAAACATGAAAAGGCAAAGAGTAAAAAGAAATCATAAGGGACTTATTAAAATTGAAATGTTTACATTCCTACATGGAAAGATGATATTTGTAACTCATGAGATCTTTCTCAATACTAGGGTAGTTGGAGGAAATATAGATAGATAGATAGACAGATAGATAGATAGATAGATAGATAGATAGATAGATAGATAGATAGATGGCTAGATGGCAGATAGGAGTGGGACAGGAATATATGGAGAGGAGAAAGGGAAAGACAGAATGGGGTAAATTATCTCATATAAAAGAGGCAAGAAAAAGTTTTCACAGCAAAGAAGAGACTAAGCTATCACTCTTTGCAGATGATATGATGATATAATTAGAGAATCCTAGAGAATCAAGGAAAAAACTACTTGAGAGAATGAATACATTTGGCAAAGATACAGGATATAAAATAAACCCACATAAATCCTTGGTATGCCTATATATTTGTAACAAAATCCAACAGCAGGAGATAGAAAGAGAAATTCCATTTAAAGTTACTGTAGACATTATAAAATATTTGGGAATCTACCTGCCAAAACAAACCCAGGACCTATATGAACACAATTACAAAACACTTTTCACACAAATAAAGTCAAATCTAACTAATGGGAAAAACATCAGCTGCTTGTGGCTAGGTTGAGCTAATATAATAAAAATGACAATTTTACCTAAATTAATTTACATATTTAGTATCATACCAATCAATCTACTAAAAAAATTATTTTAAAGAGCCAGATAAAATAGTAACAAAATTGGTTTAGAAGAACAAAAGGTCCAGAATATCAAGGGGATTAATGAAAAGAAATGCTAGGGAAGATTTTAGTCTGTAGTATAAAGCAGCAGTCATCAAAACTACTTGTTACTGGCTGAGGAATAGAGTAGTGGATCAGTGGAACAGATTAGGTACGCAAGACTCAGCAGCCAATGACTATAGTAATATACTGTTTGATAAACCCAAAGACCCAAGTTTTGGGGATAAGAACTCCCTATTTGACAAAAACTGTTGGGAAAAGTGGAATATAGTACAGCAGAAAGTGGCCATGGACCAGTATCTTAAACTGTATACCAAAACCAAGTTGAAATGGGTACATGATCAAGGTTTAAAGACTGATACTGTAAGCAATCTGGGAGAGCAAGGAATAGTTTACCTATCAGATTTAAGGAGAAGGGAAGATTTTATGACCAAACCAGAGTTAGAGAGCATTATGAAATGCAAAATGGATCATTTTGATTACATTGAATTGAAAAGTTTCTGGACAAATAAAGTCAATGTAAGCAAGATTAAAAGGGAAGTAGATATTTGGGAAAGAATTTTTACAACCAGTATCTCTGAAAAAAGCCTCATTTCTAAAACATACAGAGAAGTGAGTCAAATCTATAAGAATATAAATCATACTCCAATTGATAAAAGGTCAAAGGATATGAAGAGGTATTTTTCAGAGGAAGAAATTAAAGATATTTAAAAGTATATAAAAATGCTCTAAATCACTATTGATTAGAGAAATCCATATCAAAACAAGTCTGAGGTAACACATTTCACCAGTCAGATTGGCTAAGTTGACAAAACAGGAAAATGATACATACTGGAGAGGATGTGAAAAAATTGTAACACTGTAGCATTGTTGGTGGAGTTGTGAACTGATCCAACCATTCTGGAGAGCAATCTGGAACTATGCCCAAAGGGCTATAAATAAATGCATACCTTTTGACCCAGCAATACCCCTTCTAGAGTTGTATCTCAAAGAGATCATAGAAGTGGAAAAAGGACCTGTATGTACAAAAATATTTATAGCAGCTCTTTTTGTGTTGGCAAAGAATTGGAAATCAAAGGGATGCCCAACAAATGGGGTATGGCTAAACAAGTTATGGTATATAATTATGATGGAATACTATTGTGCTATGAGAAATGAAGAGCCAATGGACTTCATAATAACCTGGAGAGACTTATATAAACTGATGTTGAGTGCAAAGAGCAGAACCAGGAGAACTTTGTACACAATTACAGACACAATGCATGTATGATGACTAACTTTGATAGACTGGGCCCCTCTCAGCAATGTAACGCTATAAGACAACTCCAAAAGACTCATGATGGAAAGAGACATCCACATCCAGAGAAAGAATTACAGAATCTGAATGCAGATTGAAGTAAACTACTTGCTCTCTCTCTTTTTTTGTGTGTTTTGTTTCTTCTTTCTTGTTGTTCACTCCATGGGTTATACTCCTTCTTTACAACCTGTCTAATGTTTAATGTGAAGGTATTTGTAGATCCTATATTTGATTGCATGCTGCCATGTGGAGGGGGGGAGGGGAGAAGAGAAGGAAACGGAGAAAATTTGAAACTTCAAGGGATTGTGGAACTGAATGTTGTAGACTAAAAGTAAATAAGTCCCTTTTTTTTTTTGAAAGACAGATAACTTTGTAAGAAAAAAAATGACTACATACTCAAAAATTATGTCTCCGGAACTTTATAAATGTTAGAGTTTTTATTATCTCCATTTTACAATTGAAGAAACTGAGGCAGACAAGTTAAATGACTTGCCCAGTCACACAGCTAGTAAATCTCTTGAGGCTGGATTTGAACACAAATCTTCTTGACTCTGGGTCCAGCACTCTATCTATTCTGTCACCTAATTGTTTTTATATCCTATTCTTCGTCGAGGGGCATAGTGCCCCAAATAAAAATGATTCACTACACTCTTTCCTGGTCAAAATATATCTAGGGTATTATGCTAATTTCTGGGCATCACAACTTCAGAGAGTTATTGACAAAGTAAGGCATAGGTAGGAGAAGGTGACCAGTATGTTTGGGGAAAGTGAGGTGGAGATGCTCACTGATGAGTTTACTGAAGACTTAGATAAGATAGACTTGCATTATACAAATATTTGAAGGTTTTCAAGTAGAAAATAGATTTGATTTATTCTGCTTGACTTCAAAATTAGAGACCAATGGATAAGAGTCATAGAGTTTCAATTTTCAGCTCAATTGTAAGGATTGATTTCCTAATTTTAGAGCTGTCCAGAAATTGAATCAGTTGCTTTGGTCAGAATTGAGTTTTCTATTATTGATGGTTTTCGACCTGCATGACTACTTGTTAAAGATGTTGTAGATTCATGTTCTAAGAAGAGTTTGGAGTAGATGACAGTAGATATTCTTCCAAATTCTAAAATTCTATGATTCTCTACATTTTAATAATTCCACAAATACTTCTCAATTATCTTATTTATTCTTGATTATCTAATTTGTGCCAAATTTTGTGCTTAGCACCAGAGATAGATCAATTAAATTAAATTCCACAAGTCAGCAGAATCAAGAAAATAACATACACAATGACTACAACAATGTGAATGGAAAGAACAATAAAATCAGAAGAGAATGTAGCACAATTCTGAAAGTTTTATGATAAAAAAATGCTACACACCTCCAGAGAATGAACAGATGGAGTATGAATGCAGATCAAAGCATACTTTTTAAAACTTTATTTTTGTTGTGATTTTTAAAATCTGTTTTCTTTTGCAACATGGCTAATATCAAAATAAATGTTGCATGACTGAATGTGTATAATCTAAACAAATTGTCTTCTCAAGGTGAAGGGAGGGATGGAGAGAATTTGGAACTAAGAATTTTTAAAAAGGAATGTTAAAATCATTTTTACATATAATCAAAGGGTTAAAAAGAGCAAGCACAGCCCAGAAGAAGAGATATAAGAGGACACTTTCACTCCAACCTCTTTGCAGGGGGAGTTGGTTCACAAATGTTTCACATTGCACATATTTTCAGACTTTTTAAATGTATTGATCCATTATAGTTATTTTTCCTCTTATTTTTCTCTTTTCATAGTTAAAACACTTTGTTATATGTAATGACTCTCTGGAGGGAAAAAGGAATTAATTCTGTGGTAAACTATGGTGATAAAAAAATAAAAGACATCTTTTTTTCATAAAAAAGCTTATTTTTAAAAATTCAATTCAATTAAAATCTAAGTGCTTATTACGTTACAAGCACAGAGATAGGCTCTAATGATACAAAAGTACAAGTGATAATAGTCAGGGAGTTCAAATTACATTGGGAGGTACAAGATAAAGACCATCATGCAATTTTTTTAAAAAATCAGGAGATTCTAACAACTCAGGGAGTCAGAAAAGGTCTTATGTAGGATGTAGCATGTGCTGTCTTGAAGGGAGCCAAGGTTTACAAAAGATGGAGCTGAGAAAGAAAATATTCTAAGCATGGAGGATAATTTGTGCAAAGGAGTGGAATGATTTCTATCAGAAACAGCCAATTGACCAGTTTTTCTGCAAAATTTTCCGCAAAATAAATTGAGTGTGGTATATGGTTGTGATGAAAACTTACTATGCTACAAGAAATGATGAACCCAATGATCTTAGAAAAACATGAAAGACTTGCATGAAATAACAAAGAACAAAATGAGCAGAACCAAAGCAAAATTGTATACAGTAACAGCAATATTGTTTTAAAAAGACTTTGGGTGAGTAAGTTGACTATTGTTAAAACCCAAGTCAGCTAAAAAGGACATATAAAGAAAGATGCTATCTACTCCCAGAGAAAGAAGATAAATAGAAGTATGTGTAGAATAATTTTACATATTTATACCTATTTGTGTCTAATATTAGCCATCTCTAGAGTGGGGGTGTGGGGAAGAAATTTACATGATAACTTTATTGTATATTTAAAAGGAACAGAAAGTTGTGCATAGCAGATTTTTCCTTTTCATGTGTAATCATCTTTTTTTGTTATACTATGTCATGGAAATACTTGTCTTATTCCATAAATTAAAAATAAAAAGTATACAAAATAAATTGAGTGTTGGTGGTGGGGCATTATGTGAAATCAGCCTGGAAAAAGGTTGGCTAAAACCACATTGTAGAAGATTTTAACTGTCAAAACCATAAGTTTATATCATCCTCAAGCACGATAGGGAGGCACTACAACTTCTTGAGCAGAAAAATGATGTTGTCAGACCTGTGTTTTCAAAAGTATCAATTATAAGTGAATCAATCTGTCCTAATTAGAAAGAAGACACTGAAAACAAGAGGTTATTGCAATGATCCAGGCAAGAGATAATTAGGACCTGTACTAGGACAAGGATGGTGTGAAGGGAGGGGAAGGCAACAGGTTCAAGAGCTATTGAAAAGACATGGCACTTGAAGAGATGTGGAACATAAAGGAGAGGGGATAGGGGCCCATTCCTAGGTTTTTAACTTGGGTTACTGCACGGAGGTTGATGTTTTGGATAGAAGTGGAGAAGTTGGTCGGATGTTTTAGGGTGAAGATAATGAGTTCTGTTTTCAATATGCTAAATTTTAGATGTCAATGTAGAAACAAGGTAGAGATATTCAGCAAGTAATTAAAGATATGGGACTGGAGTTTAGAAAAGAGATGAGGGATAAATAATGTGTATTTGGAAGTCACATGCATGAAATAAGACAGAATGTTTGCTCACAAGAAATCATCTAATAAAAGGGATAAAACATAAACAAGGGTGTGATGTACCATGATCCCAATTAATGTAGAAAGCCCAGACTTCCTGATTGAATCAATCAGTCAATCAAAGGTACAAACCAGGTGTGACCAGACTGAATAAGTTTAGACTTGGGAGTTATTTGCAGATAGATTAATACTGGGAGTTGATGAGATTGTCAGTAGAAAGAGTACAGCGAAAGGAGGACCAAGCAGCTTTGGATGGACACTCAGAGTTAAGATGTGTGGGGAAGAGGATAAATAAGAATAATTATAAAATTATTAAGGATAGCTCCTTACAATTTACAAAGGACTTTCATTATTTTCTTTGACTTTCAAAATAGCTCTGCGGAGCACATATTTCAAATGGTATTATTTCCATTTTAAAGATGAAGAAACACAGTGGGGAAGATGACTTAACCAGCTTCATACAGCTGGGAAGTGGCAAAGCTAACATTTGAACTTGTTTCTTTTTGTCTAATGACCTGCCTCATAGGAGTTTTTCTATCCCATCTTTACAATTTGTTAGATTTGGAAGAAAAATAAAGTCACCATGGCAAATTTTTGAAAATAAATCTACATCTGATAAATATTCAGTGGTTCAGTGGAAAAGCATTTAGATTTTGGAATCCAAAGAGCTGGGTTTGAATCTCAATTCTACTGTTCAAAAGTCTTTGAGAAAATTATTTAAACTCTCTTGAACTCAGTTTTTTCAACTGTAAAATAAGAGGGTTTTATTAGATGGCCTCATGGATAACTTCTAGGTCTAAATCAATAATCCTAAAATCTTAAGCATGATGTAGGTACAGAGAGGATTATTATTCCTGTTTTATGGAGAAAACAACAAAACTGACAAATAACAGTGAAATGACTAACTTATGGCAACACAGTTATGAAGTGCCAGATACAGGATTTGAATATGCATGTGGGCATGTGAAGTTTGGTGCACTTTCATTTTCTCCATGCTGGTCCATTTGACTTTAAAGATTTTTTTTTCCTTAGCTGATTTAACTTTCCCACTGGGGATATATTTACCATAATTAATTTGTTTAGCAAAACATTCTTTCATAAATAGTGCAAAAGTCAATTTCAGCCCAGCTCTGTCCAAAATCCTGCAAATTCTATATTAGCGAGGGCCCAGCTAATGAGTTTTTACTGTATTAAAACAATAATTCAAAATTATTTAACTGGCTTTTGTGAATTAAATATTTTGAAAGGGAAAAAGTTTATGCAGGGCCTCCCAAGATAATAATACTAGCTCACATTAGCTTAGGATTTTATGTTTTCCAAACACATGGTATATATTTTCTCCTATAAGCCAGACAACAATGTGAGGTTGGTAGTGCTATTATTATATGGCAAGTCTGTCTGATAGGTAGGTCAGACAGGAAGCAAGTGACCAGTATCATCCATCCCCCATTGCCACCCTTCCACCTCTGCTTGCCCAATTTCCACAGACCTATGGAAGAATAGATACAGAGGGTAGAACTTCCTCTTCAGTCTTCTTCCTCTCTTCTCCTCTCTCATTCCTGGTTGGATGCTTACATCCCATCCTCACTCTTGAGGGAGGAAATTCAGATTCCACTGCAATACCTGGACCCAATCTCCACTTCGCAACATAGGTGGGTTAGTCTCCTCAGTCCACAATGTCTGCTTGGCTGATAGACTTGTTGCCTCCCATGGCTTGAGTGGGGAGAAATAAACTATACTCTTTCCAGAAAGATGAATCACCTAACTTATCACCCGGCATGTAATTATAGCCATTATAGCCCCTGACCCATTGAGACCATCACACACATAACAGGTATTATGCCTTTTAGACTTCCAGCCATTGCTATGTGACCTTCCCATGGACTCTGATTACTCCCTGAGCCTTGCCATCTACCTTAAAGTTTCATCCTTAGGACGACTGAGACTTTTGAACCACCTGGCAGCAAAACTCACCTATATATGTTGTCTCTCCCCCAATTAAAATACGAGTTTCCTGGGAAATGAAATTGTCTTGCTTTTCTATGTGCATTCCTAGTACCCACAAAGAAAGCACTTAGTAAATCCTTGCCATTTATGATTTGCATTTTACAGTTAAGGAAACTGAAATACCGAGAGATAAAGGACTTCCCTAAAGTCATACAGGAGAATCACAGCAAACCTGGGGGCTTTCATAGCATAACCATCCCTTGACAAGGCAAATAATATATTTACTATGTATGTAAAGTCAGGCAACATATTAGCCATGTTGCAAAACACACGCACACACATACACATACACACACACACACACACACACACACAAAGTAGAAAATTAAAAAACAAAGTATGCTTTAATCTTCACTTACAGTTCATCAGTAGTCTCTCTGGAGGTGGATGGAATTTTTATCATGGATCCTTTGGATTTATTTTTATCATTGTCTTGATGGGAGTAGTTAAGTCTTTTATAGTTATTCATTTGTATAATATTGCTGTTACTAATATACTATTAATTTTGGGTGAAATTTTGTTCCAGAATTGCTGATTCATAATGATGTCTCCCTATTAAGCAAGGAGTATGATAGACAGGACTGTTGTCAATTAGATAGGAGCCTCCCCTTTCCAAAGATAATCTTCAGCACCACCACTTTTATGAAGCTTCATTTTCAGTGTTCCCATAGATCCACCTGGGATAGATTCAGTGTCCAGATGTGGTACCCAACACATTTATCATAGCTTCTGTATAAACCCATGATTTCATTAACACTCCAGCACAAGGCCTATAGACAAGAAGATGACAGGAAAGAAGAGTGAATAGTTTTCACATTACTAAGAATCCCAGTTGCATTTTAGCAGGTCAAGCAATTATGCGGCATGGAGAGAATGTTTAATTTAATTTGAAAATTAAAACAAAAATTCTTATTCTCCCAAAGGCTTTGAAAGGTTAGTGACCTTTTTGAGAATGTTTCACTTGAGTGATGTCTTCAGAGCTGGGGCAGGGAGGATAAATAGTGCACTGACTTTTATTTTTACTTTGAAAGGATGAAAAATCTCTCCCACTAGCAATATTTCTCAATCACTGAGAATCACATCTGGTTGTCTCTTTTTATGTCTTGCACTTCTGTCTTATTTAGAGGCAACTAGAATTCTCACTAAGGCCTCCTCCTGGGACTTCTCAGGATAATCCTGTAGCAAATTTCAAGGAATTATAGGACCTTAGTATCTCAGAACTACATAATTAGGGCTTATAGTTAACCCATCCCCCAAATGGAATCCTGACTACAACTCACCAACAAGTGGCCATTTAACCTCTGCTTAAACCCCTCCAAGAAAGGGGAATTTCCTACCTTGTAAGGCAGGTCATTCCATTCATGGATGGTAATACTTTTTAGGAAGTTGGGGGGGGTTTTTGTTTCTTTTTGTTTTTCCCTGGAATCTAGTCTATATTGACCACTTTGCAATTTCCATCCATTTGTACTTGGTCCTTTGTCTTCCTTCTGGGGCCAGCTAGACTGAACCAGATTCCTTTTCCCCATGACAGCCCTTCAAGCAATTGGAGACAATTTTTATGTCCTTCCTTCTTATTCTCTTGTCCAGATTAACCACCCCCTTCTCCTTCAATTGATTTTGATGTGACACGGATTCAGACTGTTCAATATCTTGATTACATTACTCTAGTTTTTGTATGTCCACTGAAAACTGTGACTCCAGGAACTGAATGTATTACTCCAGATTAGGTCTGACATGGATAGGGTACAGTGGAAGCATCATCTCTTTATTCCTGTAAGTTATGTTTCTCTTAAGCAACCCAATATCACATTAGCTTTTCCTGGCTGTCATCTATATTGTTGAATCGTTGACCTTATAGTCCACTAAATTCTGAACTCTTTTTGGATACTCTCTGGTCTATCTAACTATGCCTCTCTTATCTTGTACTTGTGAAGTTGGTTTTTTGCATCTTAAGTATAGAATTTACATTTAAGTCTATTGATTTTAATCTAATTAAATTCAGCCCAATGTTCTAGGATGTCAAACTCTTTTGGTATATTGACTCTGTCATCTAACATATTAGCTTTCTTTTCTGGTTTTGTATCATCTGCAATTTGAGGAATATGCCATATCTGCCTTTCTTCAAGTCATTGATTTAAAAAAAATGTCAAACAGGCCAGGTTAAAGTATAGGACCTGTAGCACTTTACTGGATAACTGTCACCTGACCATCAAACCATTAATACTGACTTTTTCAGTCTAGGAACACAGTTCTGAATCCCTCAGATAGAATTATCTAATCTATACCACTCCTTTCCCACAAGAATAGTATGAAATACAATATCAAAAACTTTGCTAAAATCTAGGGAAACTAAAATTTAAGCAAAAACAAGACTCCTCCTTTCCTCATCTACCAGTTTAGTATCCTTTCCAAAAAGTACCCTATCCAAAAAGGAAGATAAGTTCTTGATGAAGCCATGGTGGCTCTTCACAATCACCACACCCTTTTCTGTGTGTTCATCAACTATTTCTTCCATAATAAATTCTAGAAATTTTCTAGGAACTTCTATGTCTGTTTCCCTCCCTGGGGCTTAGTTTCCATACCTGTAAAATGAAAGAATTAACTGCTTGGTATAGTCAAACTGGTAAGACTCAACTTGAAGTCACTTGACCTGAGTTTGAAACTTAGGACTTACCACTTGGGTAAGTCCTTTTACTTCTCTTGGTCTCATTTGTAAAATGAGGGGATTGGAATTGATAACCACTAGAAGAATATATGGATTCAAATTCTTCCTCAGGCACTTCCTAGTTATGTGACTCTGAGCAAGGAACATAACTTCTCTGTGCTTCAGTTTCTTCACCTGTAAAATAAAGGGTTGGAATAGATGATCATTAGAAAACCTGAGCTCAAATCCTTCTTCAGAGTAGCTGTGTGATTCTGAGCAAATAATATGACTTCTCTGTGCTTCAGTTTCCTCACCTGGAAAATGAAAGGGTTAAATTTACTGTCTTCTGAAGTCCATTCCAGCTCTATACCTATAATCCTATGATTTTTCCTGTTCTTTAATAAATGATCCTATGATTCTCGATGATATATGAAATCCCTTGAAGCTTTGAGATCTGAAAAATTCCATTTTTAGTTAAGGCGGCTATGATTTTTAGGACTGTATTTCTTACAGCGGATAAAAAACCAAACAAACAAAAACCAACTTTCCCTTACTCTAACTTCCACCCCTTGCCCTTGCACTTGCGGGCCAAGGAAAATGTGTCTAATCCCTCTTCTCCATGTTATCAGTTGAAATATTTGAAGAAAAATCTCTTAAACCCAGGCTTTAAATGAGTCCCAGTACTCACTTCTGGAAAATAATTTTCTTTGGAACTGGAGATAGGGGAGATACAATTGCAGAAGCAGCAGCAACAAAACAAAAAAACACACAAAAGAGATGTGGCTTCGATGGGAATGGGCTGACCATAGCACAAATCCTTGTAGCCATCCTGACACTGTGATATAGTAGAAAACCTGCAGGATACCTGGACTTGGATCCTCTCTCTGATGCTAGTTGTGTGACCCTGGACAAGTCACTTTAACTAGTTAAGACTTACTATCTCCAGGAAAAACAGTAGATGGTCTGTTCTCTTGAATTATATTCCACCTTTGTAGTTCTAATAGCTAGGGGGTACAGTGGATAGAGTGCTGGATTGGAGCCAGGAAAACTGGACTTTGACTCCTGCTTCTGACCCTTATTTGTTGCCTGACCCTGGGAAAGTCACTTAACTTCTATCTGCCTCAGTTTCCTCATATAAAAATAGAGATGGAAGGATTATTGTATCAAATGAAATAACATTTTAATGGCTTTGCAAATCTTAAAGTATTATACACATGCTAGCTATTATCATAATTCCTTGAATTTAGTAGTTTACTAAATGCCTATAATCAGTTAAGGATTTATGAAATGTTTATTATGCATTAGGCACTGTGCTAGCTTGGGAAGTATAAGTACAAGCAGAAAGACAGTCTCTGATCTCAGGGAGCTTACATTCTAATGGGGAAAGACAAAACATAAAAGGAAGCTGAGAAGGAGGCAGGGAGATCCTACCCAATAGCCAAAGGGACATGATAGAGAAAGTCCTTGTAATGGAAATGCAAATTTAAAGATCTTCCCTGCCCCTAGGTTAAGTGCACCTGGAGCCTGTGGTGGGAGGCTTGTTTTTCAGGAACGCCCACACCTTGGTGCTTTGTGATTGGGCAGTGTGTCAAGAGGGTTATTACATTCTCTGACCCAAGAAAAGGCTATATAAGCCTTGATGGGAGGCTTTGCTTTGGGGCTCACTTTGAAAAGTGTTGTATGATTTGACCAGATGAGACTTTGGGCAGCATTTGAGAGCCCCCCGGCTTTGAAAACCCAGATGTTGATGCTTCCCTCTTTGGTAACTGTGATTTGGTATTGATGTATGGTTGGGGAGTTTGGAAGCCTGTCTACTTGATCTGTTTCTCTGTTTTGAAACTTCTGTCTGTATACTTTGAAGTTCAGGGTGCTGACCTTTTTCCCCTGAACTAGGTAAGCAATATATATTTTTTTGATTAAAGTAAGCTTGTTAACCCATTTTGAGTTGCTTTCCTTTAGAAAAGCAGACCTAAGAACCTTGTTGGCCAGCCACCCTGCGGATGCTGGGGTGCTTGCCACTACAGTCCTATGGAAATGAGTCAACAATAAAGCCCAGAGAGGGATCAACATGTCTTTTGCCTGGGTCTCCTCCTTATGATAAAGGTTTCACAAGGAATCAGCTAATCAAAAGGTGAGGCTTCTGGGGTGGGGAAGATTACCAACAGGAGAAGATTTGTAATGAATAGACATATCTCTTGCACTGCCTATGTTACTGGTCATGAGAAAAATACTTTGTGCACTTTCTTCCAAGTACTATGGACATGTCATTAATTATGGCAAAATAGCTTTAGTTCATCCTCATCAGATCTTATTCCCCTCCCTATGTCTCTCATTGAGTCCTTGCCAGTGTTCCTAAAAGAAGAGCAACTAAGAAACTTGTTTGGATTAATAAGCTTATTTGATCTAAAGTCTTAAGTACTAATTTGGATGATCTACTCTCAATACCAGAGGAATTTTCATTTTTAAAAGAGGACAGTATTGGCAGAGCCAAGATGACAAAGTAGATACAGCACATCCAAGCCACTCTCCCCCCAGATCACCTCCAAACTATGTAAAAGGGGACTCTGAACAACTTCTGGAGCCCCAGCACCCACAGAACAACACAGAGAAGCTAACCTCCCACTAAGAACAGCCCAACAGCCTTGCAGGAAGGACCAGCACAGCGGTCTGGGAGCCGGCAGCGCAGCACTTGGAGCCCAGCACAGGTCTGCCTGAGTCGCGGTTTTAGCCCCAGGGCGGCCGGACCACCAGCCAGCTGGAGGGACCCCAGAACACCAGCAGCTGTGGTGATTCCAGAATTATCAACATAGACATGCCTAGGACAAAGTAAGAGGTTAGTGCCCTATGGACTTTGGGACCAGTATTTGGGAAAAGCATCGGCTTCCTCCCCTGGGGGCTAGAAGCCACTCAGTAGACACACCATTTTGTAGTTTTCAGAGGCAGCTCCAGCTCCTAGCCTGCAAACTGTAGGGAGATCCAGCAATCAGTCTTGGGGGGTAATCGCTCTTGCTTTAACCTCCCTGGATCTGGATTGTGATCTGGGGTGGAGGTTGTGGGTGGGTTTCCAGCTTTCCAGAAATGGAAGTTGTCCCCCCACACATTTGGGACGGAAGCTCCCCTGTCTGGTGGCAGAGTCATACTGTGGCAACAAGCCCAAAAGTCAAGTAATTAAGTGGCAACATGCCAAGGCAAAGGAAACAAATTAAACAGAAAAATGCAACCTTAGACTCCTACTTTGGGGGTAAAGAGGATCGAAGCATAAAACAGGAGGAGGGCTGTGAGGTCAGAAATCCTGCTCCAAAAGCCCCAAAGGAAAACATGAGTGGGTTACAGGCTATAGAGGACCTTAAGAAGGACTTTAAAAATCAAATAAGAGAAGTGGAGGAAAAATTGGGAAGAGAAATGAGAAGGATGCAGGAAAAGTATGAAATGAGGGTCAACAGCCTGACTGAGGAAAACAACACCTTAAAAAATAGACTAACTCAAATGGCAAAGGAGGCCCAAAAGGGCAATGAGGAGAAGAATGCCTTATAAAGTCGAATTTGCCAGATGGAAAAAGAATCTCAAAAGTTCACTGAGGAGATTCATTCCTTCAGAGTTAGACTGGAGCAAATGGAAGCCAATGACTTTATGAGAAATCAAGATGCAGTTAAGCAGATCCAAACAAATGAAAGATTAGAAGGCAATGTGAAATATCTCATGGGAAAAACCACTGACCTGGAAAATAGATCCAGGAGAGACAATTTAAAAATTATTGGACTACCTGAAAGCCATGATCAAAGAAAGAACCTAGAAATCACCCTTCAAGAAATTCTCAAGGAAAATTGCCCTGATGTTTTAGATCCAGAGGGCAAAATAGAGGTTGAAAGAATCCACCAATCACCTCCTGAAAAAGATCCCCAAAAGAAAACTCCCAGGAATATTATAGCCAGTTTCCAGAATCCCCAGATCAAGGAGAAAATACTACAAGCAGCCAGGAAGAAACAATATCAATATTGTGGAAACACAATCAGAATAGCACAGGACCTGGCAGCTTCTACACTGAGGGATTGAAGGGCATGGAATAGGATATTCCAGAGGGCAAAAGAGCTGGGACTGAATCCAAGGGTCACCTACCCAGCAAAACTGAGTATTTTGTTTCAGGGGAAAATATGGTCATTCAGTGGAATAGAGGACTTTCAAGCATTCTTGAGAAAAACACCAGAGTTGAATAGAATATTTGACATCCAGACACAAGAAGCAAGAGATGCCTGAGAAGGTAATCAGGGAAAAGAAATCAAAAGGAACTTATCAAAGTTGAACTATTTACATTCCTATATGGAAAAACAATAACTGTGACTGATGAAATCTTTCTCACTATGAAAATAATGGAAGAAGGGTATATGGTCATATGAATACATATGTGAATGTGTGTATATATGTTCACAGTTATATATGGATAGAGGGCATAGGTTGAATCTGTTGGGAAGGAATGATACTTAAGGGGTGAAATTATGAGGTGAGAGAGGAAAGTGCCAAGAGGAGATGGGGAGAAACAGGGTAGGGTAAACTATCTCATGTAGAAGAAGCAAGGGGAAGTGGTTGCAAGGGAGGGGAAGAATAGGAAGGCAAAAAGGCAAAACCACATTATCACTGAATTTGGTTCAGGGAGAGAATGACATACATACTAAATGGGATATCTCAACCTGCAGCAGAATAGGGGGAAGGGGGATGAGACGAGGGATGATGGATGGGAGGGCATCCTTGGGGGGAGGGGAGGTTGGAAGTACCCGCTATAGAAGAGGGACAGGATCTAGTAGGGAATGGACCAGGTGGGGGGGTGGGATGAGTGGGAGGGAATCATAAGCAGCCTTGTACAATATATCTACTATGGTAATGTTTTGCATAGCTAGACATGTACAACATATACTGAATTACTTATCTTCCCAGAGGGAGTGGGTGACAAGGGAGGAAGGGAATGGATCTGAAATTCAAGGTCTTAAAATTAAATGTTTCAAATATAAAAAAAACAGGACAGTATTAATCATTCAATGAGCATTTATTTAAGTCCCTACTATTAAACAGCTAGATATTACAGTAGACAAAGCACTGGGCCTGCAGTCAAAAGCTGAGTTCACATTCCAGACTCACACACTTACTGATTGTGTAGTTTTAGACCTTTTAACTTCTGTTTGCCTCAGTTTCCTCATCTTTAAAAGGGGATAAGAATGGCAACTACTCTCTGGGTTGAAAGAATCAATTAAGACAATTGCAAATCTAAAAGTTTATATAAATGCTAACTATTATCATGTTCTTGAAACTGCCCCACAGCTATAAATAAAAAAAGCAGGGAAACCAATGCCATACCTCAAGGAGTTTGTATTCTGGGGATGTAAAACAACAGGCATATGTCCCAGCAAGTTAAAACTGTGCATTGTCAAGATATTAAGAGATACCTTGTTTTCCAGAGCTAAGACCCAGAAAACAAACTCTGCGCTGAGTTTGGCATAACAACAATCCTTTGCACTCACGCTCTGGATTATCTCACCCTCTGGAAAAATCATATAATTATTGCAGTGCTTTGACCAGCAGCAGATGTTCTCTGAGCTCAGAAAAGTGCTACACAAGCTGGGACAAGTACCATGTTCCAGGATCTCCTTGTTGCTGTTAACCCTCATGTTCAAAGCTACAGCTCACTGCTTAGCCATATGTATAAGCATTGAGATCTACCTCCACTAAAGCTGGTTCCCTCACTAGGAGTGTGTGCTTGCTCAAAAACCATTTCTCTCACTTTGAAATCAAACTTCTGTTTGATTCCTGACTCTCCTGTCTCTAGCTTGCTCTGTTCAGCTCTGGCTACCCACAGGTTAGAGGCTGGTTCCATCTGGTTGTCATTAATTGAACTCTCTGGTTGATATTAATTAAGAGAGATTGGACATGAACCAGGCCATTGAACTCTCCAATACTAGCGGGAGTGAACCAGGGACTACTGGAGATTTATTTATCCAACTCTCACACCCTCACCCCACCATCAGGTGAGTCCTGTGCCCTTGTTCTTGCTCCATCTCTGAGCCTCTGTCTTGGCTGAGCTTTCCATTCTTTGTGAGGAAAACTCTGAGATCCTCCAGTGACTCAACTAGCCTCAGGACTCTCTGGAAAGGATAACTTACTTTTCTGTACACTCTGTTATCTTAACCAACTGTTCCTGCCTGCTCTGTTTGCCTCTGGCCTCTGTAGGTCAGGGGCTTCTTATCTTTTCTGTTCCCACTTTGTTCCCACTCTCCCCAGCAGGATAAGAGAGGGTTCAGTGAGCTCCCTGCCTATGGTAAGCCCTTAAACTCATGCTCATTTATGGATTGTGACTGCATTTTGTTAGAACTGTTTGTGTATTTATCTGTCTTGTCATTTTTACATGTTTACATCTTTGTAAAATGTAAAATGTCTATGTTATGTTTGTGTTGTTGGTAGATTCTGTTACCTTGAAAGATTTAAAATGCAACCAGGCAGAAAAAAACTTCCAAGGGCTGTAACCAGAAAGTTTAGAACACAGGGAAAGGTTAATAAACTTTGATAGTTGAAGCAATTGTCCCAGAAAGTTGAACTAACTCCCACTTTAGATTTTCTGCAAGAGTTTAGGTTATAAGAGAAGAGGGAAAAAAAAGCCCATAACACTTTTTTTCTTGTCATTTCAGCTTTGGCTATGTTGAAATTACAGAAATAGTCAGATAATCAAAGTTTGTAGAATTTAAAAAAAACTTACCATATTAAGGAGTTTGAAGATTAATAATTTTTAAGATTTCAGGGGAGAACTCCTGGGACCTTGGAGTAATTCCAGGAACTCACTCCCTTCTGAAATATCTTAGTAAGTTTCCAGGTACCATTCTTGTAGAATTTGTTTTAAGGAAAAATTGAATTAAATTCTAAAAGTTTTAAAAGTAAATGGCAAGATTAGTGGCTTCATTGTTCTAGAACAATGACAGAAGACAGGTAGTTTGGAAGTAATCCCAGAGCAAAGAAAGAAAAAAATAGGTAAATGGTTGTACTTTATAGCAACCTTTTGTTAACCCTTCCTTGACATTTCTGACCATTAAAAGGGAAAAGACTGTTTAAACTAAAGAGACTCCTGTGACTCCTGTAGGTCAGAGACACTCTCCCTCTCATCCCAGAGCAGATTCTCAAATCCAGGTGTTGAAAAAATGCTGGAAACATGTAGGGAAACTTGAATTATATTCTGGTCACAGAAAAATTTTAGCTGTATAATCTTGGGCAAGTTATTTTATCTCTGGTTGTCCCAGTTTCCTGATCTGTAAAGAGAAAAATAATAATGGTGCCAACCTCCCAGGGTTGTTGTGAAGATCAAAATAATATGGTGATTATTAAGTGTTTAATACAGTGACTAGCATATGTTAAGCACTACATTATTTCTTTAGTTGAATGTAATTTTTCTACACCTGATAACTCTTAAGCGGTTTTAAAATGTGAAAGGTGATAGATAAGATCAATGGTTTTTATGTGTGATAATTTGGAAATTCAATTGATGTCATTCATAGTTTTGTTTCCTGTTTCAAATTCATGATGTTGTTTGTGTTATTATTCTATTTCTAAACTCTCTTATATTGTGAAATTTGAGAGACCATTGTAACAGAAATGCTGCTAGACATAATTTTAATCTGGTTGCTGCTACATGTGAACTGGGCTTATAAAAGGATGTAATAAAATTAGATATTTGAAAATTGTTAAATATTTAATGAGGTACATTTTGTTATAAGGTAGATAAGTTTATTGTAATAGAGCATTTCCATTTGAAATTCTTGGCTATTATGAAAGTATATATGGTGGTTTAAAGATGTAGCTTTGACACATTAATGATTAGTCAACTGTCAGGTATGTCTGAAACCCCAGAATGTGGGTAGTTTTAATTTATAAGTAAAGGATAAGAAATGTTAACTGATAGGGAAACAGCAGGAAAGATATTCAAGTCCTAAATTGTGGCTAGTGAAATTTTGCTATTTAAGGTAAAAATTCCTGGGACTGTAATTTACTATTGTTTTGAGTTTTGATTACAGGGATAGTTGTCTGAATTGACATAAAACCAGTAGTAGAAAATGGCGTATGCTGCAGTTTGAGAACTGCTGAAGGTGGATGTCTATACCTGCGAAAAGTTTGGGGAATAACTTAGGCATAGCCTAGGTAGGATACTCCTGACTTTATTTCCCCATTGTGCTATCTCCTTTCTGAAAAGGAAATTTTCCCACCTGCTTAATCCTGAGCCTTGCTTTTAACATCCTGTGACTACATGATTTGCTGACAGATATAACTCATAACTAGAATCAAACAGAACTAAGGGAGTTTTCCCCTCTGTAACAATATATAACATTGTTATAACCATATCCCTCCTTTTCCATTTATGGCAATTTTTTCCTTTTTTATTTCTTTTTGGAGGGGGGAATGCAGGGCAGTTGGGGTTAAGTGAATTGTCCAAGGTCACATGGCTAGTAAGTGTGTGAGGCTGGATTTGAACTCAGGTCCTCGACTCCAAGGCCAGTGCTCTACTCACTGTGGCACCTAGTCACTCCCTGCAAATTTTTATAATCAAGAAGTTTTGTAAGTACAATACCTCATTTATTAAATAATAGATTGATACTGGAACATCTCTGAGTTACTATAATATGATTTAAGTATTAACACCTTACAATTTTAACCATTATTTGTGGTCAAATTATAATATAGGGATGATATCCTCCTAATGAGTAAATCATTAAACAAAGTAATAAGACAAAGGTGTAATGTGAAGTTTTCTAATTAAATGTAATAGCAAATTTTGAGAAAAGCATGAGGATTAAACTGTTTTCTCTAAGAACTATATACAGATGTATATGATTGGCTTCCAAAATTTATCTATCATGGAAATTCAGGCTCTGAGCATATTTTGGTAGTAAGTTCTCAAAACGGGAGTAATGATTTTACACATAAATTGTGTGGATAATGGTAAAGAAATTGAAATTATTTTACCATTATCAAAGTATCTGTCTGATAATTTCAAAAGGTATAAAAGTTTATTTTATACTTGGACTATAATACAATTTTAAATATAAAAAATTTTAAATAATATCAGGTACAGGATTTATGTAAGGATAGAAACAGCAAATGGTATATAAATTGAAATTTTTTGAAGTTTCAGAATTATCTAAGAACTAGCCACAGAGGCAGGGCACTCTTTAGAGCTGTCCTGATAATAAAGCCTATTGTCCAAGAAAAGATATCTAGGGACCAGATGACTACCTGAGACATCTGGGACTCAAAATGTGCTGGTTAAATGAATTTTGAGAATGGGTCACTAGAATACAAGGAGATTTGATTTTAGTTGTTTGTTTTCTTGGTTATCTTGGGGACATGTAAATCTCCCTTCTCAAAACTAGTCCATCATGAGCCTCTAAAGAGTTTGATCTGCACCTGACAAGGTAATTATGCAATTATTGGAATTGCAAGAAAAACTTTATTGCATTGTTTGAACCTACCCCTGTGTGTCTAGGTTCTCTATGTGCTATTTACAGAATCTTTAACTAAGGGCCTATGTTATGCTGATCAGAAACCCAAATCCAAAGAAGAGATATGAGTTTTCTCACAATTGTCAACCCATATGTCTTCTAAGGGCCCCTACCTTTCTGACTGCTCCCACAGCTACCAAACTCATGGGTGGGGACTCCTGGATCATCTGAAGAAAGTCGCTGCTCTTGAGTGGATGGCAAAACCTTCCAGCGACCTCAAGGTTCATCTAGTACAAACCCAGAAGCAGCTGGCTCCCAGATGAGACTGTCGCAAGACTATGAACAGGGGCTGAATATACTGTTTTAGATTTTTTCCCCTTCATTCCTTTTTTTATGTGCCCAACCATCAAGGCTCTGACTCAAGTGTGTATTGGCATTTTCTCCCCCTACATTGTTGGCCACTCTCTTTTTTCTGCTTGTAGCAAACAATGGCTAGCAATGACAATACCTAGGATATACTTCCTAATAAGTCCCCTCAGGGAATTAGCCCCCTTGGCAACATCTCGTTATGGTCCAACTAGCTTCTTGTGGCATCTTGGCTTATATCTGCCTTCCTTTTTTCAGCCAGAAGGGTAGGAATTCTTTCAGATCCCCTCCCTTTGGCCAAAAGGGGGAAATGCCAAGATATTAGGAGACACCCTGTTTTCTAGAGCTAAGGCCCAGCAAGCAAACTACGCCCTGAGCTTGGCATAACAACAATCCTTTGTGCTCACCCTCTGGATGATCTCACTCTCTGGCAAAATAATATAGTTATTGTATTGCTTTGAGCAGCACCATATTCTCTGAACTCAGACAAGCACTAGACAAGCTTGGATAAGTACCATGTTGTGATCATGAAGTCCTGCTGTGAATCAAACTTGTCTCATTTGTTTATTGTTATAGTCTATAGACATATGAAAAAATGCTCTAAATCACTATTGATTAAAGAAATGCAAATTAAGACAATTCTGAGCTACCACCTCACACATATCAGATTGGCCAATATGACAAAAAAGGAAAATGATAAGTGTTGGAGAAGATATGGGGAAATTGGAACACTAAGGCATTGTTGGTGGAGTTGTGAACTAATTCAACCATTCTGGAGAACAATTTGGATCTATTCCCAAAGGGTAACCAAACTGTGCATACTCTTTGATCCAGTAATACCACTACTAGGTCTGTTTCCTAAAGAAATCATGAGAAACAAAAAAAGGACTCACATGTACAAAAATATTTATGGAAGCACTTTTTGTGGTGGTAAAGAATTAGAAATTGATTGGGGAATGGCTGAACAAATTGTGTCATATGAAGTGAAATACTATTATTCTATAAGAAATGGTGAATAGGCAAAATTTCAGAAAAACCTGGAAATACTTACATGAACTGATACTTAGTGAAGTGAACAGAACCAGAACATTGTACACTAAAAGCAACATTGTATGATGACAAACTATGATAGACTTAGCTCTTCTCAGCAATACAATGATCCAAGACAATTCCAGAAGTCTTATGATGGAAAATGCTAACCACATCCAGAGAAAGAACTAAAGAGTCTGAAAGCAGATCAAAGCATACTATTTTTACTTTTTGTTTTGTTTTATGTTTTCTTTCTCCTGTTTTTCCCTCTTGTTCTGATTCTTCTTTCACAACATGACTAATGTGGAAATATGTTTAACATGGTTGTTTCATGTTCAGATTGTACCAATATCAGATTGCTTACTGTCTTGGGCAGGGAGGAAAGGAAGGAAGGAGAAAGATTTGGACCTCAAAATCTCATAAAAATAAGTGTTCAAAATTTTCTTTACATGTAACTGGAAAAAATAAAATACTATTATGTGAAATTAAATTAAACTAACAAAAAAAGAAATTGAACTTCTGTTTGATTCCTGACTCTCCTGTCTCTAGCCTGTTCTGTTTGGCTCCAGCCACCCACAGATTAGAGGCCAATTGAGTTCAGTTAACATTAATTGGACTCTCTAGTTGACAGTACTGTAGGGAGAGGACAATTCTTTATAGAAAGGAATGGGTTGATGCTTTTACAGATGAATTAACTGAAGTCCACAAAACTTAAATTACTTCTCCAAGATCATAGAGGTAGCAAAGGACAGA
Source organism: Gymnobelideus leadbeateri (assembly GCA_011680675.1). NCBI lineage: Eukaryota > Metazoa > Chordata > Mammalia > Diprotodontia > Petauridae > Gymnobelideus > Gymnobelideus leadbeateri. The sequence goes on along the minus strand of WOXC01007148.1, from coordinate 140,420 downwards.
GCTGGATTTGATCTGAGTTTCTTTGAATCCAAACATTGTATATCTTACCATATTGACTTCTTAACTAGAAGGACTGACCCAAAATGATTTGGGGTGCTTGCCTCAATCATAGGCTCCTTGTCATTGGAGGTATCCAGATAAAGGCTGGATAATCACCTATCATAGAGATTGTTTATGGGATTTAATACATCATTTTTGCATCCCTTCAACCTACAGCACCTTAAACCTTGTAGGTGTTTCATAATTTTTACAAATTTATTAACAAGATTTATATACCTTCTTTCACATGTTGTTTCCCACACTAAAATGTGGGGTTAGTATGTTTGCTATACCTAACATAATGTTTAATAAATAATTGTTTTTATTTTGTTGTTGAGTCATTTCAGCTGTATCTGACTCTCTGTGACCCCATATGGGGTTTTCTTGGCAATGATACTAGAATGGTTTGTCATTTCCTTCTCCAGTTAATTTTACAGATGAAGAACTGAGGAAACAGAGTTAAGTGACTTGTCCAAGGTCACACAGCTAATAAGTGTCTCGGGTCAGATTTGAACTAAGGAAGATGAGTCTTCCTGATTTGGGACTTGATGCCCTATACATTGTGCCACCTTGCTGTCTCAAATAGTTGTTATGTAAGTGGATAGTAATTTCATGCATTTATTCAATCATTAATTTATGTATTTACAAAGTACCTATTTGACCTTTACAATATACATAATTATACAAAAGCACACTCACATTACATTTGTCTTAATTTGTCTTATAGGATGTAAGACATGATTTCTGCCTATAACTATCTAAGGATTTAAGCAGTGTGGTTCAGTGAAAAAGGACACTGAACCAGAAGTCAGGAGGATGGCACTCAACCTACCTCTGCCTCTGCCATTGGCTAACTGGGACCTTTGGAAAAGTCATTTTCCTTCTCTAGACCTGTTTCTTCATCAGTAAAATAATGAAGTAGGATTGAATGAACTTATGGGTTCTTTCTATCTCTAGCATTTTGTGATTCCATAACCGTCTGAAAAAAATCTTGAAGGGGCAACTCATTGTTTCTCCTCCATCAATACAGAGCAGCTCAGGGCAGGGATTTTAAGGACAACTCCTTCCTCAAACAATTTGTCTACTATGATGTTTTCCAAACTGGGCTATAGACCCTCTGTGGTCTAGGGAATGTTTCAGGAGACCTTTGTGATCCTCTCCCTTCCTTCCCCCTAACCATGTGTTCCCCATCTTGGTGAGTCTTCCCACTCACTGTTAGATACTCCTGGTGTAGAGGATCTGGGTCACCAAGAGTGGGTGGATGAGGAGGCAGTGAGATAGAACAGAGGGGAAAAACAAGAAATGACAACCTGGCATTAATCATTTGAAAATTTTAACTTGAAAAATATTTGTGAGCAGACTTGGCAGTCTTCATAAGGACTCAAACAGAGATGTCAGGGTTATTTATGCAAATTGCACACATATCCTCTTGGGGTTACTGGATAAGGAGAGAGTCAGGGAAATGCAGAGTACATTAGACTGATGACCCCTGGTTTATCCACTAAATAGCTCCTGTGATGCTAAGTAAGTCATTTCCCTTCTATGGATTTCAGTTTCTATAGCTGTCAAATGGGCATAACACTAGCTATGTGACCTTGGGCAAGTTACTTAAACCCAATTGCCCTCCAAAAAGCAAAAAATGAAAAACAAAAACTAATACTAAAAAACTAAAAATAAATCTTAAAAAAACTTCACCTATCAGACCCAGTGGTAGAGTTCAAGTTTCTGGTAGGGTAGAGATTGTTGGATGGTGGGGCCATGGTAAGGAGATGGATAGAATGACTAACTCAGGCTTCATAAAACACTATGTAAATACCTTTCTGTTATTATTATTAATAACTATTATCATTAATAATAACTGCTATTATCAATAATAATAACTATTCTTATTACTTTTGGCTCTTGGTTTTCTCTTTCTTCCATCTAGATCACCTTAGCCATATTTTCTTCATATCCTTACAATGAAATCATATCAGACTTTGAGCTATTTTTCTAGAAACACTGTAGGGAGGATTCATTGTTCAAAGAAGAAGATGGATGAAATCATTCAACTTTCAAGACTTGAGTCTACGTGTCTAATTGGCTATATTTTTCTGACTTCATGGACTTGGGTACTTGGTCAGCCCCATCATATTGATGTACACTGATGATCTTAATGGCATAGTCCCTGGACCCCTGATTACCAGGGTATTGCAATCTCTGACAGAGAGATAGCCAAAGGAAAAGGGAATGTTCAGGAGGCATTGTCAAGGAGAGTTGCTACTCTTGTGAAAGTGTCTTTCATCAGCTATCAGTCCTTTTGGTGTACTTTTAAAAATATATATATTTTTACTAATATCTGCAGCATAGTCTGATAAATGGGGCTCTTCCCAGGAACATACATACTCCTGGGATAGGGAAAAGTTACTCAGATAACCCAAATCTCCAGAGCTGCTTTGCTTTACTGTGTAGATGTTACACATGGTTCATTTGTTCTTTTTTTTTCCAATATGCTTAGCTCTACAGCCACCAAAGAAAGCATGGTAAAGGACCACCAATTAAAAGACTTGGGCTTTTGTAGGTTGTCAACAGAAAACTTCAAAGAAAGGTCAATGTTCTCATTAGGGCTACTGGCAGCAGCTGATGTTTTCCTGCTCAATTCTCCTTACTCACTGATTGTGCTAACACTTGGTTCAGTCCTACCCGAGGTACGGACATTATTCTTAACCTCCCCTTGAACTAGCAACTTGTGGTGAGGTCATGTCAGCCTAGACTTAGCTGCCCTCTGCTGTTCCATGTAGCAGTTGCAGGCAAGGTTGCCCCTTTATAATTTCTTACCTTATGGTTGAGATCTAACACCTGCTAGGTAACAGATGGTATATAGTGTATGTGAAGACTGAGGAATTCTATGCTTGGGGTTTTTCCAAGATAAGTATAGGTACTGGAGGCATTGGTTGGGCAATCATCTGAAGACAGATATAGCTCTCTACATTTCAATTCCCTGGAGCATTTGACGCCCTTGACATAATCTGGAATGTTCTCTGGGACATCTGTGAGTCTCATTAGGTGCATTGGGAACATGGCTGCTGGATGTGCAAAGCTTCATTAATTTGAAATAGCAGAGGATGGGGGAGATTTTTCATGTAATCAGATTAGTGTAACTCCACATATGGAAAATACTACAAGAAATAAGGTGGTAGTGTGCTCAGGTTTGTGCCTACACAGAAAGCCAACTATCAAAAAGAGTTGTCATTGAGTAATGGCAAGGAGAATCCAAAAATCAGAAACAATCCCAAAACAATGATTTAACATTGGAACTCATCGTATGACCTCTTGCTGAATGTAGATATTCCTCCTTACTTGTGCCTCACTCATATTAATAAAACCAGTTTTCCTTCCCTGAGTATGTACCAGGATATGTTGGGTGGCAATGGAAAATTTAGTCTGACACTCAAATTTACTTTACTCAGAGTCAATGAAATAAATGCTGTCGCTTGGCATCGCCAACTGTCAGACTTCAAAGTTTCAACTGGGTTTTAATTGAAATTTTAAGATGCTGGGATTTTGAGCTTGAAGGAACCTTAGGGAGGTAGCTCCATTAATTTGTCAATGAGGATCTTGAAAAGCAACATTGTATAAATGGAAACAAATGTTGGATTTGTAAACAGCAGAACAGCTTTCAGATCATAGCTCTGTTACATATTACTCATTTGACCTTGGGCTAATCACTTAACCTCTCTAGTCTTCAATTTCTTCACCTACTACCAAAAAAGCAGGGAGAGATGGTGGACTAAATGACCTCTGAGGTACTTGCTAGCTCAAAATAGATGAACTCATAAAATGTGAGGTATAAAGAGGGGAAATCATTTAGCCAAAACCACATAGCTAATAAGTGAGCTTTGAATGAATGGATGGATAATAATAATAATAATAAACTTTTATTAAGCACTATGTACAAAGTACTAGGGTTGCAATTATAGCATGAGACAACTCATATGCATGAGTGATGGCCAGGGAAAAGAATTTCAGTCTAAGAAGTCACAGGGATGGTGAGTGGAGTCATAAGTCAGTGAATTGACACATCCATACATCCAGTAGCAATTATAGTGCTCCCTTTTGTAAAACAAACAAACAAAAAAAAACCCTTAACAATCTTTTTTTAAACTTTGAGTTCCAGATTCTCTCTCTCCCTCCCATGCCTCCCCCACCCACTAGAAACAAAATGATATCGATTATACATGTGAAATCATGCAAAACTGATGTCCCATATTAGCCATTTCATTAAAAAAGCAAAATGAGAAAATTGTACTTCAATTTGCATTTAGAGTTCATCGGTTCTCTCTCTGAAGATGGATAACATTTCTTCATTCTGAATCCTTTGGAATTACCTTGGATCACTGTGTTGATCAGAGTAGTCAAGTTTTTCAGAGTTGATCATCATTACAATATCGCAGTTACTTTATACACTCATCTCCCAGTTCTTCTCAGTTCGCTTTGCATCAGTTCTTATAGGTTTTCCTGTGTTTTTATAAATCAAACAAATGAAACTGAGTAGGTATATACATATTCTTCCCTCTTTGAACCCTTTCCAATGAGAATGAGGTTCAATCACAGTTTACCCCATTCAATTTTCCTCTCCACCATAAAAGCTATTCCTTACATACCTCTTTTATGTGAGAAAATTTGCCCCATTCTACCTCTCCCTCCCCACTTCTCTCAGTGCATCTTTCTTTCTCACCCCTTTATTTTTCTGGAGATCATCACAACATAATTAACTGACAACCACGACATCTGTCTATACAGACTCGTTTTAAGTGTCCTAATAATGATAAAGTTTTTAGGAATTACATATATCATCTTCCCATATAGGAATATAAAAAATTTGACTCCACTGAATCCCTTATGATTACTCTTTCACATTTACCTTTTTATGCTTCCCTTGAATCTTCAGTTTGAATGTCAATTTTTCTATTTAGCCCTTGGAAATCCTCTATTTCATTAAATATTCATTTTTCCCTTGAAAGATTATATCCAGTTTTGCTGGATATGTGATTCTTGTTGTAATCTTAGCTTACTCTGGAATACTATGTTCCAAATCCTTCTCTCCTTTAATGTAGAAGCTACTAAATCCTGTATGATCCTGACTGTGACTCCATAGTATTTGAATTGTTTCATTCTGGCTGCTGCAATGTTTTCTCCTTCAACTGAGAGCTTTGGAATTTAACTATAATATTTCTTAGAGATTTAATTTTTCAATCTCTTTCAGGAGGTAATGAATGGACTTTTTAAATTTCTATTTTACTCTCTAGATTTAAGATATCAGAGCAGTTTTCCTTGATAATTTCTTGAAATATGATGTCTAGGTTCTTTTTTTGATTATGGGTTTCAGGTAGCCTAGTGATTCTTCAATTATTTCTCCTTGATCTATTTTTCAGGTCAGTTGTTTTCCCAATGAGATAGTTCACATTTTCTTCTATTTTTTTTCATTCTTTTGACTTTAGTTTCCTTTTTTTGCACAAAACACAATTAAGTTTAATTTGCATTATTAATATTCTCCCATTTCTTTCTTAAGCCTAGACAATAAATAAAACAATGAGGCAAGCTTTATTTGGTAGCATTGAACACGTTCTGGAGTATAAGTAAGCTTTTGCATATCTTTTTTCCATTTGATCAATTGTGCTTTTAAAAAAAGTTCTTTTCTTCAGTGAATTTTTGTGCCTCTTTGCCATTAGACCAATTCTGTTATTTTCTTCAGTATTTTTGTGCTTTTTTTTAAACCAAGGTGTTAATTCTCTTTTCATAATTTTCTTGTATCACTCTCATTTCTTTTCCCATTTTTTCCCTCAATCATTCTTATTTCTTTCTTGAATTCATTCCAGATTTTATGCTGGCCCTGGATCCAATTAGCCTTTTTCTTTGAGGCTTTGTTTGTATCTGTTTCCACAACATTGTCTTCTGGGTTTATGTCTTGATCTTTCCTTTTCATCACAGTAGCTTTTTATGGTCAAGATTTTGTTGTTTTTTTGCCCATTTTCCCAGCCTATTTCTTCATTCTGAACTTCCTGTGTAAATACCAGAGTGCAGATCAGGAAGGGCCCTTGCTCCCCTGTAACTGTAAGTATTAGTACTCCTCTTGGCCCTGGAACTATAACCAAGCCTTCTGCTCTTCTACAATCACAAACACTAGGGTTCCTCTTGACCCTGCAATTCTGACTCAGACCTGCTTCCTGTGTTCCTTTCTGCCGTGGAACTGTGATCCAGAAGTACTAATGGGCAATAGAGTTGTCAATCAGTATCAACTATACCCAATGCCAACAATGGGACCCCTGTAACCTCTTTCTGATCAATTGTCTGACCCTCTTACCATTCTGGACTGAGACCTACCAAAGTTCCTACTGCTGTTGTACCTGCTGACTCCAGAAACCTCCAAAGCCTCCAAAGCTGGTGGTCTTTCTATGGTCCAGGCCTGGGCCCACACCAGTATTACAGTTATCTTCTGTGGACATCCTAAATTGTCTTAAACTGGAAACATGTCTCCTTCTGATCTTTGTTGACTCTACAATTCTAAAAATTGATTTAAGTAGTTTGGGGTGTAATGTTGGGAGAATTCAGTTGGGTTCCAGTCTATACTCCACTATAGTGGTTCAGAGTTGCTCATTTTATTCATGGAAAGGGGGTGGGAGGTAGTGAAGGTGAATATAGTTGCAGTAGCACTCAGTAAGGTGGACATGTAAAGTTTTACTGGGGAATCAGAGACTGGAAAGATTGAAATGACTTCCCCTAATCAGGGTAGGATGGGAGTAATAAAGAAATGCAAAATGCAAAATTAAGAAAATAATATAAGCACTCAAGCAAAAAAAAATGCACCTTAGATTTCCCTCAGAGATGATAATCCTCTCATGACAGTGACACCAAATTGGGGGTTAGGAAGCAGCTACTACTTGTTCCCTGAAATTTTTTGATAACTCTTTCTCTGAGGACTAAGGCTTTTAAGCAACTGCAGTCCTGGTGCAGTAGAAGCACTAGACACTGACTCCCCATATCCTCTCCCTCTTTCTGTTCTTTTCCTCACTACTGGTCATTTTTACCATTACATAAATAAAATAGCATCTGCTAATCTTTGTTGCTGCTTGATACTATCGGCACCAATAGATATTTGGGGGGAATAGGAAGGCTTGTAAAAGAGGAAGAATCATCCAGCCTTAGCATGAAGAAGTGGTAGAGCAATGATCTCCTCCCCACCCCCCTTTACCCACTACCAAACTCCCTCAAATAGCATTTGGGGTTTGTTACTCTTGGTCAGTATTGATGAGACAGCTCAAAGTTGAAATAAATGAGAAAAGGGGGAGGGACCCAAAATATGTTCTGGAAACCAAAATTTAGGAGTGATATTGATACGTTTGAAGGTCCCACAAGAAGTAAATTAAAATAGTGCTCAAAGGGGACTTTCATGTTTTTGTATTGATAAGAACAGACTGGTTTTATCACTTCTTACCTGTAGTGCTAATGCAATATTCACAGCACCCATGGTCACTAGGGGCTAGAGTATACTTTCAAAGCAGGAAAGGTCTTCAAATTGCCTTAGGCTTATTAACGGTCAGGGAAGATCTTCAAATTTCATTACCATTACATTACCCTACAAAATTTGTCAAGAGGTTACAGGAGTGTCCTTTTTTAATTAAAATTGTATTTTGCAATGTAAATTTAATAAATAATGATCAAGGTGTTAGAGGAAGAAAACTATAAATTAACAGTACCTAATGTTTTCATTAGAACAAAATCTTGTTAGGAGTTGACATGTAAGTCATCCCACATCAGGGGAGTGGCTGGCTCTTAGAGACACAGGTCCGACTGAAATGAAGAGTACTGAGAGTTCCATGGGGTGGCTGTTCACACACTAAACAAGTTTAATACCAGAAGTAAGACACGATGTGATTTTTCTATCTTGTTTTATCTGCTTCATGCTTGGAAGACTGAAACTTTTTCTTATTATTTATTTTAGTTTTCAACATTCACTTCTGTAAGATTTTGAGTTCTAAATCTTCTTCCCCTCCCTTCACTCCCCTCCTCCCTGAGATGGTGTGCAATCTGATATGGGCTATATATATGCAATCATATTAAACATATTTCCATACTAGTCATATTGCAAAGAAGAATTAGAACCAAAGAGAAAAACCAAGAGAGAGAAATATGTTTCTATGTGCATTCAGACTCCATAGTTCTTTCTCTGGATGTGGACAGCATTTTCCATCATGAGTCTTTTAGAATTGTCTTAGATCCTTGTATTGCTGAGAAAACTTCTATCAAAGTTGGTAATTGCACAATATTGCTGTTACTGTTTACAATATTCTCCTGGTTCTTCTCATTTCACTCAGCATCAGTTCATGTAAGTTCATGTAAGTCTTTTCAAATTTTTCTGAAGTCCAAGGGTAGAACTTCTTAAAGGGAAATAGAGAATGATAGCTAGTGTTAGGGGAATGATCATAAGGCTGAAAATTAGATCTGAGCTGAGTTACACCTGAGACACTGAATCATTTTGTTACTATGGAAACATCTTTTTATGTCTCTGGGTCTCACTTCCCTTCTCTAGAAAATGAGGATAATAATATATTTCTAATCTAATTATTAGGATTGTTGTGAGGATAATAGAGATAATATAAGAAAAAGGAAGCACTTTACAAGTAAAAAAGACTATATAACTGAGAGATAATTTATGGGGAGCCAGATTTAGATAAACTTGAATTCAAGAACTAACATCTGATGCACATTAACTATGTAAGTTTTAACCTGGGAGTTCTCTACTCTTATAGAATCACAGATCCTTTCTATATTCACATATTACTATATGGTAATAGTTGGACTTTGGAGGTTGAATTAGAGACAGAATTCAGTGGGATAAACATCTTATTTAAAAGACGCCCAGGTTTTTACATTTGATCTTTGTCCTGAACTCCCTATGGGAACTTGGGCCCATTGCTTATTCTTTCTGAGATAGACTTTTCACCTCTCTAAAATGAATCTAACACCTTCTTTCTTTTACAAGGCAGGGGAAGTACTGATTACAAAAATCAGTTATGAGTTAGATGAAGAGGGATACAGTAAAGCAGAGAGACAACAATGTTATCATTGCAACCATAGACAATAACCATAACTACTGATGTCTTTTATTTCGTTCTTATATTGTATGAGCATAGGCCACTGGAGGAATAATCCATTGACTAAAGAAATATTTCCAGTGTTATAACCCTAACTCCAACCCCAACTTCTTTTTTTAAATAATATTTTACTTTTCCCCAATTGCATGTAAATACAATTTTTAACATTTGTTGTTTTCTTTTTTGTTTTGAGTTCAAGTTTTATTCCTCTTTTTCTTCCATCCCCACTACCTGAGAGAGTAAAGTGATCTGATATAGATTATGCATATGTAATTATATAAAACATTTCCATACTAGTTATTTAATGCAGGAAAATAAAATAAGAAAGTGAAAATGGTATGCTTCAATCTGTATTCAGATGATATCAGTTCTTTCTCTGGAGATGAATAACATTTTTCATCATGGTCCTTTGGGATTGTCATGGATCAGTGTCTTGCTGAGAATAGCTAAGTATAATAGGAATGTAAATTTTAAAGATCTTCCCTGTCCCTAGGTTAGGTGCACCTGGAGCCTGTGGTGGGAGGCTTGTTTTTCAGGAACGCCCACACCTTGGTGCTTTGTAATTGGGCAGTGGGTCAAGAGGGTTGTTACATTCTCTGACCCAGGAGAAGGCTATATAATCCCTTATGTGACACTTTGTTTTGGGGATCACTTTGAAAAGTTGTGTGATTTGACCAAATGAGACTCTGGGCAGCTGTTGAGAGCCCTCCCGGCATTGAAAAACCCAGATGTTGATTCTTCCCTCTCTGGTAACTGTGATTTGGTATGGATGTAATGGTTGGACAGTTGGAGGCCTGTCTACTTGAAATGTTTCTGTCCGTATACTCTGAAGTTCGGGGTGCTGACCTTTTTCCCCTGAACTAGGTAAATGATATGTTTGCTTGATTAAAGCAAGATTGTTAATCCATTTTGAGTTGCTTTCCTTTAGAAAAGCAGATTTAAGAACCTGTGTTGGCAGCCACCCTGGGGATGCCACTAAGACATTCACAATTCCTCATTGTACAATATTACTGTTATTATGTACAATGTTCTCCTGGTTCTGCTCACTACACTTTGTATCAGTTCATCTAAGTCTGTCCAGTTATTTCTAAAATCATCCTGCTTGTCATTTCTTATAGCACAATAATTTTCTATTACATTCATACCACAACTTGTTCAGCGATTCCCCAGTTGATAGACTCTCAATTTCCAATTCTTAGCCACCACAAAAAGAGATGCTATAAATATTTTTGTACAAATAGTTTCTTTCCCCCTTTTTTTTCTCTTTGAAGTATAGTATTTGTAGTGGTATTGCTAAATCAAATGTTATATGCAAGCTTTATAGCCCTTTGGGCATAGTTCCAGATTACTCGCTAGAATCCAACCCCAATTTTTTTGTTTTGCTTTTTGGAGGGCAATTGGGGTTAAGTGACTTGCCCAAAGTCACAAGGCTAGTTTTTGTGTTAAGTGTCTGAGGTCAGATTTGAACTCAGGTCCTCCTGATTCCAGAGCCAGTGTTCTATTCACTGTGCCACCTAGCCTCCCCTACCGACCCTAATTTCTTAATGACTTTTACTTTAGGGTTGAAGGGAGGAGGTCTTTTTTCAAACCATCCCAAAATCCAGTAAGGCAATCATATGGTTCAGTTTTTCTCAGAAAAGACAGATATTGCTAAACAAAGCATTATTTCACTAACACTCTCACTGAAACCAAGACTGTAGTCTTTCACTGAAACAATCAAACACATCCCTCAGCAACAACAAACCTGCCTAGACTCTGAGTGTAAAGACAATGTCTGAATCATGATTTCCACCATGGACCATGGTTATAGTTCCATAAACAGCATAGGCTGCTCACAGAAAGTTCAATTAAATGGAAGAGAAATAGCTAGAAAGAACAGAATGTCAACTCCTTGAGGACAAGGTAGTTTTCTTCACTTTTATCTTTGTATCCTCAGTGTGTGATATATAGTAAGTATTTAATAAATATAATAAATGCTTGTTGATTTAAATTGAGGTGAATCAACACCTTCCCTACTCCCAGCCCCCACCAACTGATATCATTTGCATTTTAGAGGGAAGGAAAATCACAAAATCCTTAAAGTTGAAGGGGACTTTAGAACATAAAATGCTAAAACATAAAACATAAAATGTTTGAGTGAGAGCATAGATAGTTAGAGCTGGAAGAAATCTTAAGAGGACACTTTTTCTGGCACCCCTACTTTACAGATGAAAAAACTGAGGCCCAGGGAAGGATCATAAGATCAAAGATTTAGAGCTAGAAGAGACCCTAAAGATATTTTAGCACAAGTTCCCAACCTCCCTTCACAGATGGGGAAATTGAGGTTCAGAGAGGTGATTTTTTTAAAAAGAAAGGCTCAGTAAATGTCATTCCTAGACTTGCCTTGGGAATCTGGGATAAGAATTCTGACTTATGTTATTGTGGGTTACACAATACAAAGCGTCGGAGGCAAGATTTGAGTCCAAGTCTTCATACTGCCAAGTCCATCAGTCTACCGACAATGTGAAGGTTACATATCTGGTTAACAGAAAAGCCAGGACCAATACCTAGGTGTCTTGGCTTTATATATTTTCAAATATTGAGAAAAATAGTTAAGGTTGTAGATCATCTAATAGCACTGATTTATCTCTATTCTTACTCTGCCATCTCTGTCTAACAGCTATTAGAGGAATTGGAACATACCTATATATTGACATTCTGACTATGAATGAAATCAGAAAATGGCATGCATTTGCAGCCAGATGGTAGCATGGCTGACAGATTCTCCTCAGGAAAATGAAAACATTCATGGAGTAGGTTTCATCATGTGCCCAAAGGCCACAGGCAATAATATTTCACAGAATCATTGATCATCTCACCTTGTAGTTCTAAGATGGTCATAAGCAAATACACAACCATGCAGATAATTGCAGTTTTTGTACCAACATCTGTTTCAGAAAATGAAAAAGTAGAGACATTCCATGAATGATTTCACAAGACTTTATGATTATTCAGCCTCTCATTTCCCATCCTAGCACCAAATAGGACTTCAGTAGTCATCTAGCCCAATGTATACCAGGGGAAAAAAAAAAGATTCCTACTTACTTTGTGGACTTTGCTTGAAGACAGTCAATGAGAGCAAACCTACTGCTTCTCAAGGCAACTACTTTCAGACAGCTCTAATAATTTGGAATTTTTTTAAATCAAGGCTAATTTTTTTAAAAGCAAGGCTTAATAAATATTACTTTGAGATTTGCCTTGGGAATGTGGAATAAGAATTCTGGCTTATGTTAGTTTAGGAAGAAAAGGTGTGCATCACATCAAAGGACTGTGGGGAGACCACACATTGTGAATATGAAGAAACTGTGGGAAAATATGTTTTCTATCCTATCTACCTTCGTACTTCACCTCATCACCATACTGTCTCTCTGATTAGAGGGTGGAGCCATGAGCTTCAAAACTTCCATGTATAGAGGTTTTGAAGTTCAATTCAGGCCATATGCTCCTTTCTTACCTGGCTGCCCTATTAAAGGACTTCTCCGCTTTTTCCACTGTGCCCCATGAAGCTCGTTTTTGGGAAAAACATCATTATTCTGCAAGATCAGTAAACCTTAGTGCTCTGTCTCATCACCACCCTCTATCCCTCTATCCAGAAGATGAAGCTATAGGCTCCCAAACTTTCATTGTGTTAAAGCCAATAATCTGAATAAAATTAAGCATTACTATGATGAGCACCTAGGGGTGAGGGTAGGGCATGAGATTGCCTAAAGAGGGGCAAATCTGCCCAGATCAGAAACAGGTCAAAGTTCCCATGCTGATTACAGCAGGATTTGGCAAGTGACCATTGCACTTCCAGCTTGAGTGAGAAAAGGAAACCCAGCCATTCTTTTTGTAGAAAAAGAAATGGAAAAAAAAAGCTGAGCATGGGCAATGTGTGAATTTGAAAAAAGGAAGGGAAAAGACAAGATGTCACTGGCATGAAGAGAGCCTTTGACCCCTGAAGCCATCATTCCGTGATGAGATTGGCAATCTAGAAGTGATGCTTATGGGTAGCGGCAGGCTTGTTGCCTCCCTGCGGAAGCGGACCGGTTGGAAGCAGAGCCAGAGGGAAGCATTTGGTATTGAAAAAAAAATCAGAGGAAGAACTGTTGCCTGAATCCAGTCTTTTGATGACTGCCCTAGATGATATGAAGTATCAGAGACTGGTCAAAATATTATAGATTATAGATTACCAGTTTGCACCCTATGCCCCATCCACTCATCTGGATATTGAGACCACTCAAGTTCCTGAGTTCATTCATATTGGTAACATTTGTTCAACCTCATTTGGAATGGGGATGCTGAGTCTTGGCACCTGAACTGTGTCTGAGAACTCTTGGGTTTGGAATATGCCTATAGACTGGTGGAGGGCTTCCTAACCTGGAAGAAGCTACCTATGTGTAAGATACATAGCAAACACACAAATACTGAAATGACTGAATCAATAATTGTAGCATTTATTAATTTATATTATTATAGAAAACTAAGCAGTGGGGATACAGGCAGAAAAGTAAGATAGACCCTACCCTCAAGGAGCTTACATTTTAATAGAAGACAACAGATATGGAAGATTTTGACTGCAAGTCTAGTAGAAAGACCCCATGGTCCTTAGAGTGTAGCAGAAAAGCAGATGGTGATGCCTCTTCTTTCATGTCATTTCCACTGATAAAATCATGTCAATTTCTTTTCTTTCTTTTTTTTTGCCTTTTTGGAGGGCAATTGGGGTTAAGTAACTTGCCCAAGGTCACACGGCTAAGTTTTTGTTTGTATGTGCATTAAGTGTCTGAGGCCGGATCCAAACTCAGGTCCTTCTGACTCCAGGGACGATGCTCTATTCACCGCGCCACCTAGCTGCCCCGATCATGTCAATTTCTGATATTAAACCATTTGATAGGGTCAAGAACTTTAGTAATGAAAACATTCTTTTCTGTGTCTTCAAAAGATGTGACTGTAGCCCTTGCTGGAAAATGGATCCATATGTTCTTCAATATGGAATGCCCTCTAGTGATGAAGATCATGAACCATCATAACTGCCTATTCTATGTGACTCTTATCTGTGCCTTCTTGTAAGTCAACCACAGGGGTCCTCTCAATATGGTGGAGGCTTCCTTTACTTTTTCCTGATGTTACAAGGATACTGGTGGAACCCTAGTCCTGCCCACTTGCTATCCCTTACTCTAACCACATGACCATCCCACTTTCCTTTTTGACCATGCATTTACCTGAAGATATTCTAGTTCTTATTTAGATTCTGATATGCCTTACTCACAGCTGCTTGGCAGGCAGTGAGGTGGTGCAGTGCACAGAATGTTGAGCCAGGAGTCAGAAAGATCTGAATTCAAATCTAGCCTCAGACTTTTATTGGCTATGTACCCACGGACAAGTTACTTAATTCTCTATTTACCCAGTTTTCTCAGCTATAAAAAATGAAGTTAATCACAGCACCTACCTCCCAGGGTTATTGTGAGGATCAAATGAAATAAATCATAGGAAAGCATTTGGCTCAGATCCTGATACACATTAAGTGCTTTATAGATATTAACTATTGTTATTGCTAATAATAATAGCTGTGTGATCCTGGGCAAGACCCTAACTTCTGTCTGTCTCAGTTTTTCTATAAAATAGGGAACATAATGGCACTTACCTCCTAAGGTTGTTGTGAAGATCAAATGAGATAGTATGGTAAAGAATTTAACACAGGGCCTGACATATAGTGGGGCGGCTAATTAGCACAGGGGATAGAGTGTTGGGCCTGCAGTGAGAAAGAGTCATCTTTCTGAGTTCAAATCTAGCCTCAGACACTAACTGTGAGGCACAGGGCAAATCACTTAACTATGTTTTTGTAACATAAACTGGAGAAGAAAATGACAAATCATTCCAATATCTTTGCCAAGTGACTAGGGGTGGGGGAGAGATAGGTGTTTCAGGAACTCTAATAACCAAAGTCCCTTGGTGGGCAGTCTGAAATGGATTCACAGGCTCAAGCATTCTTTAAGTCATGCTGGTAAAAGTTTATTGTTACACTTTATAGCGGGCAAGAGTTCTTAGGGAACCGGCAACCTTAAAGGGTTACACTTAAAGTTTATAAAGGATAACCATAGTAAATCAAATGTCAACTATGCTAACTAGGTGAGTCTGGGAGGGATTAGGGAGCAGTTAAGGAGTGGTCAGTGCTTAAAGGAACATGCACTTTTAACATCTATTGTGCAGGCTTATTACCCATAATTCACTGAGCAATAGTCCAAGGGGGAGTTGCCTGAAGGTGTGATTTTAGGCTTGAAACATCACTAAGTCAGCTAGCGGTCAGGGCTGACCAAGCTGCCACCCAACAATATCATGTTTGACAAGATGGATGTTGGGAGTTCAGTTTATCCCAAGCTAACGAGGGACTTGGGATGTGTATAATGAGCTAGGGAGCATACATATGACTGAGTCTAGGATATATATGATATGTATGACCCTGTACACAGCTGCTTCAGCCAGTACGCAGTCGGGTCAAACTACTAAATAAGTGCAGGTGGCCACTGTATCAGGAAGAAAGTTATGTATTTTGTTAGGGCCTGCTGCCCTTGAGCTAGAGAGAAACTACCTGAGAGAGTGTTTTGAAGCTAGGGAGATTTTAGGCTAGGGAGAAATGTGATTTTACAAACTGGGGTTCAGGCACAGGCACTCAAGCACCCCATCACCAAGAAAATCGCAAGTGGGGTCACAAAGTGTTGGATTTGACTAAGCAACAACTGGTATGTAGTTGGTAGTTAATATGGTAGTTAAATGTTTGTTCCCTACCCTTACCTATCACATGCCTCTCCATTGTCCCTTGCATGGTCCACTCATTTTTAGTTTTTCAGACCCTGTAGTGTTCCACAATTCACAGTCCCTAAGTCAGTGCTTTAAATATATAGTTGATGTTATTTCTTTTATTTTACTTCTTTGGTCATGAATAAGGAAACTTTATAACAGTCAAATAAGGCTTATGTGATCAATTCCCTTTTGCCATGCTAATGTGCCAGGGGTCCTTTGAAATACAACTTGAAGGGAAGAAAGCAGAGTTTGTTCAGCAGAAAGATTCCCAGACTTGGAGACAGAAGACCTGATCTGAATCCTAGTGGCCTAATTTACTGGTTGTATAATATTTTTGAGCCTCAATTTTCCCACCTGCAACCTGGGGCAAAAAAGATCTGGATAATCTACATCCCAAAGGAGGAACAAAAGTGCTTTTAAAACTGTGAAACATTATAGAAATGAAAACTCTTGTTACTTTAACATTAATGATATTAATAATAGAGGATTATTGGCATTATTTTTATTAATAATAACAATAATCATTTCTGGTACTCTTTTTTTTTGTAAGGTAGGACCTGCATCAACCAACCCCAGGAGCCCATGACCTGATGGGCGTGGGTGAGTCAATTAGTATGTCTTGCTAACCATCATGGCAGATCCTTCATCTATGACACGTCAGTACAGATCTAGGACAGGGACCACAAATAGCCACAATGAAAAGACAGATGTTTTGAGGAGCTAGTCAGGTTGAGCCAGACAAATGATCAGTCAGCTTCCAAACACTCCCTTTATTTTTGCTCCATGACCTCATACTGACTTCTTGGTCTCAATCTCTGCTCCTGTAATGGCCTTTTGCCATTTCTCTTCCCTCTTAGATTTCAGTGTCATAAAGACACTCTCACTGGCTTCCCAGTAATACCTTCCTACCTCTCCCACCCCTATGACATAGGTATGGGTTTTGGTAAAGAAAGAAACAGCAAGTGGCATATAAAACTCCCAAGATTAACCTTTTCCTCTTTCTGAAGTTTGCTTAATCAGAAACTGGTAGTGCTTGCCCAGGAGGGAACGTGGCACTAAAATTCCCTGGCCCAAATGCAGGATGGTTCAGCTTTCACCATTGTCCAGCATCCATGTGGGTTTGGACTGTGTTGAAGGGAAGGCACAGCCCAATCACTATTGAATCCCACTCATTCAGTAGGTGAAGCTGTTTTCCCACCAGCCATTCCTTAGACCTCAGACTTATTAACAAGTTCTCTCCCTTTCCTTTTTTTTTTTTATCCATCTTACTTATTGAAAGACTGAGAGGTACCCACATTACTGTCCTTAATCTAAAATGTGTCAACATGCAGAAACCCACAGGGAGCTCACAATTTATTTTTAATGTGTAAATTGTCTCCAAGAATTAAGTGCACTGTGGCATTCACAAAAAGCATGTTCTTTGGCTATAGCAGGAGAAATGGAACTAAATAATAAATTAAAGCCACCTGCCATAAATAAGAAAGAAAAAGAAAGTATTAATTCTGTGCATGAGGCCCATTTCTCAGCTATATTTGGGAGGATGGGGATAACAATTGCTGCAAACCTGCAAGAAGGAAACACAATCCATTTAGAAATGGAAAATTAAATGATATTTCATTACAAGTGACAATATGAATAAAACATGGGCAGCCTGGGATCTGTCTTCCAGAACCGGCAGGTCAAATCTATATCCACTTAAAAGCTTCCAAATGTTAAAGAAGGAATGCTTCTAACCCCAAATGGTTGGTTTCTTTTCTAACAGCATCTATCTCATTTGTCTTCCAGCCAATGTTTCTTGGTTCTCTTTGGTCTCAATTTAGTAGGCTGAGTCCTCAGGCCAGTAATGGCTTGGGGTTACTGAGTTCTAAGAGCTGGCAAGTGGGAAAAAATAGGGGCTGAAAAAAGGGCCAGTAACTGAGGGTAGACATGGAGGTGAGGGTTGTCAGGGAATGGAGAGTTTATAAGATCCAAAGGAGCAGCTAGAGTTGGAGGCCACAGTGAAGGCCAGAAAGTTCTATTGGAAATCTCTCCTACATTTTCAACCTTGTCAACCACAATTCCTCAGATCTCCTCAATTTTAAATAAATTTGGTTTTTCTCCACCATGTCCCTTATGAACCTCTATACTGATAGCTGCCTCTCCTTCCAATCTCCCAACTAGTAGAGATGTGTATGCCTTGTTTCCCATTGCAACTCCTAAATCATTTCCTAATCCATCAGTGGATGTAAGCAAATTCCATAACCTCTCTGGGAATGACTACCCCCGCCCCAAAGCACATTACCTTCCAATCACTGGCTTTCTTGGTGTTTCTCGTGACATTGTCAAATGTCAGTCAATTGCTACTCACATGGTAGGCAAACCAGCCTAGCTGAAATAGAGGGCATCCTTAGGGTGAGATGGGAGGTAGTATGTGTGAAGGAAATTCAACCACCACCATATTCCTTCAGAATCTAATGGAGACAGCCCAGGACCCCAAAATCAATGGCCTTGGGAATAGCAATGCTTCCAGGTTAGCATCCACAAACAAATGGGTAGCTGCTCCTGTCAAAAGGCAGCATGGAAACTGCTCCTGCTGGTGTTACTGCCAGAAAATAATATTCTTATCACTAAAGTCTTTATCACTGTCAAATCGTTCAGCATCAGGAACTGATATGATTTTATCAGTGATGATTACATTTAAAATCAGGTATTATAATGTGCTCCGCTGCAGTTCCCAAAGGACTAAGGTCTTTCTATCTCACTTGTATCTACAACCTTCCATATGTGTTGTCTTCCGCATTTGAATGTGAGCTCTTTGAGAGAAGAGACTGTCTTACTTTTCAATTTGTATCCCCAACAATGAACATGGTGCTTTGCATGTGTTTCTAATAAATCCTTCCTTTTTCCTTCTTCCCTCCCTTCCTTCATCCCTTCCTCCTTCCTTTTCTTCTTTCTTTCCTTTCCTTTCCTTCCTTCCTTCTTTCCTTCTATTATTCTTTCATGACACCACATCTTTTGGATAAAAGTATTGTCTTTGTTTATCCCCTGTGTTTGGAGTGTACTTCTTCCACATTTTAGTCTTTCAGAAGCCCTCATTTCCCTGAATGCTCATCTCATACATTACCACCTATATTGTGGTATTATTATATTACATATTTAAGGTCTTCCCTTGTTCCCCAGCTGCTAGTTCCCCAGTCACTTTTTGTAAATGTGTATGTGTTATCTCTCACTTAGCTAGAATGTGAGCTCCTTGAAGGCAGGAAGGTTTTGCTTTTGCCATTTCCTTCTCCAATTCATTTTACAGATGTGGAACTCAGGCAGACAGGGTTAAGTGACTTGCTCAGGGTTATATAGCTAGTAGGTGTCTGAAGCCAGATTTGAGCTCAGGTCTTCTTGATGCCAGGTTAAACACTCTGCACTACTTAGCTGCCACAAAATAGGCATTTGATAAATGTTTGTTTATTGATTGTTCCTTTATTTGTGGGATCATAGTATCACAGATCTAGAGCTGAAAAGGACCTCAGAAGTCAAATAATCCAACCCCTTTATTTTACAAATGAAAAAACTGAAAATCACTAGAGGTTAATAACTTATCCAGGGTACTGGATCCAGTTGCCTGTATACAATAAACATTAAGTTAGTGTTTGCTGATTGACAGATTGCCCAAGGTTACATTGGTTGTAAGACTTAGAGGCAGGATTTGAATTTTGAACTCAGGTCCTCGTGTCTTCAGAGCCAGAACCCTTTCCACTGTACCCCACTGACTCCTAAAAAGGGGGTGGACTAGATGACACCTAAGTCTTTTCTTGAATTTGAAAACCCCTTGTTCCATCTTTTCTCCATACTTGTTGTTGTCATCTAATAATCTCCAGGTCATTCTCCCAACATTTTCAATGATATTAAAATATTTATCTCATAGATAGATAAATTTTAGGTTAAAACTAAGGATTTCTATTTTAGACACATTGAATTGGAAATGTCTATGGGACATTCCATTCCCGGAAGTTCTGCCTCACTTAATGCAGCCCAGGTTCTCAGTAGCCCTCCCTGAGCCTGACCTAGTACAT
Organism: Gymnobelideus leadbeateri; assembly: GCA_011680675.1. Taxonomy (NCBI): domain Eukaryota; kingdom Metazoa; phylum Chordata; class Mammalia; order Diprotodontia; family Petauridae; genus Gymnobelideus; species Gymnobelideus leadbeateri. Next base: position 120,382 of record WOXC01007148.1, on the reverse strand, counting down.
TGTTAAATGACATGGATATTTCAGAACTCTAAACTCACTAGATTTCATCACATTAATTGTAGTCTAACTCTAAGCTCACCAATATTGTACATGTGCAATGAATTTAATAAGCATAAATAAAAGACTTTACATTTTTCCTCATTAGAGTCTATCTTATTAAATCTATCCCAATGCTCCAGCCTTTAAATTACTGCTTTTTCATGTTAACTCATTCATTTACTGTGTTAGCTATTCCTTCTGGCTTTGTGTCATCTGAGAATTTGATAAATATGCCATCTACATCTTTATCCAAGTTATTGATAAAAATGTTAAACATTAGAAGGATAATTACAGGTTACTCAGTCAGCAAATTTGAATTTATTCATTGCCTACTATATGACAGGCCTAGTATTAAGCAATGGGAATACAAAGAAAGACAAGCCAAAAACAAAAACAGAAATAGTCCCTGCTCTCAAGTTCTAACAGCTAAGGAAGGAGATAATGTGTAAACAACTACATACTCACAAGATCTACACAGGATAAATTAGAGAAAGTTTCATGAGGAAGACCTTAAGATTAAGAAGAATAAGGGGCAGCTAGGTGGCGCAGTGAGTAAGAGCGCCAGCCTCAGAGTTGGGATGACCTGAGATTGAATCCAGCCTCAGAAAATGAGCACCCACACATAAATAATGACTAGCCGTGTAACCTTGAGCAAGTTACTTAACCCCAATTGCTTTAAAAAAAAAAAGATTAAGAAGAATTGGGAAAGATTTTTTGCAGAAGGAAAGACTTTAACTGACAGAGCATTCCAGACTTGAAGGACAGAGTATAAAAATGCTCCATTGGAAGATGGAGCATCTTATGTAAGAAGAATGGAAAGGTAAGAAAGGTCCAGGTTATGAGGAGCTTTAAGTAAAAAAAAAGACTTTTTCATTTTATTTGCCTATTATTCAAAGGCAATATGATATGTTGGAATGTATTGAATAGGAAGGTGATATGCTCAGACCCATGTTTTAGGAAATTCATTTGGACAGCTGAGTAGAAGATGAGTTTGAGAAGGGAGAGATTTGACGCTGAGAAAAACCAGAAGGCTTTTGCAATGGTCATGTCATGAGGTATGAAAGCCTGCACTAGTGTGGTTGGCAATGTCAGGGGAGAAAGGGGGCATATATGAGAGATGTTACCACAAACTTGACAACTGAGCAGATATGGAAGGGAGGGATAGAGAGTAAGGAGAAGAGGATGGCACCTAGGTTACGACCCTGTTGACTGGGAACATAGAGATAACTTCAATATTAATAGGGAAGTTAGGAAGAGGGAAGGGTTTGAAAGGAAACATAAAAAATATTTAGTTTTGATCATGTCAAATTTAAGATGTCTATGGGATATCCAATTGGAGATGGCCCAATAGGGAGGTAGAGATGTAAAACTAGGGGTTGAGAGAGAGTTTAGGGCTATTCAAGTAGATCTGAAAATTACCTTTTTAGAGATGATCATTGAATCCCAGGGAGTCAGAAAGATCATCAAGTGAAATAATACAAAGGGAGAAGAGAGAAGACTCCAGGACAGAGCTCACATTTTAAGGGCATGACCAGGATGGTGATACAGAAAAAAGATATAAAAGTAGTGGTCAGGCAGGTAGGAAGGGAACCAAAGGAGAAGAGTGTCATGAAAACCTAGACAGAAGACAGCGTGAAACAGAAGAAGGTGATGGACAGTGTGTCGAAGGCAGGTCAAGGTGGATGAGAATGGAGCAAAGGTTATTTCTTTCAGTTGTTTCAGTCATGTCTAACTCTTCATGACCTCATTTCTGATTTTCATGGCAAAGATACTACAGCGATTTTCCGTTTTCTTCTGAAGTTCATTTTACAGATGAGGAAATTGAGGCAAAAAAATCTTCTTAATCTTCTTCTTAAATGACTTGTCTAGTGTCACATAACCAGTAAATGTCTGAGGCTAGATTTGAACTCATGAAGATGAGGCTTCCTGACTTGAAGTCTAGCACTCTATGCACTGTGCTACCTAGATGCCCTAAAAGTAATTAGATTGGGTAACGAAGAAATCACTCATAACTTTGGCAAGAGTAGTTTTAGCTGAATGATGAAGTCAGAAGACAGACAGAAGAGAATTAAGAGTGAGAGGAAAGGAAATGGAGAGACCTATCATAGATATAATTTTTAAGATGTTTAGTTACAAAAGGGAAGAGAAATCAAGGACAATAGCTGGCAGGGATGGGTGAATCAAGTGAATGTTTTCAAGGATAGAAGAAACAATGGCATTTGAAGGCAGAAAGGATCCAGACAATAGACATGAAGAAATTGAAGATTAATGAGAAAGTGATGATGATAGAGCAATCTTCTGCAGAAGCTAGGATGGAATAAATCACTTCTGAATACAGAGGGGTTTGGTTTGGCAAGGAAAAGGGCCACCTCTTGATGTGAAACAAGGGTCAAAGAAGAGATAGTTGTAAAAGTCATTTGAGTGACGTGAGATGTGGAGGAGGGTAGAAGAGGGAGTTTTCTGTGAATGACCTCAATTTTTCACTGCCATATGAAGCAAAATTCTCAGCTGAAAGGGTGGAGGGACGTAGAGATATGGGATATTTGAGGAGAGATAAAAACTTTTGGAGGAGCCTCTGCAGATAGTGGGATAGTGAATGAATTAAGGAAGTATAAAAGAATTACCTTCCCACAGTGAGAGCCTCATTAATATTACATAATATAAACTTGTAGTGAAGCCAGGTAGCAGAGTTACATGATTTTCTCCAGCTTTGTTTAGCAGTATATGGATAGGAACAGAGGCATAGAATGGAAGGAATAATGCAAGTCTGTTTAGAAGGGTAGCATCTTTGATAAGATAAAGAGCAAAGGGACTCAGGAGAAGAGGACAGTGTAGAGTTGAGCTAGTTCACCAAGGAGGCAATATGTGGAGGGAAGAGAGTATAACCAGTACAGCGGAAGCAAACTGGGAAAGAACTTGGGGGTTGAGTGATTAAAGGTCACAGTGAGGATAAAGAACAGGGTTTAGAATTGAAAGGGATAGGGAGAAGTGGAAGGACAACAGACTATGATTAAATAAAGGAGTTTCAGAATTCACAGATATAAATGTGGAATAGTCATGGATGATGTCAAGATCAAGAGTATTACCATCTCCTTGTGTAGTTTTTGATGGGATGAAGGAAGCTTACTCGTGGGACATGAATAAGTCAAGAATTAGGTTACAGTAGTTGAAGGAATATAAATGTATATGTTGAAGTTCCCTAGTTTGAGGGTAGGTGCTGAGGAGGAGAAAGAGAATGTAAGCCAGGTACTACATTCATAGAGGAAAGAAGGAGGGTGTCCTGGAGTTCTGTAGACACAACCACCAGAATCTTGATTGGGTGAGAAATATGAATAGAATGAATCTCAAAGGAGGAAAGGGGTTACTGAGTGATCATGGTAGGAGAACCTACCACAGAACAATGAGGGATAACCCCTACCAAGACCAGTGAGTCACATCAAATGAGTGAAAATTCAATCAGTGCTAGAAAGTGTAGGCAGGGAAACTGTATCGTCAGGAGGAAGCCACGTTTTAGCGAGTTCAAGAAGATAGTGGGAGGAAGAAGAAGTTTGAAGACCAAATCCAGTTTATTATGTATGGATCAGGGATTCAAGAGGGTACAGTGGAGGGGTTAGGAAGTTTCAGAAAGGAAGTCAGGGAGAGGGGATTGATGGGAATGATAATGATGAAGCAACCCATGAGGATTAGAAGATGGGATCTGAACAATAATAACTAGCTTTCATAATCACTGAGATCAGATGGGTATTATGTAACAAAAGTATATTAATCATTGAGGAATGATTGTCTGTGGCTGTTTATTCTCAAGTGGAGTTGCCCCAGCCCATCACAGAAGTAACTCTTTGTGGTTGGAAAGGAGTCATGGAGGGTGTCCAGAGAGGAGTAAGGCAGGCCTTTTGGAGTCATAGGTGGCAGAATATGGTGTCTTCCTGGAACAGAATGGAAGAGCACAGGTAAAGAAGGCCCTCTGTAGCTAAAGGTGGCAGGGAGACAGTAGGCAGCTGCCTGGAGCACAATAGATCCATGTAATACTCCTCTGGAGACCTGCAGCTAAATTTATATTGACTGCTTAATGAGAAATCTTGAATGTCCACCTTTCAACTAGTCCTAAATCCATCTATCATCTAGCCCACATCTCTCTACCTCTTTCACAAGATCAGTGTAATATACTTTCTCAAAGGCTTTGCTAAAATCCAGGTAAATTATATCTAAAGCATTTTCCTGATCTGTCAATTTCACAATGCTGATAAAAAGGAAATAAGGTTATTCTGACATGATCCATTCTTTATGAAGCCATGCTGGTTCTTTGTGATCATTGCTCCCTTTCCTAGATAATACAGTAGTATACAGAAAGCTTCATCATCAGAGGGTTAGTTGCTTCTTGATAGTTTCCCTCCCCTCCCCTAGTCATAGAAACTCTTTCTGTGAGACTTTCTATTAAAGCACAGAAAAGTTATGATCACCATAGGATACATAGGGTGCACCAATATTGATTAAATTAAATCTCAGCTCTTACAGTATTGTAGTACCTAGACTGAGTCATATGATTTTAAAATAAGCTTGTCTTATCATGACACCATGGAAAGAACACTGTATTGAGTCAGAGGAACTGGGATCAGATTCTGCTTCTCTCACTTATTAACTATGTGATCCTGAGCAAGTAACAAGCTCTTTAGATATCATATTCTCACTTGTAAATGAGGGATTGTACTACATGGCCTCTGTGGTCCCTGCTGGTTCTTAATATAAGATCCTAAGAGCTGTACTCATGGAGCTTATTATCTAGTCCACTTGTGCATAGATAGCACTAAGTTTTAAAATTGTATCCCCCATCAAACTTGTCTCCCTTAAAATATAAGATCTTGGGCATTAATTACATGACCCAGGGGTGGCTAGGTGGCACAGTGAGTAGAGTGCCAGCCCCCAAGTCAGGAGGACCTGAGTTCGGATCCAGCCTATGGCACTTAACACACACACACACACACACACACACACACACACACACACACACAAAAGCCCTAGCCATGTGACATTGGGCAAGGTACTTAACCCCAATTGCCTTCCAAAAAGCAAAAAATAAAAAATAATTACATGATCCAGTTCCACATATAGACACAATAAGTCACATTTCTTTGTCCCTTTAAGGTTTATGATGCCTTTTTGCCACTCTACTTACAAAGTAGTTCTACATATTTTATCTCCATTTTACAGGTGGAAAGGTGGAGGCTCAGAGAGCAGAATTAATTACCGAGAATCATAGAGGTGGTCAATGTTAGAGCTAGGATTCAAACCTAGGGCTCCTGATTCCAGGTTCAGGACTTTTTTTTTAATTAGATCCTGCAGACATACATCATAGGGTCATAACTCTAAGACCTTATAAATGATCTCATTCTAGTCTAACTCCTTCATTTTGTTTTAAATTAAACTTTTTTTTTTTTTGCTTTTTGGAAGGGAGAGGGTAGGGCAATTGGGGTTAAGTGACTTGCCCAAGGTCACATGGCTAGGTTTGTGTGTGTGTATGTGAGTGTGTGTGTGTGTGTGTGTGTGTGTGTGTGTGTGTGTGTGAAGTGTCTGAGGTCAGATCTGAACCCAGGTCCTCCTGACTCCATTGCCGGTGCTCTACTCACTGTACCACCTAGCCACCCCTAAATTAAACATTTTTAAATCAAAGAAAATCCACCTCTCTTTTTCACTCCTCTCTCTCCAAATAAGAAAGAAAGAAAAACAAAATTCTAGCACAGGGTTTAACACATAGTAGATACTTAGTAAATAGTTACTGACTTACTGACTAGGGGCGGTTAAATGGCACAGTGGAGAGAGTACCGGACCTGGAATTAGGAAGATCTGAGTTCAAATCTAACCTCATATTATTACTAGCTGTGTGACCCTGGGCAATTCACTTAACCCCTTTCTGCTTCAGTTTCTTCATTTGTAACAATAGTACCTACCACCCAGCATGCCTGGTTGTGAGGCTTAAATGGAATAATATTTGCAAAGACTTGTAAACTTTAAAGCTCTCGATAATATAACAATATGGTGAGATAGCTAGTAAAAAGTATTATTATCCTTATTTTTCATACAAAGAAACTGAGGCATTTACATCTTATACCAGATGTTAGCACTTTTGGATAACAAGTCAGTCCCAGAATTGAATTAAGTCATTTTGGGGAAATAGCAGGTTTCCTTGAATGACTTCAAAATTTCCATGAAAACTTTTTTGATGTCAACATCATCCTGCTGTTGCTGAATAGCAGCAAAACACAGAATGCAATAGTCTGCAAAAAATTAAGAATGAGCATAATGCAGAGGACCACAGAGAGGTCATGGGGGGTATAAGTATGCTGCAACATGTACATGCAACATGCACCATGCAACAAGAACAACTGAGTAAAAAGAACAGAAATAAAGACATCATTAGGGAAATGTATGGGAAGAAGAGAAGATGGATCAGTCACCTGGCAAGGGAGAGCTGGAGTACTCTTCTGGTAACCTCTTGCTATCAGAAGAATACAAGGGAGGTTTCTAGAATTCTAGGTAGACTTGTATGGGATGGACAGGCATGGGTGGGTTGTGATCTGCATTGTTGAAGGGAACACCCACATTAGGGAGGGCTCAATCCATCAGAGCATTTGAGTATCCCTAATGCTTAGCACAGGGCCTGGCACATAGTAGGCACTTGAATGCTTTTTGATTGGCTGTTTCACTGACTTGTTTGAATGTTGATGTCTACTGTGCTCAGGCTCTAGACCAACCTGAGTCATGATACTGAATCAGCAGAGACAGACATACATTCATACCCTCATCGTTTTATTTGTTATTGTTCAGTTGTGTCCAACTCTTTGTGACCCCACTTGAGGTTTTCTTGGCAGTGATACTGGAATAATTTCCCATTTCTTTCTCCAGCTCATTTTACAGATGAAGAAACTGAGGTAAACAGGGTTAAGTGACTTACCCAGGGTCACACAAGCTGGATTTGAAGTCAAGAAGAGAAATACTCCTGACTCCAGGCCAGTACTCTAACCACTGCAGCACCTAGCTGCCTCATATACCCTAGTCTACTACAATATAGACATGTAGGAGATACATCCAGGCCCTAACACTTCATGTGCTTCTGCTTTCCCATACTGCCCAATCTCAGCTAATCTCTCCACCTGTATTTATGCGTCCCATTCTCACTGCACACTCTGCTTAGTCCAATGGAAAGGCTAGCCTATAAAATGATATACCAATTGTATTCCCTAAATGCCCTTCTGAGAAGACTAAGACTAAATCCAATACCCCTCCATTCAGCAGTTCTCTGCATTCCTAGTAACAAAGGAAAGTCCTGGGGGCATTTTAATTTACATCACAAGGTATTTAAGAGAATCTCCTTGTACCTCCAGACTTTACTAGAATACACTGAGTAGTGTTTCTTGTGTCTAGCATTGGAGAGTAGAAAGCTCTCTGATCTGGGGTCAGAAAGAGTTGGTTTGATTCCTAATTAAGACATTTAATAATAGCTATTAATAATAATAGCTAAAATTTATATAGAGCTTACTATGTGCCAGGCACTGTGCTAAAAGTAAATATTATATGTTATAATATTATAATATTCAACATAATTATTATAATATATTATTAAAAGTAAATAAATATTATCTCACTTGATAATCACAACAACCTAGGGAGGTGGGTGCTATTGCTATTATCCCTATTTTATAGATAAGAACATTGTGGGAAAAAAAGGTTTAAATGACTTGCCCAGGGTCACACACCTAGTAAGTGCTTGAGACTAAATTTGGATTCAGGTCTTCCTGATTCCAGGCCAGGCATTCTATCCACTATGCCACCTAGTTGCCCACTATTTACTAATGGATACATGGAATATCAGACCAAAGGAACCAGAAAGTTTCTCAAAACCTTTGGCAGAACTTACTTCCAATCCCAACTTGGCCTCTTGTTATCCCAGCTCCTTCATTACTGCTCAACACTCTGCATGGTTGGATGTGAAATTAATAAACCACGGTCATCAGAACCACACACACTGCTCTTCTTTAGCAGGTGAGGAGCCTTGAAATCATTATTTAAAAGTTTCCAATTCCAAACCTCTTAAAGCACCACATAGAAAACCTGACAGGAGCCTAGGAAAGACATCTTTCCACTGGTTCCCAGCAGCATGCATTGTGCTGAAAAACTTCAGGTCACCACTTTAACAGACCCGAAACAGCAGCAAAAAACATGACATTTTCATGGAAGCTTCTCCCCAAACACTTCTCTGTGAATCTCACCAGGTCACCACAGGTTTTTTCATCCCTTGCTGGGGGAGTTGGGGGGTTTGTGGGGATCAGGAATGAAGTGTTTGGGGAATCAGGGAAGGACAGGTGCTCCGCAGGGACATACTCCTATCTCCAAACCCTTCAAAAACAGCAGGAGAAGAGAGGCTCAGAAAAGTCTTTGTGACTTCTCTCTAATGGTATCGAGTCTGGCACCAAATTTGCTTCAAAGGATTTCACTCTTGGAAAACGCAGATTCTTTCTTTGGAAGGAAAAACTCTCAGGGGTTGTCAGAGCCCTCTACAAATTACTCTTCTCATTGAAGTAAGCTGGAGAGAGTTAAACCTAAGTCAAATTTAAAGGAGCTCAAACCCCTTTCCAGCAAAACAGCTGGGGAAAAAAACTAAAAGTCAAACCCTATAGCTAATCATTAGGCACTATTTTGAAAACTGGCTCAAAGTAAAGACTGAAAATATGAATAAATTTGTTAATCCAATTAACAAAGCATTAATTGAACATTTATTCCATGTAAAATAGTCAGTGTGGGACAGAGCATAGCAAGCTGGACTCTGGGTCAGGTAGACCTGGTTTCAAATTGTGCTTTGGAAACATTGGTATGGACTAGGCCTGACTCAGGAGGTTCCAGTGGCTAAGGCTAAGGGTTAGAACAAAAGAAACATCCATAGATCTCGCTGTAGAGGTTTTTAACTTGGGGTCTATGACTTTGTGTATACATACACAATATATACATACATATTATATAACATATATATATTCAAAATATCCGGTTTCTATCTGGTTTTAATCTGGTTTCCTTTGTAATCCTCTGTATTCAATTTTATGAATTCAAAAATGTTATCTGGAGAAAGGGACCAGGGGTTGAATTCACCAGACTCTCAAAGGGGTCATGACCCCAAAAGTTTAAGAATTCTTATTCTAACATTTGATAAAGAGAAGTTTACTTGTCCCAGCATAGTAAGGCCAATCAGCAAGGCTATAGTATTGAGTCTATTTGGTGTACCTTCCCTGTCTCTGAATTTGCCACAGTGGCATGCCAGTTAGCAAAGTGTGTCAAGCCTGAAAATCTCCTCCTCTCCTCCTCTAGATTTTTATATTTAGACAATTGGGAATTTATCCATAATTTGAGCCTTAATGCTCTGGTCCAATTAAGCCTCAAAGATGTTTTCCTTACCAGAGAAAAACTAGCCTAGATTGCATTGCTCCAATCGCATACAAAAGGCTAGGTGACCCTGAGCAAGTCACTTAATCTCTAAGCACCCCAGGAAATCTAAGACTATGAAGGGCTAAACAGTTGCATATGTGCACTATTAGGAGGCATTTACTCATTGGGAAGTCCCCTGCTTTGATGAAGCCACATTTCTAGAAGTTCATACACCTCCAAAATGTACAAGTTACTATATTAGGGGATATGAAGACAAAAATGAAATATCTCCTCTCCTCAAGCAACTTATATTCTATTGAATTCAAAGAAGCTATTATACATAAAGAAGTTATATTCAAAGAAGCTATGATACATAAGAATGGACAAACATATTATTAGTGGCTAACCTGATAGTTCAGAGGTTTATCAGAGATGTAGTAAAGAGGTGAGACCTAGGTTGGCAAAATAGAGTCTGAGGGATAGGGCAAAGGGTAGGTGTGTCTTTTCAACATTGGCAACAGGTCAGAGTAACAGGTCAGTTTCTAGAAGCCAAGATTAAGTAAATTAGTGAAATGGGAAGCAAGACAAACAGAAGACCAAAGCTGAAACAATATCAAAGAGCCTGGGGCAAGGTGCTTCCCACAATGGCTAGCTTCCCCTGTGTATTTATGGGCCTTTGAGAGTGGCAGCACCATCTTGGCCTACTCATTTTTTTTTCCAAATAGAAAGTGATGCATTAAAATCAGTGTTTGATGTACTAACTGTCCTCTGAACTTGACGTTGTATTCTCTATTTCCATGTTCCCCCCTGACTAGGGGTCATCAGGCTGGATGATCACTTGTCAGATACGATATTAGGGGAATTCCTGATCAAATGTTAACAAACTCAACAAGTCCTTCCCCACTCTGAGATTCTATAATTTGTTGAACAGTAGACAGAGGAGAAAGCGCCATTCCCCCAATCTGGCCATCACCTGTTGCCCTACTATGTGACAAGAGAACATTCAGGCCACCATTGCACTCCCTCATCACATCTGACTCTTAGCCTTCTTCAAAGCTCAACTCAGGTGTGACCTACTCTAGGAAAATTTCCTTGATATCCAGAGTTCCTAACACTCTCTTCCCTACTCAATTTTCTTTGTATTATACTTATTTGTATATCATTTATTCCCAAAGTAGAATGTAAACTTCCCAAGGGTGTGGATTGTTTCTTTTCTGTCATGTATCCCCAGCCCCTAGCATAGTGATTTATGTGTAATTGGAGCATAATAAATTATTTTGAATTAAATCTAAATTTTCAATTGAATTGGATTGCAAAAGTCTAATTCAACATATTATATGGCATCTTAAGAAATCGTTTTGTGCCTTGGGACTTTGGTTCCACTAGAATAACTGAACACATTCTTATCTGTTGACATGGTGGTCTGGAGAACAGAAGGAAAATCACTGATCAGTTAGTGGGACAGCATATGGCACCCCTAAAAATGAGTTTACTAGGGAAGGCTTTTTGGGTGACTAAATAAAAGGGAAATATAACTTTCATGGCCCTCCCTCACATCATTTTGAAAAATTATTAGAAAATCTTTGAATTGGGAAAGAACTTCAGAGTCTAGTCCAACTACTTCATTTTACACATAACATAATAGAATTTCAAAATTAGAAAGAACATAAGATAACACCATATCTAATACCTACCTGAGCAGAAATTTTCATTACACAATTATCAATGAGTGGGTTTGCAGGCAGCCTCCATTTAACCCCCTCCAAAAATAGGGATTCTATTACCTCCCCCAACTCCAATGCAGTCCCTTCTACTCTTAGGCAACTCTGATTTGGGGAAGCTTAAATAGATAGATAGGGATAGACAGAGAGAGAGGGAGGGAAAGAGAGAGTGAAGATAGATAGATAGATAGATAGATAGATAGATAGATAGATAGATAGATAGATAGATGAAAGATAAATAGATGATAGATAGATAGATAGATAGACAGATAGACAATAGATAAGTATGTTCCTTAGAAAGTGATCAGAGTCTACTCCCTCACTACAATATCGCCCCCCCCCAAAAATGAAAATGAAACTATTGGGGAATTACTCCAACAAATTCGTCCAAAGATTCTTAAAATTAAAAAAATAAATCAATAAGAGTTAATGAAACCACCAGGAATACAGCAAGAGAAAAATCCAAGGTAAGAATCTTGGTGGACACACATAGGTGAATGTGACATAAATGAAAATCCAACAAATGAGACAAAGAAGAGTGGTCAAACAAATAAAAGATATATATGCATACACATACATGTATATATATGTATGTATGCATGCATACAGTAACATAGGTAATGTATTTATATGTGTGTGCATGTATGTATGTGTACATATATATATACCCACACAGCATATCTTTGTAGTGAATAATATTTCTATATTTAATGTATTATTTATATATGTATGTATATACTTCCTACCCAGGCAGCAGCTAAAATTGATAGAATTCCGAGAATTGGTAGAATGCTAAGTCTAAAAGAAAAAAGACAGCTAATTGGAATCCTGCTTCAGACAATTAATAGCTGTTTGACCTTGGGCAAATCATTTCTCCTTCTAGCCTCAATTTCCTTATCTGTACAATGGAAATAATTGTAGTATCTACCTCCCAGTGCTGTTAAAACAAATTGAGACATTATAGGTATAAAATATTTTGTAAATCTTAAAATACTATAAAATACTAATTATTATTATCAGTATTAGTATTATAAACATCGTTATTTTTCAGGTGCATCTATCTATACATGTATGTGAAGATAAAACTCCTGGGGTGAACACAGATAAATGTTATATTCCAAATTACTTGGCTTAGCATTCAGAATTCACAACCCTCAACAATCTGGCTCCAACCTTCCTTTCCAGAGCCAAACTGGATTACTCATCATCTCCTAGACAAGTCTCACCCTTTACTCATGTGGCACTGTGGGAAAATCACTGAATTTTGAGCCAGAAGACAGAGGTTTGAATCTCACATCTGTCAGTTACTACTGGTGTGATCATGGGTAAATTATGTAACTTTTTTCAGGCCTCAGTTTCCTTATGTCCAAAATGGGGTGTCAGATTCTTATCTCTTCCAAATCTAGATTTAAAATGTTATCACTCTTTAGGTCACTCGTGTAACTACCATCCTAGTTAAAAAACCTTTATCTCTTTCCATTTAAACTATCACAACAGCCTCATAATTGGTCTTCTTGCCTCCAGTCTCTTCCTTCTCCAAATCACACTCCACCTATCTGTCAAATTGATGTGCAAATGTGCAAATCTAACACACTCTTGCATTCAAAAAAACTCCCTAAGATAACACTTAGACCAAACTTCTTGGTTAAGAATTTAAAGTTTAGGACTTGGCTCTAACTTAACTTTCTTAACTCATTTCCTATTTCTCTCCCTTATGTACTGTGGCCTAAATGCTGTTGGCCATATATATCATTCTGTCTCCACCTCTGCTTTTGCAGAAACTACAACATACTTGAATAGTGTTCATAAGTCTTTGCTTGAAGATCTCAAGAGAAAATCTGTTACCTCCCAAGGCAATCAGAAGACACAAATTATAATCAGATGGTTCCTCAACTGTGTGATGACAGAGGGATCACTTAACCTCTCTGAGATTCTCTTTACTCAGTTGTAGAATGGTGATAATACCTGTTCTACATATAAAAGCATTATTTTGAGCAAAATTCTAGGTAAGACTTAATGTGCTATATAGAAATGGAACTATCTTGCCTTGCAATAACCAGCCAAAAATTGCAGGAGAGATGTGGCATGGAAGATAGAAGCAGAGAGTTGTAGGCTAGTCCTGTAGTGAAAAAGAGTAATGAAAAAGCCAAATGCTCCACTGGTATCCAATTATGTAAGAAAGTTAGAGGGAAGTTCCCAGCACATTGGGTGGGTCCTTTGTGGATAATTTAGGAAAAGACGTAGCCAAGAGTCATATAGGAGTAAAAAGGCATGGATGCATAATGATCTGAATTGTTGAATGGAGTTTCTCCATTGAGAATGTCATAATCCATCAAACTCATTCTTATATTCAAATTAATATAATTATCTGTGACAGCTAGGAAGCTTGGCACATTAAGCACTAGGCCTATAATCACAATGACTTGAAATCAGATCCAACTTTAGAATGACCCTTAACAAGTCCCTTAACCTCCACCTGACTTGGTTTCCACATCTGTAAAATAAAGTAGCATAGAAATATCTGCCTCCCATTATTGTTATGAATTGTTATGAATCAAATTAGGTAACAATTGTGGGTTAAGTGACTTGCCCAAGGTCAAATGGCTAATTTTTGTGTTAAATTCTGAGGCCGGATTTGAACTCAGGTACTTCTGACTCCAGGGCCAGTGCTCTATTCACTGTGCCACCAAGCTGCCCCAAGATAACATTTGTAAAGTGCTTACTACCATGCCTGGCAAATAATAGGTAATTAATAACTGCTGGCTTCCCTTGCCCTACCCCTGTACAAGTCTTATTTCCCTCTACTAGATTCTCCATTCCTTATAGATAGAGATGGTATCCCATTTATATTTATAGCCACCTCAGAACTTTGCATAATACATTACACATAGTTAGCACTTAATGTTTGTTGCTGGAACATACTAATCAATATAATATTTTTTTCCTCTTTAGGTTACTTTATTACCAACATATTTTTTTAAATATTTGAAACATTTAATTTTAAAACTTCGAATTCCAGATCCATTTCCTTCCTCATTGTCACCCACTCCCTCTGGGAAGATAAGCAATTCAGTATGTGTTGTACATGTATAGTTATGTAAAACATTACCATAGTAGATAGATTGTAAAAGACTGCTTATATTTCCCTCCCACCCATCCCACCCCCAACCTGGTCCATTCCCTACTTTGATCCTGTCCCCCTTTGAAAGTGGGTACCTCCAACCCCCCCTCCCCCTAGAGTGCCCTCCCTTCCATCATCCCTCCTTTCATCCCCCTTCCCCCTAATCTCCTGCAGGGTGAGATATCCCATTTAGTATGTATGTCATTCTCTCCCTGAGTCAAATTCAATGAGAATATGGCTTTGCCTTTTTACATTCCTGTTATTCCCCTCCCCTGTAACCACTTCCCCTTGCCTCTTCTACATGAGATAGTTTACCCCACCCTGTCTCTACCCATGCCCTCTTGCCACATTCCTCTCTCACCTCTTAACTTCACCCCTTAAGTATCATCCCTTCTCACCAAATTCAACCTATGCCCTCTATCCATGTATAACTGTAAACATATATGCACACATTCACATATGTTTCATATTCCCATATACCCTTCTTCAACTATTTTCATAATGAGAAAAGTTTCATCAGTCACAGTTATTGTTTTTCCATATAGGAATGTAAATAGTTCAACTTTGATAAGTTCCTTTTGATTTCTTTTCCCTGATTACCTTCTCAAGCATCTCTTGCTTCTTGTGTCTGAATGTCAAATTTTCTATTCAACTCTTGTTTTTTTTCCTCAAGAATACTTGAAAGTCCTCTATTCCACTGAATGACCATATTTTCCCCTGAAAGAAAATACTCAGTTTTGCTGGGTAGGTGATTCTTGGTTTTAATCCCAGGTCTTTTGACCTCTGGAATATCATATTCCATGCCCTTCAATCCCTCAGTGTAGAAGCTGCCAGGTCCTGAGCTATTCTGATTGTGTTTCCACAATATTGAAATTGTTTCTTCCTGGCTGCTTGGAGTATTTTCTCCTTGATCTGGGGATTCTGGAACCTGGCTATAATATTCCTGGGAGTTTTCTTTTTGGGATCTTTTTCAGGAGGTGATCGGTGGATTCTTTCAACCTCTATTTTGCCCTCTGGATCTAAAACATCAGGGCAATTTTCCTTGAGAATTTCTTGAAGGATGATTTCTAGGTTCTTTCTTTGATCATGGCTTTCAGGTAGTCCAATAATTTTTAAATTATCTCTCCTGGATCTATTTTCCAGGTCAGTGGTTTTTCCCATGAGATATTTCACATTGCCTTCTATTCTTTCATTTGTTTGGATCTGTTTAACAGCATCTTGATTTCTCATAAAGTCACTAGCTTCCATTTGCTCCAGTCTAACTCTGAGGGAATGAATCTCCTTAGTGAGCTTTTGAGATTCTTTTTCCATCTGGCAAATTCAGCTTTTTAAGGCGTTCTTCTCCTCATTGCCCTTTTGAGCCTCCTTTACCATTTGAGTTAGTCTATTTTTAAGGTGTTATTTTCCTCAGTCAGGCTGTTGACTCTCATTTCATACTTTTCCTGCATGCTTCTCATTTCTCTTCCCAATTTTTCTTCCACTTCTCTTATTCAGTTTTTAAAATCCTTCTTAAGGTCCTCTATGGCCTGTAACCCACTCATATTTTCATCTGGGGCTTTTGGTGCAGGAGTTCTGACCTCACAGTCCTCCTCCTGTTCCATGCTTTGATCCTCCTTGCCCCCAAAATAGGAGTCTAATGTTGAATTTTTCTGTTTATTTTGTTTCCTTTGCCTTGGCGTGTTGCCACTTAATTACTTGACTTTGGGGCTTGTTGCCACAGTAGGACTCTGCCACCAGACAGGGGAGCTTCTGTCCCAAACATTGGGGTCTTCTCAACTTCCAGGGGTATTAGTTGGGTGGCCTCTGTGAAGCCTCCACATGTTCTGACAAGCTGGACACACACCCTAAGACCTCCACCCCAGACCATAATCCTGATCCATGGAGGTAAAAGCAAGAGCGATTATCCCCCAGACTGATGGCTGGATCCCCCCACAGTTTGCAGGCCTGTAGCTGAAGCTGCAACTGAAGCTGCAAAATGGCAGCTGTGCCGCGTCTCCTTAGTTGCTTCCCAGAGGAAGAAGCCGACACATTTCCCAAATACTGTTCCCAAAGTCCACAGGGCACTAACCTCTCACTTTGTCCTAGGCATATCTGTGTTGATAATTTTGGAATTGCCACAGCTGCTGGTGTTCTGGGGTCCCTCCAGCCGACTGCTGGCCTGGCCACCCTTGGGCTAAAACTGCTACTCAAGTGGGCCTGGGCTTGGCTCCCAGAGCACTGTGCTGGCCACTCCCTGCAGGGCTGCCGGGATGTCCTCAGTGGGAGGTTAGCTTCTCTGTGTTGTTTTGTGGGTCCTGGAGCTCCAGATGTTGTTCAGAGTCCCCCTTTTACATGATTTTGAAGTGGTGTGGGCTGGAGTGCTGTGGAAGTGCTGTTTCTATTCTGCCATCTTGGCTCCGCCCCCTAATCAATATAACCTTAATGAACGAATGAACCAGTACACTGTGATGAAACTATAAATGGTTATGGTCTTACAGGGCCTTGGTTCAAATCTTATTTCTTCTACTTCATCCCTATGGGATCTTGGACAAATTATTTACTCTATCTACATCTCACTCTCCTCAGGTGTTAAAAGTAAGGTTTAGGCCACATAATCTCTCAGGTTTCTTCCATCTCTAAATCTTATGCATCTCTAATAATTGAGATCTCTGATTTGTAGTAAGATTATACCTTCCAGAGGTTGTCATTTCCTCTACCCTCACAAGCCAGGGGGCTCAGAAATAGTCCCTGAAAAACTCATGGCACCAGCTTCTCAAATCCCTGCTTTGTTTCCTGATATCCCAGACACCACAGGGATGGTCCAGAGGCAACTGCTCTTCTCCCTCCAACACCTTTTCCTTTTATTTTGGTTCATGGTCACTGCCACCAGCTCTCAGCATGGTCCTCCACACAGCTAGATTATTCCTTACAGCTCCTAGCTCAGTCTGGACAGGCATCAGCACTAACTCTTTGCCTATTGCTTCTTCTTCCACAGAGTGCCTCCATTCCTCTACCTCCATGGAAACCCAGCAGCCCTTTCTCCTCTATATTTCACATATGCCTTAGGTCTATGGCATCATGAGAAAAGGCTACTCAATTCCTTTTGATGCCTCTTACTACAGTTATCTGTGTTTATGTCTCAGGATCATAGAATCAGAGTTTGAAAACATCAATGAAGTTATCCCCCAGTCAATCCCCATGATGGTATAGATGAGGAAACTGAAGTCCAAAGGGTTGATTGACTTATGTAAGGTCACATAGGCATGAATGAATGAAAAAAAAAGGATTTACTAAGTGCTTATAATGTACTAAGTGCAGTGCTAGAAATTAAGGTTTCAAATATGAAAGTAAAAGGAGCTTTTATTCTAAAACGAGGAGAAAAATATTTATTATGTATGTATATAAACATACATATATTTACACGATGCATATATACATATATAAATAAATATATGTAGGCATAAAACATTTATATTTCTATTTAAATATAAGAGTGGTAACCACAGAGGATTTGGAAATTTATAGGAATGATGAGTAGAACATGGGGGGAGTATATTAACATATCCTTTCAAATGCACTAGAAGTATCAATTTGATCATAGTTCCAGAACTTAAAAGGTTTCAGTATTGGGAGATGGAAAATGAAGGGACAGATACTGTGGCAAGGGAGTTACTGAGAAAATATCCCTGGAGTAAAGTAAAGCATGACCTAGGCATAGTATGTCCCATGAGTCATCCACCAACCAGGACAACAGGGGCTTCAGAGTTGGAGTTCCAGAGCTGAAAGGGTTAGATCTTCTAGAGAAGCCTCTCTACTCCAACTGGCAGACTCAGATGATAGCCAGGGAGTCACCTAGAACTGATACTCGAACCCAGGACTATGGACTGCAAATTTACCTTCTTTCCATTTATATCCATTTCTAAGGTATATTAGCACAGGACCAGGCACACAGTAGGCACTAATTAAGTGTTTTTTTCTTTATTTCTTTCTTTCTATTGGATTGTAAGGTCCTTGAGAGCAGGGTCTGTTTTGTCTGTGTTTATATCTCTAGCATTTAGAGAAGACCTTGAATATAATAGACTCCTAATAAATAGTCACTGAATAATGGAATGAATTAATCAATGAATAATGACCTTGGGTTACACAGGTAAGCCTCTGTCAGTGATATGTTTATCTCAGCAGCTATTAATTGTGAAGTCCAAAGGCCGCTGAAAAGGCAGCAAAATGTACTAAGGAGAATACAGTGCTTGACCTATATTAAAGAGATGTGAGTTTGAATCCTAGGTCTGACAATATCTATGGACAAAGTACTTAATCTCAGATTTTGTTTCCTTGGGGTCCATGTTTGCTAATAATCTTTGGTACGACCTATATAATAGAATTTTTGTTGGAAAAGTCTGTTTTCTTTTCTCCAAAGTCAATGCCCTAAACTAAATTTGTAATTAAGGAACTTGCATTCGTCCGTCAACTCTGTTACCACATGTATGTGATGCTGGACAAATCACCTCAATTCCCGTGGCCTCAGTTTCCACGTATATAAAATGAGGATGATGCCTTTAAGATTGCTTTCAGCCTGAAATCTGATACTGTTACCTAGGGTGTGGGTGACTGGACATTTTCCCCAGGGCTCTGAAATTTAGGGGAGACAAATAGATTCAAGGAAAGGGAGTTTCTTTTGTCTACCCCTCTCCAATTCCCTGTGATCCAAGAAAGTCAAGCTCCTCACCTTTTGGTCCCATCCTTGGTTGAGGCAGTAAGTATTATTTCCTGACTTGCCATGACACATCACTCTCTCCCTTCTTCCCCTAGTTTTTAAAAAGCATAGAAAAATGATGTTTCATCTCCTCCATGGTCACATCCCACGAGAATTCCATCACCCCTTCTCCCCACCTGTTTCCTCACTCCCACTTTGTCCTCTGCAAAAATTCCAAGAGAGGGGTTCTATCTAAAGTATTATGGGAATAAAAAAAAATTTATTATTACTATTACTAGGTAAACTTTAGGATTTGTTTTGAGACCCTGCATAAATATATTATCATAAGTAGGGATTCTTTTTGGAATGGCATTAGAATTTTAGATTAGAATAATTAGAATAGAATGTCATTGTGTTTTCCCTTGCTTCTGAGGGACTCACTTGGGGCTACATTTAGTCCAACTGAATTTACCCCCTAGATTATAATGATTATTTTTTTCTAAGTCAGTCGGGACTCTGCAAGCAGAGAAATTTGCAGAAGAGACGACCATTTCCCCCTACCAAACCCCTAGCATATAGAATTGCTTAGGACCAAAATGAAAAAGAGGCATTTAATTTCAATTTGATTTTAAGCTGAACGCCTCCTGGGATGGAGAGATGCTGAAATGAATGGTCATGTAATTAAGTCAAGAAGAGTTAGAACATGGATCCTGGGGAAATCTCAACATGCCTTGAAAATGGTCACAGCCCCTCACCAGTGACCATTTCTGCTGACAGTGGTAGATGGTTTCTGTTCTGTTCCTTTAAAAGACTCCTAACTGTCTATGCCTCCCTGTACCAGGAGATATCAATAAATCAACTACCCCTTCCTGGCTTCTGGGCCACACCCACCCTTGATGACCTCTGAGATGTCCCCTTCCAACAATGATTCTCTCATTCTAATTTAATTAGAACTCACATTTGTGTTCCTCTGTAACCTTCTGCCTCTCTCCGAACCACATCAGGACCTCTGTTTGGGAAAGGTCAGAGTCGATCATCTCCTCTGTCTTTGCCTTTTAGAAGCACACAGTTCGTCATTTCCTGGGCTGTCGCCTTTGCTTCCTCATTGATTTAATGGCTTTCAGTTTCCCTGTTTGTCTCTCCTCCATTTACAGCAATTACACTAAATGAAATAATTTTTCTTTGTTCTCTCTCACTAATTTGCATAAATGGCAAATTTATATTTAGTGCCACTAATTAGTCTGTAACTGCTCTGTAATTAACAGGATGCTTAAGCTAAATATAAGTAACTATGGAGGGAGAAACAGCCTGGTGCTAAAAATAACCTTAAGGGATTGGTACTAGCTGAAAGAAAAGAAAAGGAAACTAAAGAAATACCTCTTCTGTTTCAACCTTATTTTTGTGGTCTCTAGTGTCAAAGATAAATCAAACCAGATAGAGGTTAATGAAATCTTCGAACATTTTAAGGTTCTGATGCTTCATTGCTATACAATTCTAAGATTCCATGACTCTGTGATTCAATTATTCTATAATTCTATGACTTTCTACATGCTAAGATTTAGAGAAGATTTTAGGAGAGGACAGCAATTAAGAGTAAACTACAAAAGGCTTTCATTTTCAAAGATTTGATCAATCACAAACTATGTCTACTCTGACAAACCAATGTGGGCTATCACACTCATTGTCAGAGAATTTTGGCATCACAGGGTGTTAGGGCAAAATGGTCCTTAGAGAGTATCAAGCTCAATCTCCTTATTTATAAGTATGAGCAAACAATTCTGGGCCAAAGCAGTGAAATGTTCATAGATTATGACATATCTAGCACTCTCCACATCACTAAAGTTAAATAAGAATGAAACTACACAAATTGCTAGTTTTAAGAGGATGTAATTATATAAAAGAGTTGGAGAAGAGGAAGAATGATAAGCCCTGGTATGTGAACTTTGGGAGTACCTAGGGCAGTGGATAGAATGGGTAGAGAACTCTTCCTGAGTTCAAATCTGGCCCAGACACTTATTAACTGTGTGTGCCCAAGGACCTGATTGCCTCAGTTTCCTCATCTGTAAAATGACATAGAGAAGAAAATAGTGAACCACTCCAGTATCTCTCAAGAAAACCCCAAATGGAGTCATGAAGATCTAGACATGACTGAAATGACTCAATAACAAGCAAGAGTGAACTGTATTTTCTGGTGGTATGGAACAAAGTACATTGAACCAGGAGTCAGGAGATCTGAGTTCTACTCTCAATTCTGATGCTAATTTGCTTTGCAACCTTGGACAAAATGACTTCAGCTCTGTGCACCTTTGTAACTGGATCTATAGAATGAAGATCTCAAATGATCATTCTTGCTTGAAAAGCTTTTGTTGCTGTAATTACTATGACTAAAATCATAGACTTCTGAATCCTGTGTCTAGTGATTCATCTTTCTATATCTCTATTGGTGCACTGAAGAGATTATAAGGAAAAGCTGCTACCCTTGGAATGAGATTCCAACCTATATTCAAGTGACTATTTTTTAAAAAATTCTAAACCAGCCGAACTGAGTTGCAATGTCTTTTTCTTAATAAGAGATATAAATGTATGTGTGTATACATACATATGAAGTGACTTTCAGTTGCCCTTCAGTAAGAACCAATCTAAATTCTAAGCTCAGAATGTCTATGAGACAGATTGAATAGTAGCTTTGAGTACTGTTTCTGACGAAGTCTGTCTTGCTCCATTTTCTCCTGAAGTTATACCTAGCAAATCAACTTGAAGTGACTATATGCCAAGAAAAAGAGTAATCTACCAAAGAATCTGGGAAATTGATCAATGGAACTGAAATCTGTTATGGATATGTATTTTTGTACATGCAAATGCTTTGGGGGACAGAACAATTCAGAATGATTATTATCCAATCAGTAATCAACAAGCATTTATTAAGCCCCTACTTTGTGTCATGGGCAACTAAGTGGTACAGTGGATAGAGTACCAGGCCTGGAGACTGGAAGGCTTATCTTCCTGAGTTTAAATCTGGCCTCAGATACTTTAGAAGCTGTGTGATCCTGGGCAAGTGACTTAACAGTTTGCCTCAGTTTCCTCATTTGTAAAATGAATTGGAGAAAGAAATTATAAACCACTCCAGTATCTTTGCTAAGAAAACCCAAAATAAAATCATAAAGAGTAGGACATGACTGGACAGCAACATGTTATACAAAAAAAATGAAATAGTTCCTCCCTTCAGGGAGGACATGGGTATTCTGAATTTCAAAAATTTCACATTCATAAAATTTTGTCTGTTCTAAGTCACACAATTATAAACTCTTATAGACACACACTCATGTTAATAGTTAGCAAGAACTGGAAAGTCCAGCCTATGGTGAAGCAGAAGGGGGCAATGAATTTCCTTGGGTTTATTTTTCACTAAGCAACCTCAGAATGAAGCACAGACCTAGTCATTCCTTGCTGTCACCATTCTCATGGCTCCCCTTCTAGTTATACATCCTTGCCATCTATCCTGTCACTGAACCCTCTGAATCATAGGATCTCCATCCAAGACACTTACCCTTGTCATCTTGCTGCTGTCTTGATGCTGCCACCTCAACCCATCATACCCTTTTCTATCACCTCTTAATGTGGAAATTGTATTCAAATCAATGCTAACATTGCTTTGGGAAAAGGAGTCTCAGTCAGTTTTCAATGACTTCAGCTACCATTCCTTGGACTTTTCAGAGTGAAACTTGCTTTTCTTGTTCATCATTCCCTCTGGGGAATGTGTTCTCCCCCACTATTAGAATATACGCTCTTTGGGGGAAGAGACTGGCTCATTTTGCTATTTTATCCCTAGTATTTAGCAGAGTGCTTGACAATTTAATAAAGGTTTTTCATTATGAATGTTTTTCATTATTTATAATACCGTCTTGGGCAATTCTCTTTGAGACTTGCATTGAACATCTCTGTGAGCCTCAATAGCCTTATGTGTAAAATGGAGATTTACAGTAATAAAGAATTGTTAAAAAAAAAAAAAAAAACACCCAAGCTGTCCATAATATATTTGGGGCCGCTAAGTGGCGCAGAGAGTAAGAGCGCCCGCGCGCGCCTCGGAGTTGGGATGACCCGAGATCAAATCTGGCCTCAGAAAATGAGCACCCACACACAAATAACAATTGGCCGGGTAACCTTGAGCAAGTTACTTAACCCCAATTGCTTTTTAAAAAAAAGTAATAAAGAATTGTTATGTTAATAATAACAATCTTATACAACTGATGTAAAAACATTTTAGGAAGCAAATGAAGGAAAGCATGGTGAAGAGCATATGGGTGAAGCTCAAGAGGGAGGAATCAAAATTTATATTATAATTAAAATATATTTCATCACTCTTGTACAGAAAGGGGAGCTAGCTGACGAGTTCAGGAAACAAATCACAAACTTGTCACAAATCCATGATATGTTACTGATGGAGGACTTCAATTAGCTTCTATCTGCTGTAAACTACCAAAATCAGAGTAGCTAGTGATATCTTAGATCAGACAATGATAAACGCACACTTTAAAAGGTAAAGAAATCAAAAGGTGGAAATTCTAGATATGATTTTTACAAATAAGAAAGAGCTGATTGCTTGGAGTAGAAATGATAGCTGCTTTGGGAAGAAGTAACAATTCCACATCAGAATTTGTGGTAATATAAAAAAAAAATCTAGGAATTGTCTGACATGTACCCTAAATCTGGCTAGATTTGGAGAGAGATTTCAAAGGGTTCAGAAAAGTAGTACACTATGGCTTAAAACAGAAAGGAGAAGTAAGCTGGAGTTGAGGGAAGTGGAATGGGAAACTTCCGAGAATAAAAGGGACAAAAAGAATCAATCTAAACAAGGAAGAAAGGGGACTGTTATTCAAAGAGAATGATGTGGATGCACCAGGAATACAACACCCAATTTTGATCTTACAAAGACATGAACAGAAGGTCTAGGTAAGAGGATCAATACAAAAGCATGACCCAGTAATTCCTGTAAGAATGTTAGAAATGGGGTGGTTAGGTGGAACAGTGAATAAAGCACCAGCCCTGAAGTCAGGAGGACCTGAGTTCAAATCCAGTCTCAGACACTTAACACAAAAACTAGCTTGTGACCTTGGGCAAGTCACTTAACCCCAATTGCCCTACATTCCCCCTCCAAAAAAAAAGTTAGAAATGTCAGCCCTCAGAATTAATAAGATATAAAGCTTGAAGTGATTTTAGTGCTTCTTTTTTTCCAATCTCTGGTTTTGCAAGTGTAGATTGGAAGCCTTGAAGCCTGAAGTGGCTTGCCTAATATTTTACAGAAAGTAAATAACAGAAACCTGTCCTCTACTGCCAAACTGAGAATTCTTCTCATTATTTCACAGGTGTCTCAGTAATGATGATTCACAATGATAAAGGACTTCGCAATTTACACAGTGACTTTCTCTGCAATAAGCCAATGAAGTAGTTGGGACAAAAAATATTATACCCATTTTATAGGTCAGTAATCTAAGGCTCTAAGAATTTAAGTCTATAGTAACACACCTAGTACATGTCAGAATCATGACTTAGCCGATGATTTTCTTCTCTTGCAGATAACATTGCTTACAAGGGAATATTTCGATGGCCCACATCTACTTCAAGGGGAGTGGAAAGACTCCCACTCTCCCTGTAGCTTGGGTCTGCTTTTTGGCAAGCTTCTTTCTGGTCCAAGGTCACCCAGATATAAAGCAGCAAAGTCTGGGCTGAAACCAAAGTCCTCTGATTCTCCTTCTAGCTCTCTCTCTCTCTCTCTCTCTCTCTGCATTATACTATTCAGCCTCTGATATGTATGCCAGACTTGCTTAACTTAGGAAAGGTTTTCCTGGAGCGTTGGCATTCGCTGATGTGCTCTGCTTATCCACTTATAGATTGAATGATTGGCCTGGCTTTGGGCTTTAGTATTCTGCATCCCCAATTCCGTTAGCTGTCTGATAGCTAAATCCTCCTGTGATCTTGTTGACCCACTATCAATAAAGAGGATGTCTGTTTAATGGCAGAAGTTTATTCTCTCCTTTAAATGTGTTCTCTCCAATGAAGACAGGAGGTGAAGAGCCCTTGCTCTGACATACTTAGTGTCAGAGCCAGAGGTAGCCAGAGCTAGGGATTTTTGCAGCTGGGCGGAAAAAGCAAGAAAGGCATTTTCAGATGAAAGGAGATGAGGGAAACATAGAGATCCAAGGTCATCAACCTCAACACGTTGGGGTGACCAGTGAGGAGCTTATCCCTACATATCACCTGATAGCTTCTCATTTCAGCTAATTAATCTCACTAATGCAGTCTTAGTGAAATGTGCCTTGGTTGATCCAGGGTTTCCCTAAGATGACAACCATGATGTGAAGGGAGAGTTATGTCATCATTTTTACCCACCAACTCTTTTTATCTCCTATCATCCTTGTTCAAATGTATATATGACTCTGAAAATGATTATGGTCGTCTCAAAGGACCAGGACCCTTCCCTCAGATGTACAGGTAGCAGCAGAAGCAAAGGATGCAGAGAATGGCTATAGTTCTAAGACCTCATTTTTGTCTTGCTATTCTCCAAGGAGAACTAGGCACATAGGGAAGAAGGCTTATTGCGATACATCCAACCCTCTCAAAGATGATCAGATGCCTCCAGTTCTCCCATCTAAGATCTCATTTGATATTCACAACTATTTTTTGAGGTAGGTGCTATAGCTATCAATTTCTCCATTTAGAGGTGAGGAAAAACTCTCAGTTTAATTACCTTCCTCATGGCCACAAAATTAGTAAACAATGTACTAAGTATTGATGTAGTAAATGATGTAATAAACAATTAATAAGTGATAAGTAAATTATTTAAGCCCAGATCTCTCTTTATTCCAAGTCAAAATATTACGCCATTAAATTATGCTGCCATGTGTACTAATAGAGTCATAGGATTGGTAGGGACCTCAGAGATAATCTGGTATAACCCCAGGTGAAGTATAAATTGCCTCTATAATATCACTGAAAATGTACAAATTCTTATTGAACACCTCCAGTGAAAAGGGTTCAGTGTGAGATCTATTATTGGTTCTACCATTTACTTGAGGCATGACTTTAGGCAAATCACTCTTTCTTGTAGTTCAGTCAATTTATTTTTCAAAAATTTATAGTACCTAGGAAACTTACAAAGGTCATTTTAAGAATTCATAAAATAATATGGCGGGGGCAGCTAGGTGGCACAGTGAATGGAGTACTGGCCCTGGAGTCAGGAGAACCTGAGTTCAAATTCAACCTCAGACACCTAACACTTAATAGCTGTGTGACGTCAGGCAAGTCACTTAACCCCAATTACCATGCTTTTCCCCCTCCAAAAAGGAAACAAACAAGAATATGGTAGTTTTATACCTGTCACAAAGGGATAATCCTTAAACAAAGAAAAGAATGAGCAAAAATTATATATATATATATATGTAAAGTAAAACTTGAAAATATCATTTACATAAAATTTTTTAAAGTTTTGGCAGAAACAAAATCGCCAGTTAGAATAAGGAAGAGCTGATGGTGGGGGGAGGAATCTATGAGGAAAATCTAGCAGTCAAGTTATATAGGCAATGGGCAAAAATGTCTAAAACCAAGATCTATTCCCTAAATGATGAAATGTCAAATGAATGGATAAACAGCTCTAAAAAGAATTGCAAACTATCACAGATTATATTTTAAAATGCTCTAAATCTCTAATAGTAAGAGAAATGCAGTTTAAAATTTTGAAGTTACACCTCCCACTCTGAAAATTATAAACATGACAAAGTTAAAAACAAACAAACCAGTAATAGTCATTGTTAGAGTAGCTATGGGAAGATAAACTGATGCTATTGGTAGAGTTGTGAACTGGTCCATTTATTCTAAAAAATAATGGAGAACTGTGTGAGAAAGCTTGTCACCTTTTTGATACTCTTTGCCTAGTGACCCTGCTACTGAGTCTAGACCCCAAGGGGATCAATAACAGAAAGAAAAGCCCATGTATAACACAATATTGACAGCAGCTTTTTTTATAATAGCTAGAAAGTGGAAACAAAGTGGCTGCTCATTGATTGGCAAATGGTAAACAGATTGTGATATAAGCAAATCATGTCATATTATTATATCACAAGAAATGATAATTATGAGAAATCCAGACAAATATGGGAATATTTTAATGAACTAATGCCGAAGGGGAAGGAGGAAAGGAATAAGCATCTATATAAGGCTTACTATGTGCCAGGTACAGTACAAAGTGCTTTTCAAAATGTGTGTGTGTGTGTTATTTCATTGGATACTCACAACCCTGTGAGGCAGCTGCAAAATGATATGAGCAAAATAATGATAAATAAATAAGGAGGAAAACATGCCCAATGATTATAATAATGTAAATGAAAAAGACACTAAAAGTAAATTGAACTCCCAGTGATTGCAATGATGGTTTTCACTTATAGAGACTAGATGATGGAAAGCTTCTCTCTCCCTGAGAGTGCTGGAGGATTGCAGGATGCTATTTCAGATGTGGTCACTGAGTGGCTGATTGTGTTAACTGCTTTCCTTTCTTCTAAGATAGTTCAATGGCAGAATGAGGGGAAGTGGAGAGTAAATAGCAGTAGTATATCTAGGAATGTATTAAAAAATTGGCCTTGATACAACTTTCCTTTTTCTTTTAAAAAATTCAATGAGATAAGAGATAGGAAAAATGCTTTGAAAAGCTAAAAGTGCTATTCAGACACCAAGCTTGTCAAAATCAAAATGGTGACTATAAACCTTTAAAAAAACTTGACTTCTGTGCACACTTTGGTGTTTTTTAAGCTTTGATCAGAAGAAAGGTTTCCAACATAATCACAAGAGACTCTCCATGGTCATGTCATACCCACCTTAATTATATGCCAGTGCTCATAGGTAATGTTCTAAAACCACGCCAAAAGATACAATACAGTCAGGGATGGTGCAAAGGAATTTCTATTTTCAGCTTCTTTGCCCTGAATTGGGTAAGTCCTTATCCTAAAACTCAGGGGTGGTCTCTGAGCTATGCTTTGTGGATAAATCTCCTTCTTAAAAAGCTCTTTAAAGGAAATCTAAAAAGATAGCAGGAGTTCACATTCAATTCAATTCAGCAAGCATTTTTAAGACCCTGGAAAGTGTGAAGTGGTACACTTGGCACTAAAGACACAAAGACAGAAACAATACAACAAGACCCAGTCTCTATCCTCAAAGGCCTTATATTGCACTGGAGGAGAGAGGGAGAGACACAATCAATACATAGATAAGTTAATATAAGATAATTAGGGAAGGAATAGAGCACTAACTGTTAGATCATGAAAGCTCTCTTATAGAAAATGACGTTTGAGTGCAGGCTAGAGGGAAGAAAAGGATTCTAAGAGTCGGAAGCAAGGAAGGAGAGGACTCTAGGCTTAGGGCAAAATCCCTGTGATGTGAGAGGTAGAATGGCAAGGTTAGGGAAGATTATACAGGCTAATTTAGCTAGAACATAGTATTTGTGAAAGTGTACAACGTGAACTAAATCTGGAAAGGTAGAGTGGAAGCAGACAGTGAAGGCCTTTAAATGCCAAGCTGGGGGATCTCTATTTTATACTAGAGGCAATAGTGAAACAAGTCAGTCCTTGGTTTAGGAAGATTGTTTTAGCAACAGTGTAATGATTAGAGTGAAGAGATTAGATTCAGGAAGACCTGTGAAGAATCTATTACTATAACCCAGTGTAGTGCTAATGCAATATTTACAGTACCCACAATCACAGTAAAGACTATGACTATAAGTATCCCGTGATATTTGATCACAAAATATACCAGATTCTCCAGGTAGAGGATAGAACTGAAACATTTATTTAGACACCAGAGAATCAAATCCCCAAACCAGTCAGCTGATTCCATTGTAGTACCAAAGACATTAAGAATCCATAATAGTGCTGACAGCCACAGCATCCTTCCCACAAACCAATACAATATCTACTCATGAGCCTATCTGACTCCTTGCCTGAGCATCCTCTCTCCCCCACCATCTTACTAGCTCTGGCTATCAGCTTCCTGTGGGCTCTGCTTCCCTTCAGCAAACTCCTCCCACCACAGACTCCATGTGACTACATTCAGCCTATTAGGGGGCATAGTTTACTTTCAAAACAGGGGAGGTCTTCAAACTACCCCCTCGGTCTGTTAAGGGGCAGGAAAAATCTTCAAATTCCCATTCTCGTTATACCTAGGAAAGAAAATGGAAAGTCCAAAGCTAGGTTAGTAGCAGCTGGAGTCCAATAGGATGTAGAGGGAAAGCTTAGGATTTTCACTTGAGACATAGTGATCGAGATGTTTATGGGCATCTATTTAGAGATGGACAGTAGGCAGTTACAGGATCCTGAAACTCCAGAGAGTGACAAGGGTTAGATCTGTAAATTTAGGTATTATCTGAATAGAGAAGATAATTGAATCCACTTATGCTTATAATCCCATTAAGAGAATGGATATAGAGAGAAAAGGAGAAGGTTCAAGAGAGAAACTTGAAGGGGAGCCATGATTAGGAGATGGGATATTGATGGTGATTTAGCAAAAGACACTGAGAAAGTCCAATCAAATATATGGAGGTGAACTAAAGAAGAAAAGTTCTGTGAAAGCCTGGGATAGAGAAAATGTCCAAGAGAAGCAGGTGTTTAGCAGTATCCAAAAGCTGCAGAGAGGTCAAGAAGTTGAGGACCTAATGAAGGTCATCAGATTTAGTAGTTAAGAGTTCATTTGTAGCCTTGGAGAATATAGAGTCAGCATAATGGTGGTGACAGAAATCATGACTGTTAGGTTGAGTTGGGTTGAGAATTGAGGGGGAGATGAAGGAGTAGAAGCAAGAATATATACAGTCTGGCTTTGAAGAAAAGGAGAGATAAAGTATGGTAGTTTCAGGAGAT
The DNA here is from genome assembly GCA_011680675.1 of Gymnobelideus leadbeateri. NCBI lineage: Eukaryota > Metazoa > Chordata > Mammalia > Diprotodontia > Petauridae > Gymnobelideus > Gymnobelideus leadbeateri. The sequence continues at coordinate 90,523 of WOXC01007148.1, read as the reverse complement.
GGTACAATTTAATGAAAACTTTCCAAGGATAGGGGAGATGGAGAAGTGTTTGTAGGCAGGTGGAGTGCATAAGGAAATCTGAAGATAAAAAAGAGGAGTAAGCAAAGGGTCAAACTGCTAGGGAGATGAGAAGGGATAAAAAAAGTATGTATAGAGTCATTGGCCTAGGCCAGGGGAAGAACTACCCCTTCAATAGACACTGGAGAAGAGATAATAATAATAATAGGGAGAAGGGAAGGGGGATAATAATGAACGAATGATGAAAAGTCATTTGTTATACTTACTACATACCTGACAATGTGACAATATGTTAACTGCTAGAGATACAAATATAAAAAGCAGAATAGTTCCTGACCTTGTATTAAAATTTAAGGATCTTACATTCTAATAGGTAAGACTACACATATAGGGGTGTGGTGGCTAAGGAAAGGTGTTTGGGAAGTCACAAAGATGGCGAGAGGAGTAACAGGGTTTTACTGGTATATCATTTACAGGAGTATCTATTTAAATAATTTATAAGATTACTATTCCCAGAGCAAAAGGTGAAAAGGTATGTGTGTGTGTGTCTGTGTGTGTGTCTGTGTGTGTGTGTATGTGTACACATGTACCTATGTGTAGCAGGGGAGAAGGTTGGAAGGGGGAGCAAACAAAGCATGGTAAGAATATGACTGGAAGGAATCATGGAAGGTCTGTAGATGCCTAGATACTGAACTCTCTCCATAGGGCCCTATTTATTGGATGGATGGTGATGAACAGGAGTCATATACTGAAAGCTGAATTAGTGATAGTAATAATGCATAATGGAATTAACATTGAACTTAGGGCCAGAAGACTTTAATTCAATTATTAATGTTTCAACTTACTAGCTATATGACCTTGGGGAAGTCAGTTTCTTTTTCTGAATTTCAGTTTCTTCACATAAAAGTTGTTGTTTTTGTTCTTCATTCTCAAAGAGGACCATGACATCAGGAAGGTGACATCTTGACTTGCAAGTGAATTGGATTTAAGTAAGAGAGGGCTGTTCAAAGTCACCAGACTTACTTTCTTCTCTGGAGCTATTTGGTTCCAGTGGCCAGATATAGATTAGGATGACTGGAAATGGTTCCTGAATAAAAGAAAACACTTTATGGGATCCATCATCTCAAAGTTATGACTTCTCAGTCCAATAGTAATAATCACAATGATTCCATACATCCTTATCTCAGTGGATTCTTTTTCATGTCCTTCCAGTAGAGGATTACACTTGTAATTATGATTGACATTCACATAGTACTTTAAGATTTGTAAAGGTTTTACACATATTATCTCATATGAGCTTCACAACACCCCACTGATGTAAGTGTTGCAATCATTTACATTTTCAAATAAAGAAACTGAGGCATACAGAGGTCAAGTGACTTGCTCAGGGTCACACAGCTAGAGAACATCTGAGGATATGAGTATGTGTTCCCGATGCTAAATCTCAGTATCTATCTACCAGGTACAACATTACATCCCCCATCTCTTCAAAGCCCCAGAGACCTTTCTGTGAATTGAAACACTCTGTGGATATCAGAGTAGGATTCAGACTGGCCATTTGTTAGCTCTTCGTGATTATGGGGCCCACCAGTTTTGCCAAGTATACATTTCCTGGATGGAATCTTTCACATTATTTTTTGGTCTATGTTAACAGAGCCTTTGCCTCTGAGATGATGATGATAAAAACAGTTAGCATTTATATATCCCTTGAAGTTTGCAGAGTACTCTACAAATACATTCTCATTTTATCCTTACTACTCGAGGAGTTGGGCTATTATTATTGTCATTGTATAGGTGGTGAAACTGAGGCAGAGGGCAAGAGACTTGCTGGTCACATAGCTAGTATTTTAGGCTAGATTTGAACTTGGGTCTTCTTGAAAACAGCTTCAGTACACCATTCATACCTCTGGTAGGTGGGCTTTCTGGGTCCTTTTCAGGACTGATCATCCACACACACACACCCAACTTCACCCAACTTCACCCAACTCTCAACTCTGCCTCCAAGGAACTGTGGCATGCTCAGCACCTATCCCCCAATAATATCGTCTCAGCAGATGGGTTAACCAGGTTAAACTTGGCAGGTCTCAAACCTGATGGTGAATTAGGGAGAACAATTTGTTCCAATGACCACAAAAGAGACTGAAGCAGGCCTGGAATGCACTCACTCCTAAACTGTTAGAAACTTGCCTCTTAGAAACCCCAGTTTTGTCAAGGGTACAAAGTGTTTCATTTCTGTCTTTGTGTCTCCAGCACTTAGCAATGTATCTGCTGATTAAATGATGAATTGATTATTATTCTGTTCATTGTAGGTGATTTGTTACTCTGGGGATAGGATCTCTGATAATAAAGGGTTTTTCTGAAATTCATCCTCTTTTAGCAGTGACTGTCTCATCTTGCTCAGTGCTTAAAGTTACAAAGCCACGAATAAAACATGATAATGCAGAATTGCAATAAAGTTCAATGCTTTTCATGAAGTTATAACAGGAAGGCTGGTAAGCCAGGGATAAGATAGTGTAGATAAGGAAATCAAGGGACCTGGGTTCTAGTCCTGGTTCTGACGCTAACTGTGCAATCCTGGAAAATTTGCTTTAATTCTCTGCCTGAAGTTATTCAGGGAAGTTAAATTAGGTGACATATAAAGTCATTTCTCACTTTAATGTTCTGATTATAAGCTGTTATCTTTTTTTTTTTTTTTTTCACAAAAAGAACCCAGGGGCGGCTAGGTGGCGCAGTGAATAGAGCTCCAGCCCTGGAGTCAGAAGGACCTGAGTTCGGAGGCAGCCTCCAACACTTAATCCACACACACACACAAAAAAAACCTAGCCGTGTAACTTTGGGCAAGTTACTTAACTCCAATTGCCCTAAAGGGGCGGCTAGGTGGCGCAGTGAGTAAGAGCTCCGGCCTCAGAGTTGGGATGACCCGAGATCAGATCCAGCCTCAGAAAATGAGCACCCATACACAAATAATGACTAGCCATGTAACCTTGAGCAAGTTACTTAACCCCAATTGCTTCAAACAAACAAACAAAAAAAAGAACCCAGATTTAGACCTGTAAGGGACCTTGAAAGTTCTTTTATAAATGAGCAAATTGAGACCCAGAAAGGGAAAGTTGACTTCCCTAAGATCACACAGCTAGGGAGGCAGAGCAGGATTTTAAATCTAGCACCTCAATTAAACCTAGTGCTCTTTTCCCTTTGCTAGAAACAATAAATCATCTTGCCTATTTTATTCTTTTGCCTTCCCATCTGGGATCACCTTCCATTTACTCTGTGTGTAGCTCATCTGTACCTAGTTATCTGCATGTAGTCTCCTCCTTGTGAATAGATTGGGGGTAGGGGCAGGGGAGGAAAGCACCTGATATGCTGGCATGGTGGAGAGATTAGTCAAAGAAGTCCCAAAATAGTATAGCCAGGTTAGAAATGAGGACTTTACTTCCATAGGCATCAGTTTTACCATATTAAGAACAAGAGAGTCAGACTAGATTAGTTGAAAGATCCTCCCAGTTCTAATTTTATGATCTTATTCAACAAGTATGTATTAATGGCCTACTATGGGCCAGTAACTGGGCTAGATGCTGAAGATAAAAAGACAAAAGTAAAAGAGGTCTCATTCTCTCTCTTTTTTTGCAGGGCAATTGGGGTTAAGTGACTTGCCCAAGGTCACAGGCTAGTTTTTGTGTTAAGTGTCTGAGGCTGAGTGAACTCAGGTCCTCCTGACTCCAGGGCCAGTGCTCTACTCACTGCACCACCTAGCCTTCTCTAACAGGTCCTATTCTCAAAGAGATAACAGTCTACTCAGGTAGGGGGAAAGATGAATTCCACTTGTAAGTCATAGCAATTGAGCTGAACTTTGTTATGTTCTAGGGATTTGAAGAGGGGAAGGTGATGAGGAAAAAATTTCAAGGAATGGCAGATAACCTGTGAAAGCATAGAAAGACAGGAGATAGAATGCTATGTGTAAGGGACAATAAGGAAAGCAATTTGGTTAGAATATATGTATATGCATATGCATATATATGTATATGTATACAGACACACACACACACACACACACACACACACACACACACACACACACACATAGTGAAGGAGAGAAAATAAGTTATTCCAGAAAAAAAAATAGGTAGGAGTCTGATTTGGAAAGACTTTAAAGGCTAAAGAGAGATGTTTGTATTTTATCTTAAAGGCAAAAGAGAATTGCTGAAACTTCTTGCATAATATACAGTTAGACCTATGCTTCAAGAATACCAATTTGGCAACCATTAAGTGAAGTGATGGTGGGCAGGGGCTTGTGGCAGGGAGACGAATTAAGAATATCTCACAATAGCCCAAGTAAGAGATGGTGACCATTTGGGAAAGGGATGAATGTGAGAGATGTTGTGGAGATCGATTCAATAAGACTTGGCAACTGATTAGAAAAGGGTATTAAGGGAGAGTGAAGAGTTGATTGCTGAGACTGAACATTTGGATAACTGAAAGGATGATGGTAACCCCAACAGCAAAAACGGGAAAATTGTGGAGAGGAGGTTCAAAGGGGAAAAGAATGAAGTTTTTTTGAACATGTTGGGTTTCAGGTTTCTACAAAAATTAGAACTGGATATATAGATTAACTAGGGAAGCATCTGCAAAGAGATGATAATTGAAACCATGCAAGCTGATTAGATCACTAAAGACAGAGTATGGATTCAGAGGAAAAGAGGACACAGGGAATACTCTTACATAGAAGATGAAACTTAGATGATAAACTTGCAAAAAAGACCTAGGAATAGAAAGAAAAATATGAGAATCAGGAAAGATGAGGTACTCGAAAATCACGTAGTCAACAGTTATAAATGTGGCCAAGTTAGTTATAAATGCTGGTGAGAGATGAAGTATGGCAACTGAAAAAGTCCATTGCATTGTCAATTAAGAGATAGTTGGTGACCTTGAAGAGAACAGTTTCAGCTGAGTGGTGAGCTCATAATCCTATTTAAAAAGGGATTGAGAAATGAGTAGGAGGTGAAAAGTGGAGGAAACAAGTGTAGACAACCTTCTGAGTCAAGTGAAGGGTGTTTTTAAATCTGTGACAGATCTAAGCATGATTATAGATAGTTGGGAGGGAAGTAGTGCACAAGGAGAGATTGAATATGAGAGAAACTGAGAGAAATAGAGACAGAGAGAGGCAGAGAGAGAGGGACAGAGAGAGACAGAGACAGAGAGACAGAAAGAGACAGAGACAAAGACAGAAAGACACAGAGACAGAGAGAGAATGAGAAAAAATGAGAGAGAATATAAGAGAGAAATATGAGAGAGATAGAAATAGAGAGAAAGAGAGAACTATACAAAGAAAGGATGACCAAAATTGCATTTTTGTGAAAAACAGAGGAGGTATGGAGATAAAGGACATAAATGCCAGGATTGGTCTTGGGAGGAAGGACCATCTCTTCCTCTCAGACTAGCAAAGGAGGAAATGACATTGGATGATATTGAAAACATTGGAGAATTATTAGGGGGAAGAGAAAAAAAAAACTCTAGTGATGGCATTTTTTAACGCATAAGTTAAGGTCTTCCTCTGAAATGAAATGGGAAAGGATAGTGCTTGAGAAAGGAGCAAAAGTTTCAGAACAGGTGCTGTGGGAAGTGAGATAGAGAGTAAATGAGAAAAGACTGAAAGGATTAATGTACAGCATTGAGGGCTCGGTTTAGAGTAGGTAGCATAAACTGCGTTAGACTCAGTAGGTACATTTTTGTGACTTCCAGAGGAGTTCAAAAATCTAAAAAACACAAAGTCAGAAAGTAGGAGAAATGCATGGGAAGTAAATAGTAAAAAGAAAAGGGACAAAACATTTAAGGGTTAGAAGACAAAGGAGAATTGGTTAACTGAGATTGCCAAGGTAGTAAAGTTGGACCAGAACTCACTTGATGATGGGGAGGGAGAAAGAGAGAAAATGAGAGAGAGACAGAGAGAAACAAAGAGACAGAGACAGGAGAGAGATAAGAGAGAGAAGGAGGGAGAGACATTATAGGTCATAGTGAGGAAAGGGAATAGATTCAGGAAGGGTCAGGCACAAGGAGAGATGGAAGGATAGGAAGTTGCGGTCAGATACAGGAAATTTCAAATCTAGAGCATGGAGTTAGAACTTGTGGGCAATACAGTCAAGGGCATGACCACCCTATGAATGGCTGAGGTGGAGCCAGGTTACTAGACATGAAGTTGATAAATTGAGGAAACTCCAATGTGTTTGAGGACATATCAATATGTATATTTATGTTTCTAAATATCAGAATAGAGGATATGGTAGAGAAGAATACTGTAAACTATATACTATGATCTCACAGATAATGTAATATTGTATATTATAGTTATTTGTACTGTACATTTTAAATACAATACATTTTATAAATATATATTTTACAAATAATACTTTTTCCTTGTTACATATAAAATTATTTTTAACATTTAAATTTTTTATTTAATTTATTTTTTTAAATTTTATTTATATATTTACTTTTAGTTTACAGCATTTAGCTCCCCAAGCTTTTCTCCCTTTCCCTCTCCCTCCCTCTTCCCCCCATGGCAGCATGCAATCTGATATAGATTCTACACATACCTTCACATTAAACATTAGTGAAGTTATAAAGAAGGATTATGACCAATGGAATGAACAGCAAGAAAGAAGGAAGAAAATAAAACAAAAAAGAGAGCAATTAGTTTGGTTCAATTTGCATTCAGACTCTGTAATTCTTTCTCTGGAAGTGGACAGCCCTTTCCATCATGAGTCTTTTGGAGTTGTCTTATAGCCTTGAATTTCTGAGAGGAGGCCAGTCTATTAAATTAGTCATCACAGATGTGATGTGTCTGTAATTGTGTACAATGTTCTCTTGGTTCTGCTCCCCTCAGTCAGCATCAGTTTATATGAGTCTCTCCAGGTTATTATGAAGTCCGTCTGCTCCTCATTTCTTACAGCATAATAGTCTTCCATTACATTCACATACTACAACTTGTTCAGCCATTCCCCAATTGATGGGCATTCCCTTGATTTCCAATTCTTTGTCACTACAAAAAGAGCTGCTATAAATATTTTTATACAAACAGGCCTTTTACCCACTTGTAACCCCCTCCCCCAACCCCATTCAGTCTTTTCTTGAAGACCTCTAATGAGGGAGAGCTTATTATCTCCTGAGGGAGCTCATTTTGCTTCAGCTAGATCTCATTGTTAGGAAGATTTGTTTGGTTTTGTTTTCTTTCACAAAGTTTGTCTCTCTTTACAACTTCCATCTGCTGTTCCTAGTTCTGTTTCATGATGCCAAGGGAATGTTTGATTCATCTTCCACAAATCAGCGTTACAAATACCCTAAGACAACCATCAATCTCCCCTCTTCTGCTAATCTCCTCTTTTCCAGGCTAAACATTACTGGTCCTGAGAATTGGAGCCAAGATGGCAGAGTAAAGGCAGGGACTCAAGTGTCTGAGCTGTCCCCCAAACCCCCTCAAATACCTCTAAATAATAACTCTAAAGAAATTCTAGAGTGGCAGAACCCATAAAAAGCCAGAATGGAACAATTTTCCTGCCCAAGACAACTTAGAAGGTAGGTAGGAAAGATCTGTTGCACCACACAGAGAGAGGAGCACATTCCAGTGGCAGGCCAAGCCAACACAGAGCAGACCCCAGCAAACCAGGAGCAGACCTGGGGTAATTGAATCACAGTTACAGTCACAGCTGTCAGAGCAGACCTCTCAGTTTACAAATGTTAAGAATATTGGACAATAGGTCAGAAGGAGATTTACAAGTGTCTCTTTGCTGACAGCAGGAGCTGGACTCTGTCGTACTGCCTATACTTAGATCTGAGTTGAAGTTGTGGGTCTTAATCCCACCAAAGAGAGGAAGAGCACCAGTACAGCAGAGCCTGTGGCCACAGGGGAGCAGGGAGCCTGGTCATAGTTTCAGGGGTAAAAAGAGTGCTTGTAGTCACTCACAAACCAGAACACAGTTCAGGAGAGCAGTAAACACACCTCTCTCTAGATCATACCACCTTGGAAGAGCCAAAAACTTACAGGTCCCCAGAATTACCTCTGAAAACAGCTGCACCAAAAAAAACCAAACAAAAACAAAACCTGATGCTTGGAACACTGCCCCCTCCACTTGAATATGATTGTGATGGAATACTATTGTGCTTTATGAAATGAGAAGCAGGATGCTCCCAGAAAAACTTATAAAGACTTACATGAACTGATGCAAAGTTAAATGAGAAGAAGCAGGAGAACATTGTATAGTAACAGAATTATTGTATGATGATCTACTATTAATAATATAACTATTCTCAGCAATACAATGATTCAAGACAATTCTATAGGACATATGATCAAAGGTGCTGTCCTTTTCTAGAGAAGGAACTCGTAGAACCTGAATGAAGATCAAAACTACTCTTTCTTTATTTTCTTTGGGGTTTTTTTTCCTGTGTTTTCTTTCACAGAATGACTTATGTGGAAATGTATTTTTCATGATTACATGTATATAACCTATGTCAAATTGCTTACCTTCTCAATGTGGGGGGGGAGGAAGGGGAAGGAGGAAGAGAATTTGGAATTCAAAATTTGAAAAAAAAAAGAATGTTAAAATTATATTTTACATGTAATTGGAAAAAAATAAAATACCAAATGAGATTAAAAAATAAAACATTCCTAGTCCTTCAACCGATTTTCTCATGGAAGGATCTTGATACTCTTCTTCATCCTGGCTGTCCTTCCATTAACATTCTCTACATTCTTATAGTCTCCCTAAAAACAGGAACCAGGGGCGGCTAGGTGGCGCAGTGAATAGAGCTCCGGCCCTGGAGTCAGAAGGACCTGAGTTCAGAGCCGGCCTCCGACACTTAATCCGCACAAACAAAAACCTAGCCGTGTAACCTTGGGCAAGTTACTTAACCCCAATTGCCCTAAAGGGGCGGCTAGGTGGCGCAGTGAGTAAGAGCGTCGGCCTCGGAGTTGGGATGACCCGGGATCAGATCCGGCCTCAGAAAATGAGCACCCACGCATAAATAATGACTAGCCGCGTAACCTTGAGCAAGTTACTTAACCCCAGTTGCATTAAAAAAAAAAAAAAACAGGAACCAGAACTCAACACAATTACAGATATGGCATTGCTTAAATTAGAGATGCTTGAAGGAAACATGACAACTTTAGAGTCATTCTTGAGTCCTCCCTCTCCCTCATATCATTTATCCACTCATTACTTATTTTAATAACTCATTATCTGTTTCAATATCTTTTTAACTGGCCTCCCTGCACCTAGACTAAGATGATATTTCCATGTTCCCCTAATCACAGTGCTTTGATAACTCTTTATTTATTGCTCTGGGATCAAATGCAAACCTCCCTTTGGGGTTCACAACAAGATTCTCAGATTTTTATATATTATTCTTTTTCATATACCCTACAGTCAAGCTAACCTGGCCTTTTGTCTTTTTTACAATTTATCTCCAATGTCTGGAATACACTCCTTCCTTATCTTTATCTCCTGGAATTCCTAGCTTCCTTAAAAATTTAGCTGAGAGAGACGGTTCTAGGAAGATGGTGGAGTAGTTCAGAAAATTTTCAGCTTTCCAAATTTGCTCCATAGAAAAATACATTGCCTCAGAAAGAATGTATAGTGGCCAAAATACCCCAAAATCAGGGTAAAGCAATTGTTCTCCTAAGACAACCCAAGAAGACCGCATGAAAGACCTGACCTCCAGAGGGAGACGTTCAGCCTGAATGAAGTTCAAACCAATTCCAGGCCATGTTGTGGTATCAACAAACAAGACATGGGGGCAGCTGGAGTTGGGAGGTGGCCTCAGTCTTAGAAACTTTTGTCTCAGAGATAATGCGGGGGTCTTACAGATGAGGAGGGGAAGACTAAAGGGAAGACTTCCACTGTTGAGGGACATCAAGCACAACTAGGCTGATAAGACACATCCTGGTCTATGACTACAGGGAGAAGGAGCTAGCACATACCTGGTAAGTGCAGTAGTGACAGTTGGAGACCCTGCTTGCTCTGGGCACTTGCAGGAAAGCAGAGTCCTTGGTTTTAGTCCCAAAAGAAGAGAGGACAGCCATAGTTTGCAGCCACAAGAGGGAATGCAGAGAGTAAAATAATTTGCAAGATAGTGTATCCTGTGACTCTACCAGGGCTTAGGAGATGAGATGAAAGCCCCAGGTTGAGCCCCAGGACAGATCTCAGAAGGGTCTGAGGCTTGGGGCATTACTTCCTCTGGACTAGAACTTGATCACATTAATAGCAGCAAAAAAATAAATAGATAAAAATGAGCAAGCAAAGGAGAAAGAACCCAAGCATGGATAGCAATTATGGGGATAGAGAAGATCTGGGTTCATCTCCAGAGGAATATAATAGAGCTAAAAATGCCCCTCTTTTTTAAATAAGAAATGTCAAATGGTCCCAAGTAAAAAAAAAAGATTTCTTAAAAGAAATTAAAAAGGACTTGAAAATCTATTAAGAGAGACTGAAGGAAAAATTAGGAAAAAAATAAGAGTAATCCAAGGAAATCAAGAAAATTATAAAAAGAAAGTCAACCGGGGCTGGTAGGTGGCTCCGTGAGTAGAGCGAAGGCCCTGGAGTTAGAAGGACCTGAGTTCAGATCTGGCCTCAGACACTTAATGCAAATACACACACATAAACTAGCCGTGTGACCTTGGGCAAGTCACTTAACCCCAATTGCCCTCCAAAAAGAAAAAAGAAAGAAAGTGAACCAACTTGAAATAAAGAACCAAAAACTTAAGGAAGAAAATAATTCCTCGAAAAATAGAACAGGGCAAAGGGAAGCTAATGATGTTCTAAGGCACAAATAAATAATAAAACAAAATCAAAAGAATGAAAAAATAGAAGAGAATATAAAGTGTCTCATCAGAGAAACAACTTATCTAGATAGCAGATAAAAGAGAAATTATATAAGAATAGTTTGACTGTAGGAAAATTATTATAAAAAAATAATCTTGGGGGAGGAGCCAAGATGGCAGAAAGGAAGCAGTAACCTCACTGAGCTCCTCAGTCACTAAGTCTCAAAGGGTGAATCTGAGCGGATTCTGGAGTGACGGAGCCCACTGGAAGATGGAGTGTGGCAGAGTCCAGACCAAGAGGTTGCCCAGTGTGTCCGGACAGGACAAGCACAGAGCGTGTGGGGTCTGCACAGCTCAGGCCTAAGAGCAGAAAAGCAAACTACACCAGAGAGAGGAAAAGCCCCAGCCTGCAGACTTACCAAGGACGAATAGCAGTCATCTCCCCTTCATCTCAGGAAGGGACGGGAGTGATCATTGGAGCCAGGTGGCCCCCAGGGGAGAGAGCAGCTTCTCTGGCTGCATTCAGCCCCCAGCCTGGAAGGTTGGAGACTGCCTGCCTGTATAATACAGGGGCTGGAAGGGCAAAGTAAATTCTAGCTGCTCAGATCCTCCCATCCCTCCTTCATGAAGCAGAAAACCCAAAGATAAATCTCCCACCCAGATTGAAATCCCAAGTTAATGGAAATAGACCCAGGTTTGAGAGTCTCCAAGAAGGGGTGTAACTGAGACAGCCAGGAGTCTGAAGAGAAGAGAGGGAGGGGTCCCAACAAGCCCCACCTCACCTCACCAACAAAAGCCTACTTATAGCCCAGGGGTATAGAGGCAGAAATCTGAAGTGGTCAGATGCACCCCCACCTACACATCTACATTCCTCACTGACTTCCCTGACTTAGCCATAAACTAGCCACCCAGAGGTATTCAAAGTCAAGGATCAGGCCCTAAACTCATAGCCTGAGAAACTAAGAAACAGGAAGTCACAATGGGAAAGAAAGAAGCTGAGAAGGAGAAGGGGAAGGCAAGAAAGTCTATTCGAGCCTACTATGCAGGGCAAGAACAACAAAATACACAGGACAATATAGACTCTCTACCCACACCTGAGACCACAGAAGGAAACATGATCTGGTCTCAAGCCCAAATAGCATTCCTGGAGGAGCTTAAGAAAAATTTTAAAGACCAAATCAGGGAGGCAGTGACCAACTTGGAAAAATGTCTCAGTGAAGTAATTGGAGAAAATACCTCCCTAAAAAAGGAACTTCAAAAACTAACTGAAGACCATAATTCGCTAAAAATTAGAAACAATCAAACTGAAACTCAGAACTCTATGATGCAGCAAGAGTCAATCAAACAAAACAAGACGATCGAAAAATTGCAAGAAAATGTAAAATATCTCACTAGAAAAATAACTGACCTAGAGAACAGATCCAGGAGAGACAACCTAAGAATTATTGGTCTACCAGAAAGCCATGATGAAAAAAGCAGCCTAGACAACATCCTCCAAGAGATTGTCAAAGAAAACTGTCCTGAGGTCCTGGAATCAGAAGATAAAATAGCTATCGATAGAATTCACCAGACTCCTCCTGAAAGAGATCCCAAACTGAAAACTCCAAGAAATATAGTAGCCAAATTCCAGAATTACAAGATTAAAGAAAAAATTCTACAAGCAGACAAAAAGAAACAATTCAAATATTGAGGAACTACAGTTAGGATCACACAGGACCTAGCAGCTTCTACATTAAAAGAGCAGAGGGACTGGAATTTGATATTTTGTAGGGCAAGAGAGCTAGGACTACAACCAAGGATTAACTACCCGGCAAAACTGAGCATAATCTTTCAGGCAAGGAGATGGTCATTTAATGAAATAAGAGACTTCCAGACTTTCCTGATGAAAAAGCCAGAGCTCAATGGAAAATCTGATCTCCAATTACAAGACTCAAGAAAGACATAAAAAGGTAAACAAGAGAAACACAGACTCACACATGCAGAAGTGCACACACCCACACCCACAAACACACGCTCATTACTTGGGATGCAACAAGAGCAAAATGTTCACATCCCTATATGTGGAGCTGATAACTGTCAATATTCGAAATCTTTATGATTATCATGACCTTCAAAAGGGTTATACTTAGATAGAGGGTGTGAGTATGAATGCACTAACCTGAAGTCTAAAAAAAAAACTATTAAGGGGATCAAAGGGACTGTAATGGGAAAAAGGAAAGGATGAGATAGGAAAAGGTAAAATATGCCATCTAAAGAGGCATTAAAACACACTATAGAAGAAGAGAAAGAAAGAGGGAGAGGAACATCATTTAAACACTATTCTCACTGGTTCTGGTCCAAAGAGGGATCAACTTATTCAGTGAAGTTTAAGATTCTAATGTGAATAGACACATAAATTCATTAAATAGAGGAAAAGGAGGGAGGGAGAGGAACACTGTTTGAAATTTATTCTCATTGGTTTGGAATCAAACGGGGAGTAATTTATTCTGATAAGTATAAAAACTTATTGTGTCCTATAGATATTGGAAGGGTAAGGGGGGGTGAAAAGGAGTAGAGTAAAGGGCGAGATTAGAAGGGAGGGAAACAGTAGTAAGGGGAGAGGATAGGTTAAGAAGGGGGATCACTGGGTAGGAACACTGAGGGAGGGGGTGGTCAAAAGGGAAAACTTCAAGGAAGGGAAGGGAGAAGGAAGAAACAAAAACATAAACAGGGGAGGGAATAGGATGGAGGGGAAGAGACAGATAGTCATCATGACTGTGAATGTGAAAGGATTGAACTCTCCCATAAAACAGAGGCAGATAGCAGAATGGATTAAAAACAACAATCCTACAATATGTTGTCTACAAGAAACACATTTGAAACAAAGGGATACCCACTGGGTAAAGGTAAAAGGTTGGAGTAAAATTTATTATGCCTCAGCTAAAGTAAAAAAAGCAGGGGTAGCAATACTTATCTCAGATAAAGCAAAAGCAAAATAGATCTAATTAAAACAGATAAGGAAGGAAACTATATCCTACTAAAAGGCACCATTGAGAATGAAGCAATATCACTACTTAATATATATGCACCAAGTGGTATAGCATCCAAATTCCTAGAGGAGAAGTTAAAGGAATTAAAGGAAGAAATGGATAGCAAAACCGTACTAGTGGGGGACCTTAATCTCCCCCTCTCTGAACTCAATAAATCTAACCTCAAAATAAACAAGAAAAAAGTTAAGGAGGTGAATAGAATCTTAGAGAGACTAGATATGATGGATCTCTGGAGAAAACTGAATGGGGATAAAAAGGAATTTACTTTCTTTTCAGCAGTGCATGGTACATACTCAAAAATAGACTATGTACTAGGGCATAAAAACCTCACAATCCAGTGCAGAAAGGCAGAAATAGTAAGCGCATCATTCTCAGATCATGATGCAATAAAAATTATATGCAATAAAGGGCCATGGAAAGATAGACTAAAAACTAATTGGAAATTAAACAATTTAATCCTAAAAAATTGGTGGGTCAAACAAGAAATTATAGAAACAATCAATAATTTCATTCAAGAGAATGATAATAATGAAACAACATACCAAAATTTGTGGGATGCACTAAAGGCAGTTCTCAGGGGAAGTTTTATATCCCTGAGTGCATACTTAATTAAAGCAGAGAGAAGGGAGGTCAATGAATTGGACATGCAATTGAAAAAGCTAGAAAAAGAACAAATTGAAAATCCCCAATTTAGTACTAAATTAGAAATATTGAAAACCAAAGGTGAGATTAATAAAATTGAAATTAAGAAAACTATTGAATTAATAAATAAAACTAAGAGCTGGTTTTATGAAAAAATCAACAAAATTGATAGACCCTTAGTCAATATGATAAAAAAAGAAAGAAGAAAACCAAATTATGAGTATCAAAAATAAAAAGGGTGAATCTACCTCCAATGAAGAGGAAATAAAAAAAATAATGAGGAATTATTTTTCCCAATTGTATGCACATAAATATGACAATCTTAGTGAAATGGATGGATATTTACAAAATCACAAATTGCCCAGATTAACTGAAGAGGAAGTGAATTACCTAAATAACCCCATCTCAGAAAAAGAAATCAAACAAGCCATCAATGAACTCCCTAGGAAAAAATCTCCAGGGCCAGATGGGTTCACTAGTGAATTCTATCAGACATTTAAAGAACAATTGATTCCAATACTCTACATACTATTTGGGAAAATTAGTGAAGAAGGAGTCCTACCAAACTCTTTCTATGACACAAATATGGTACTGATTCCTAAAGCAGTAAGAGATAAAACAGAGAAAGAAAATTATAGACCCATTTCCCTCATGAATTTAGACGCAAAAATTCTAAATAAAATATTAGCCAAAAGACTCCAACAACTTATCACAAAAATAATACACTCTGATCAGGTAGGATTCATTCCAAGAATGCAAGGATGGTTTAATATTAGGAAAACCATCAGTATAATTGAGCATATCAACAATAAAACTAGCAGAAACCACATGATCATCTCAATAGATGCAGAAAAGGCTTTTGACAAAGTACAACATCCATTCCTATTAAAAACACTAGAAAGTATAGGAATAAATGGAGCCTTCCTCAAAATAGTTGAAAGCATCTATTTAAAACCATCAGCAAGTATTATATGCAATGGGGATAGACCAGAAGCCTTTCCAATAAGATCAGGAGTGAAACAAGGGTGTCCACTATCACCCCTCTTATTCAATCTGGTACTAGAAACACTAGCAGTAGCAATTAGAGAAGAAAAAGAAATCAAAGGAATCAAATTAGGCAAAGAAGTGACCAAGCTAACACTCTTTGCAGATGATATGATAATATACTTAGAGAATCCTAGAGAATCAAGTAAAAAACTACTAGAGACAATAAATAAATTTGGCAAAGTTGCAGGATATAAAATAAACCCACATAAATCCTCAGCATTCCTGTACATCTCTAATGAAACTCAACAGCAAGAGATAGAAAGAGAAATCCCATTTAAAGTCACTGTAGACATTATAAAATATTTGGGAATCTACTTGCCAAAACAAACCCAGAATCTATATGATCACAACTACAAAACACTTCTCACACAAATAAAATCAGATCTAAATAGTTGGAAAAATATCAATTGCTCATGGCTGGGTCGTGCTAATATAATAAAAATGACAATTTTACCCAAACTAAACTATATATTTAGTGCCATACCAATCAATTTACCAAAAAACTACTTTGTAGAGTTAGACAAAATAATAAAATTTATTTGGAAAAACAAATGGTCTAGAATATCAAGGGAATTAATGAAAAGAAATGCTAGGGAAGGTGGACTAGCTATGTCAGATCTTAATCTGTATTATACAGCAGCAGTCATCAAAACTGCTTGGTACTGGCAGAGGTGTAGAGTAGTGGATCAATGGAATAGATTAGGCACAGGAGACCCAGCAGTTAATGAATATAGTAATCTATTGTTCGATAAACCCAAAGACCCCAGTGTAAGGGATAAGAATGCACTATTTGACAAAAACTGCTGGGAAAACTGGAATACAGTATGGCATAAACTGGGCATAGATCATTATCTAATACCATATACCAAAATCAAGTCTAAATGGGTGCATGATCTAGGTGTAAAGGATGATACTGTAAGCAATTTGGGAAAGCAAGGAATAGTTTACCTGACAGATTTATGGAGAGGGGAAGACTTTAGGACCAAACAAGAATTAGAGAGCATTACAAAATGCAAAATGGATAATTTTGATTACATTAAATTGAAAAGCTTCTGTACAAACAAAGCCAATGTAACCAAGATCAAGAGGGAGGTGGGAAATTGGGAAAGAATTTTTACAACTTGTGTCTCTGATAAAGGACTCATTTCTAAAATTTATAGAGAATAGAGCCAAGTCTTTATGAATACAAGTCATTCCCCAATTGATAAATGGTCAAAGATATGAACAGGCAGTTTTCAGAGAAAGAAATTAAAGATATCTATAAACATATGAAGAAATGCTCTAAATCACTATAGAATAGAGAAATGCAAATCAAAACAACTTTGAGATACCACATCTCTCCAGTCAGATTGGCTAAGATGAAAAAACAAGAAAGTGACAAATGCTGGAGAGGATGTGGACAAATTGGAACACTAATACATTGCTGGTGGAGTTGTGAACTTATCCAACTATTCTGGAGAGCAATCTGGAATTATGCCCAAAGGATAATAAATAAGTTCATACACTTTGACCCAACAATACCACTTCTAGTGTTATACCCCAAAGAGATCACAGAAGTGGGAGAAAGACCCATATGTACAAAAATATTTAAAGCAGCCCTTTTTGTGGTTGCAAAGAATTGGAAACTAAAGGGGTGCCCATCAATTGGGGAATGGCTAAACAAGTTGTGGTATATGAATGTAATGGAATATTATTGTGCTACAAGAAACAAGGAGGTGACAGATTTCATAATTACCTGGAGAGATTTATACAAACTGATGCTCAGCAAGAAGAGTAGAATCAGAAGAAATTTGTATACAATCACAGACATACCATATCTGTGATGACCAACTATGACAGACTGGACTCTTTTCAGCAATGCAGTGATATAAGTCAATCCTGAAAGACTCAAGAAAGAAAGAAATGTGCCATCCAGAGATATAACTAGAAAGAACTGAGCCTGAATCCTGATGGAAGCAAACTAAATGATCTTTTTCTTTTCATTGTTTGGTTTTATTTCTTCTTTACCATCTTTCATCCCACCTAGTACAATACACCTTTGTAATTGGAATCATGTCTAATATGAATGTATTTGCAGATCCTATACTGGACTATATACTGTCATGAGGGGAGGGAGGAGGGAAGTAAAGGAAATTTGAAAATCAAGGAACTATGGAATTGAATCTTGTTAACTGAAACTAAACTAATAAATTAATTTAAAAAAAATAAAAAGGTAAAAAAAATAATCTTGGGGGTGGAGCCAAGATGATAGCATAGAATCAGGAAAACTCCCTATGCCCCCTCTATAACCATCTGAAATAACTATAAAAAATGACTCTAAACAAACTTTAGGGATAGAGAACCCAAAAAGTGACAAAGCAAAAACAAACCTCCTACTGAAGGCAGCCTGGCAGGTGGACAGGAAGGGCCATTGCAGGATGCTGGGAGCCCTGTGTGAGCCTGTAGTTTTAGCCTCAGGGGACTTCGCGAGAGTGGATCACCAGCAGCTGTGGCAGTTTCAAGAATTATCAATCCGTAATGACAAAGGCAAAGTGAGAAGTCAATGTGGACTTTGTGGGAACAGGGGGTCCGGGAGTGTGGTAAAGCCTCTGCCCCCCAAGAGAGAAGGGGGTGAGGCACAGCAGCTGCTGCCATGTGGCTGCTTCAGAGCTCCTGGCCTACAGATTGTAGGGGGCCCAAGGGACCAGAATGAGGGGTAATTGCTCTTGCTTTAACCTGTTTGGATCTGGATTGCTGTCTAGAGTGAAGTTCCTGGGGTGTGTGACCAGGCGTCAGAGCTGATAGAGGCTTCAGAGAAAGGGCACCCAATTAATAGCTCAAGTAGCTGTGAAAACCCCAGAGATTTGGGACAAATCTATCCTCTCTGGAAGCAGAGTTCTACTGTGGCAAAAAGCTCAAAAGTCAAATAATTGAGTGGCAAGATGAGCAAGCATAAGAAGCAAAGCAAGCACAGCAATTTGACTTTGGATTCTTTTTTGGGGACCAAAAGGAACAAAGCATGAAACAGGAGGAAGACAATAAAGTCAGAACTCTTGTATCAAAAGCTTCCAATGAGCTTGTTACAGGCCATAGAGGAGCTTAAGAAGGATTTTGAAAACAAATAAGAGAAGTGGAGAAAAAATTGGGAAGAGAAATTAGAATGATGCAAGAAAATCATAAAAAGAGAGTCAACAACCTGACTGAAGAAAATAACACCTTAAAAAATAGACTAACTCAAATGACAAAAGAGGCTCAAAAAGCCAATGAGGAGAAGAATGCATATAAAAGCCGAATTCTTCAGGTGGTAAAAGAATCTCAAAAGCTCACTGAGGAGAACCATTCCTTCAGAATTAGATTGGAGCAAATGAAAGCTAGTGACTTTATGAGAAATCAAGATACTATTAAACAGATCCAAACAAATGAAAAAATAGAAGGCAATGTGAAATATCTCATGGGAAAAACCACTGACCTGGAAAATAGATCCAGGAGAGATAATTTAAAAATTATTGGACTATCTAAAAGCCATGATCAAAAAAAGAACCTAGAAATCATTCTTCAAGAAATTCTCAAGGAAAATTGCTCTGATGTTTTAGAACCAGAGGGCAAAATAAAAGTTGAAAGAATGCACTGATCACCTCTTGAAAAAGTTCCCAAAAAGAAAAATCCTAGGAATATTATAGCCAGGTTCCAGAATTCCCAGAGCAAGGAGAAAATATTACAAGCAGCCAAGAAGAAACAACTTGAAGACTGTGGAAACACAATCAGGATAACACAGGATCTGGCAGCTTCTACATTGAGGGATTGAAGGGTTTGGAATATTATATTCAACATATAGTTATATATATTATATTCAAAGGAGCTGGGATTAAAACTAAGAATCACCTAACCAGCAAAACTGAATATCATGTGTCAAGGGAAAATATGGTCATTCCATGAAATAGAGGACTTAAAAGCATTTTTAATAAAAAAAAAACAGAGTTGAATAGAAAATTTAATATTCAGATACAAGAAGCAAGAGAAGCATGAGAAGGTAAACAGGGAAAAGAAATCATAAGGAACTTATCAAAGTTGAACTTCTTACATTCTTATTTTTTTGCTTTTTGCAGGGCAGTTGGGGTTAATTGACTTGCCCAAGGTCACACAGCTAGTTTTTGTGTTAATTGTCTGAGGCTGGACTTGAACTCAGGTCCTCCTGACTCAAGGGCCGGTCCTCTATTCACTGTGCCACCCAGCTGCCCCACTTCTTACATTCCTACATGGAAAAATGATTATTGTAACTTATGAAGCTTTTCTCAGTATGAGAATAGTTGAAGAGAATATAAATGTATTTATATATGTGTGTGTATACATATATGTATATGTCTATATAGGAAGGTATATGGGCATATGAATACATATGTGAGTGTGTATATATGTGTGTGTGTGTGTGTGTGTGTGTGTGTGTGTGTGTGTGTGTGTACAGGTATACATAGACAGATGGTGCAGTACCAATTGAATAGGAAAGGATGATACTTAAAAGGTGAAATTGAGAGGTGAGAGAGGAATATAATGAGAGGAGATGGGGCGAGACAGAATTGGATAAACTATCTTATATAAAAGAGGCAAGGGAAAACTGTTACAATGGAGGGGAAGAACAGGAAGGCAAAAGAGAATGAGTCAACCTTACTCTCACTGAATTTGGCTTAGGGACGGAATGACATACACACTAAACAGGGTATCTCACCCTACAGGAGAGTAGGGGGGAAAGGGGATGAGAGGGGGGATGATGGAGGGGATGGCAGGTTGGGGGTGGGGTGGGAAGTTGGAAGCACACTCTTTTGAAAAGGGACAGGGTCAATTTAGAGAATAAAACAGGTTGGGGGCAGGATAGGATGTAGGGAAATATAGTTAGTCTTTCACAAAATATCCACTATGGAAATGTTTTGCGTAGCTACACATGTACAACCTATATTGAATTGATTATCTTTCCAGGAAGGGTGGGTGAAAAGGGAGGAAGGGAAAGAATCTGGAATTCAAAGTTTTAAAATCAAATGTAAATGTGTGTGTGTCTGTGTGTGTGTGTGTGTGTGTGTGTGTGTGTGTGTGTGTGTGTGTGTAATTATTTTTTACCTAAAACTGGGAAATAAGATATACAGGCACTGGGATATAGAGATCCATCTTGCCCTACTGGGAAGTCAGAAGGGGGATGGGGGAGGATATAGGAGAGATCAGATTGTGGGAGGGGGTATACAGTGAGATCACTGTTTTGGTGTGGCGGGTAGGGAAAAGACAGGGAGAAAATTTGTAACTCAAAATCTTGTGGAAATGAATGATGTAAACTAAAAATAAACATAAAATTTAATTTTAAATAAAGAAAGCCTGTATGATAATTAATACATATTGTTTTGAGAATTGTCAAAAATAAAAATAAAAAAGAAGAAATAAGCAACCAAAATAATTTTAAAATAATATTGATAGAATACTACAAGAAATTATCAAGAAACTGTCCCAAAGTCCTAGAACAAGAAGGCAAAGCAGAAATCGAAAAACAAAACAAAACATTACTGATCACCACCTGAAAGACATCGCAGGAAGAAAATTTATAGGAATATCATAGCCAAGTTTCAACGACCCTAGGTTAATGAAAAATGTTGGAAATAACAAGGAAACTGATTTAAATGTTTTGGAGCTAAAATAAGGAGTACACAAGATCTAACAGCTACTATAATGAAGGAATGTAAGTCTTGGAATACTATAGTTCATACAGCAAAAGAGCTGGGTCTATGACCAAGGGTAACTTACCCAGCAAAATTAAGTATAATACTGAATGAAATAAATGAATATTTAATGAACTGAAAGATTTTCAGGTATTCATGACAAAAACAGCAAAACTTAAGAGAAAATTCAAAATACAACGTACAGGAGAAATAAAAAGTAAACATTAAGAAACAATTATAAGGCACTCAGTAAGGTCAAATCATTCACTCCTTATATATGAAAATATTAGTTCTGTTATGACTCATTTTTATGTCAAATTTGGACAATTTGAAAGAAAGGCTTGATCTGGGCTGAATATGATGGGGTGAGTCTTTAAAAAATAAAACGGAAGGGGAGAGAAAAAGGAGCAATTATGTCATAAAAATAAAGCAAAAAAAGAAAGAAATTGATACAAAAGAAGCTAGGAAGTGGGGGGGAAGTAGTGCTGAAACGTTACTTTCATCAAGAATGTGTTAAAGAGAGAACAACATTTATATCTAGAAGGGTATAAATCTATCTTCGGAAAGAAATAAGAGAGCAAGGGGAGAAGGTAGAGGGAGAGAATAAGGCAGGGATTCTACATGGGTTGGTAGATTAAGGAGTAGGAGGGCAAGGGAACAGGTAGAAAGAGATAATGCAGAGGAGTGAGGAGAGATAGGAATAGGATAGGAAGGATATTGAGGAAAATAGGAAGGAGGAAAATAAACAAATAATTATAGATTAGAATGTGAATGTGATGACTTTGCCCATAAAATGGAAACTGATAGCAGATTAAAACTTGGAATTTCACAATACGTTGCTTTAAGGAAATGCCACAAAAATGAGAGATAAACACAAACGTAAAATAAAGGTAAGGAGTACAATTAATTATATAAAAAAGCAGGGGTATTAAACATTATTTCAGAGAAAGGTAAAGCTACAATAGATTTCAACAAAAGAGAAAAATAGGGAAACTACATTATGTGTCAGTCATATTATTCAATATTTTTTAGACCATTTAAAATAATTAGACAGTATAAAATACCTGGAAGCATACCTATAAAAACAGATATAGGAACTTAATGAATGTAAACATAAAACACTTTTTATACAAAGTTAGATCTAAATAATTGAAATAATATTTATTGTCCATGGCTAGTAAAGCCAATATAATTAAAAAATGATGATTTATTTATGTAATGCCATCCCACTTAAATTACTAAAAAAAATTATCTTACTGAGTTAGAAAAAATAATAACAAAGTTCATTTAGAAAAACAAAAGATCAGAAACTTCAAAGAAACCAGGGGGAAAATATGTAAGGGAAGCAGATCCAGTGGGATCAGACATTAAAACATATTATAAGTTGAAAGCATTGTTTAAGTGTAAAATGGATAATTTTGGTTAATTTAAATTATATTTTTTCTCATATAAATAAAACATGCAGACAAGAATAAAAGGAATGCAGATAATTGGGAGAAAAACTTTCATAGATAATCTCTCAGATAGAATGGGATTGGATTGGAATATTGTTGTAGTGCAGGAAAAGGTGAACTGGTTGATTTAAAAAAAAAACATGGAAAGATTTGGATTTATGAAGGAAGATGATATCCTTCAGAGAAACAGATGACAAGTAGAAATAAGCACAGTATGGTCTTACACACATATGTATGAGTGTATATGTGTATGTTAATAGATATCTCTGTATATGTATAATAGGTATGTATGTGTGTCTATGAGTGTATGTGTAAGCATGTGTACATTTGCATGTATGTATATATGTATATAAGATATATTATATATAATTTCCACACTTAATTGTAGCCTTCTGGGGGGAGGGAGGGAAAAAATAAAAAAAAAGTGAACAGCAGACAACAGAAGAAGGAAGCAAAGAAAAGCTGTTCAGCTTTGAAAACAATGTATAGTATTTATTACATGGTTTTCCCTGAAATGGAAATGTATTACTTTGTATTGAATCCTCTCTTATGTTCTGCTGTGTACATGGTATTTTTTTTCTTTTATTATTTTGGACTTAAGTTTAAAATAAATTTTAAAACTTAGAAAACATAGCTGAAACAGTTCTTCAGCATGATGCTTTTTGTCCTTCCCAGTTGTTACTTTCCCCTCTGCCACCATCACCACCCTTATCTAATATTTACTTTGAACATATTTTTGCATACATTTACCTTTATACAAGTTCTTTGCCCACCCTTTTCCAATAGAATGCAAGCTTCTTGAAGGGGAATCTTTCTTTCTTTACATGCTCAATGCTTAGCATGCTGCCTGGCATATAGCAGATACCTTAAAAAATGCTTAATTAATTGACCAATTGATATGTGTAATTCATTTTGAATGAAATAACTCCAGAGCAAATTTTTAAATCAATTAAAATCATATTTGCATGCTTGTTTTAACAGACTCCAGCTCTGTGGAGCAGTTCCATGAGTACAAATTAAATGTCTCCAATTTATTATTTTTGATTCCTTAAAGGAACAGTGATCTGTGGTGCCTGAAAGGAGGTATTTTTTGTGCAAATAGACTAATAAAAGATTCATGCCTCTGAAATTGTTCCCACCTCTCATCATTCTGAAACACTAGTTCATTATGAAATTGCTCCCACCTCTCATCATTTGGAGACATCATTTCATTAATCAATTATTTGAATAAAGCATTTCAAAAGCAAGCTATCGAATAGCTCATTAAAATGGGGTATGGAGAGACACATTTGAATAATCAAGATGCAGGCTATGTTTGTAAGGAAAGACACACAATACTTTTCAATAAAGATTTCTTATTAACTCCCTATTCTATGTCTCAGACTGTTTGCTCCAAATCTTCTTTTTCCTTTAGTCCTCAATCTTACCCTTATTCCCCTGCCTCTCAGAAGACAACTTTCCCTTAAGCATCACTGAGATCTAGGATACCCCTCAATTGCTTTACTTTATGCTTCTAAACCTATTTATGTCCTCATTTGTTGTCCCCCTACCCTCCTGTCTTAGAGGAGGAGGTGGTCTGTCCTCTGGCCAAGGCTAACCCTTGCCCTGGATCTTATCCCTTCTGAACTTACTCTAAGTTGTTGAGCCATTACTGGTTTCCTTCTTCCTCTTTTATTTTCCATGTTTCCTTCTACCTCTCTGCCTTTTACCCTTTTATTACTAATAGGTTCACGTCTCCCTTGAGCTAAAAATCCTGTAAGATCAAGGCTCTCCTAATTGTCAAATCATTGCCTTCTCTGGGTTCTCTTTGCAGCATCTAATATTGTTGACCACCTCACTCTTTCTTGATAGATTTTTCTCCCTTGGTTTCTGTGATACTTATTTTTCTGCATCTTTCTGCTTCTCTCTTTCTCCTTTTTTAACTTCCTCCTCCTGCTCCTAAAATTAGATATTGCTCAGGCTCTGTCTTGGTCTCACTTTCTTTGCTCTCTACATTCTCTCTGCCATCTCATTCATTCCCTACATGGATGACTTCTAAATCTATACCTGCAATCTTTGCCTTAGCTCAGTCCCACATTTCCAATTACTTACTAAGCATTCTGTTGCATTCAGTTTTTAAAGCATTTTTTACACTCCTACTATATTCCAGGTACCATGGTAAGTGCTGAGGATATAATGGCCAAAGTTAAAGTTTTTCAATCTTATGATCCTGCTTTCAAGAAACTTATACAATATTAGATATGTCTACTCTCAAATCCTCCTGGTAGCCCAAATTCAACAAACATATCCCAAATAAAACTCACCACCATTTCACCTTCTGATTTTACTATTTCCATTCATCACAAAATCTTAAAGTTGGAAGGGACCCCTGAGGTCATCCAGTCAAACCATAAGTTGAGACAGAACAGGTGATAGCAGCACTCTAGAACTTAGGACCATTAGTTGGTTGGTTAACCCTTAACCTATAGAGTTAAGTTCAATCCTCTCATTGTACTCAAGGGTAAACTGAGGCTCAGGGTAGAACTCATTTCACTCCACTGTGCTTTCTTCAAAACTATGTTCCAACACAAATGGTGGACATGGTAGGGATAGAAAGGAACAAGAAAATTGTTCTTTGTGACTTATATTGTCCTACCAGCCTTTTGTCACTCTGTGGCACAGGTTGAGAAAGGACAAGTGATTGGTTGCTTCTATTAGGTCATACCACCAGTTATTTTCAGAACCCAGAAAATTGGCTAGAAGTATTAGTGACTGGGTAGTGGCTAAAATTACATATGTATTTCTGTTTAAATGCCACATGTCCCAAAAGTCCTGGTGCAGTTTTAAGTTATTATAAAACTTAAAATTGAACTAAGACTTTTAGGATACCTCATATACTTTCTTTAGAGTAAAAGATAGTTTATCTGATATATCAACAATGGGAAATCTGTTATCATCAGCACATTTTGAGGGCAGCTTCTATCGTCACACATTCTACTGTCTACCTGTATAAGAAAATAGAAAGCTAAGAGAAAGTTTTTGTTTTTGTGTTTGTTCGCTTTTTAAAGCTAGGGATTTATCTGAAAGAAAAACTTTCAGTCTCCTTTGATTCCTTCCTGGCTCTCCATTTTTGCTGAAGATATTTTAAGAGGTGCAGCAGGATGGTAGGAAAGTCAAAGCATGTGGAATTAAGAGACTTGGATTCTAGTCCTGTTTGTTAACAATAATGAATGGCATGAATTTGAATCACTTTCCCTCTCTGAAACTCAGTTACTCCATTTGTAAAATGAATGGGCTAGACCTCTGCACTACCTCCCAGCTCTTCAACTTGTCCATGGTTTCACAGTTGGTAAATGGGTTCCAAGTCCTATTCTATAACCTTCTTTCCTATATCAGTCAGTCAAGAAACATTTATTAAATGCCTACTATGCAACAGGCACTGTGCCAAGACACAGTGCTATCTGTTACTGGTTAGCAAATTGCTAGAAATATATACAAGAAGTGTATGTTATTTTTGTGTGTGTGTTTGTGTGTGTGTGATATTATGTACAGTCATTTCAGCCCTTGGATAATAACCAATTCAGGATTATTGGCCCAAAAGGAAGTTTGCTAGCAGTGTCCATAAAGATGAAGGAAATGGGCCCCAAAACCAAGGCAGAGATATAAAAATGGATGTCAGAAGTGACATGTCATCCTAAGACTGAGATAGACAGCTAATATGGAGATCAGAAGTTATTACCAGGTCAGAACAGAGAACAAAACACATAGGACAAGACTGAGGCCTCTAAGAAGGGTCAAAGTGGAAACAGGATCCCAGATGCCAGAGAAGCATATTCAAGTGTGGGAGTTTAAAGTCTTAGAAGGAAGGACATTTTACTGTTCTCAACATGTGTTATAGAGCAGAGATAGATCTTACCAGCCTTCTTTCTCTTTTGTCTGCTAAAGGAGAACGCCTTTAGTTATAAACCTTAGTTATAAACTAAGATATAGACAGAAGAAAAAATGGCAAAAAGAAATTCCATCCATTTTGTCTTTGATTTTCAATATATAGCATGGTCCTTGTACCAAAGACTAGTAATTGTCACTATTATTATGAAAATAACAACAATACCAATCAAAATAATAATCTACCTTTACATGTGATTTAAGTTATCCCTGTGATTTAAGTTTACTGCTCTGAAGTAATTGGTGTAAAATACAGCATTCCTATTTTTCATATGTGGAAACAGAGGCTATCATTCTGAGGACTTGCCAGGGGTTACAAAGCCAAGAAGAGGAAAAGCTAGCATTTGAACTCCAAGTTCCTGCTCCCCCAATACAGTTTCCTTTTAACTACCTGGCTGGGGCTATTTGAAATGGGCTTATTCTGATCCTATAACATTAGCTCCAATGAGCCCAGGGTCTGTGGTTTTCTTGTCACTGGAAGCTTGAACATTCTCAGGTTGAAGGGGAGCTGGGATCTAAAACCCCTTTTGGTTTCCCCCTCAAATGAGCCATTCTTTGAGTCTCTTTTGCTACTGATGCAGGTCACCCCCCTGTGCCATACAGAGACAGTCTTGGAGAAGGATCTTTTACAGTCAAATAGCTGAAAAGACACTTAAAAAGGTCAAGGTTACCTATTAAAATACACACACACACACACACACACACACACACACACACACGAGAAAATGTCTAACATCTCTGACAGCCCTTGTTTGAAAGAAGCAGGACAGTGAGCTTGTCTGATCTGTCTGAGAAAATCTTTACACCAAGTGGGCAGATTTTTATCTTTGAAAGCTCTGGCTAACTAGCTCTCCAGAGGTGAGAGGTGAGTGTGTTAGCATGCAGGCCAGGGAGACTCCTATAAAGGTGATCCGGGCAGAATTCAGGAAAAATCCCAGCTTGAAGCCTCCCCAGCTTCCCCAAAGATAGAAGAAGACTTTGCAAGAATTTGTGCAACCATGGTTATCCTGAGTTTAGGAATAACTAGTCACCTTCTTAGTGCAGTTTTAGAAGCACTCACAAAGGCCTCCTATTCCTCATTATCTACTAGACCCAAATCCATGACAATGAAACCCTGGTGTCTTGGTTATGGTGTCTCATATTTCACCTTTGAATTCTTCTATCATTGTCCTCTTCAATTGTCTTAAGAAATGTAATGCCATTGGGTTTATTTTCACTAAGTTATTCCAACACTGAGAAAGGATTCCTTTATCACGTTACTACCAAGTCTTATGTCTACCAGGTGACAAAAGAAACAGAAAGTGAAAATTGAAGATGACACAAGCCTTCCCAAGAAGGGCATTTGGAATGGTGTGAGGACTCGAGACAAGCTCACAGTTTTGCTTCTTTCAAACAAAAGACGAGGAATCAGCAGGCTTAGATTCTAACCCCAACTATACCCATTTATCAGTTTTATAAACTCAGAAAATCTGCTAGCTCTGAGACTTGGTTTTCTCCTTTATAAAATGGAGTAGACTAAATTATCTTTATGGACCTTTCTATCTCTGACATTGTTTGATATATATGTCTATGAAAAAAGAACATTTGAAATGCCCTCAAATAATGTGTATTCTTTCCTCTCTAATATTAATTATTACTTTGTTGCTGTTCATTTGTTGTTGTTGTTTGCTTCCGTTGTGTCTGACTCTTTGTGATACCATTTGGGGTTTTCTTGGCAAAATACTGGAGTGGTTTGTCATTTCCCTCTCTAGCTAATTTTGTAGATGAAGAAACTGAGGCAATCAGGGTTAAGTGACATTCCCAGGGTCTCACAGTTAGTAAGTGTCTGAGACTAGATTTGAACTCAGGAAGACAAGTCTTGCTTGCTCCAAGACTGGCCATCTGTCCATTCTTCTATCTAACTGCCATAAGCATGAATTACCTAGAACCTTAATCTAAGTTCTAGATCTAGCTCACTATATCCTACTGACTTTTCGCTCTCCCCTTAACTATTCAAAATTAACCTTGTGGTCATGACCAGTAGGCCGAACTCCTGACCTTCAGTTGGAGTTTGGAATATATAAGATATAAAGAATCAAAACACCTTATATTCTTCTGAACACCCCACTCAATAAAGTCCAATGATTCCCCATTACCTCTAGTATCAAAGACAAACTCCCTTTTTGCATTTAACACCCTTCACAATCTGGTGTTTCCAGTCTTATTATAGAATAGCCCCCTTTACACATTTTTATATTTAGCCAAATTAACCTCCTATCTATTCATCACACATAAATTTACACATCCTATTGCCATATCTTTGCACAGGCTGACTCCAATGTCTGGAATGCACATTCTACTCAGTTCTACCTCTTAGAATCCCTAGTTTCTTTTTAATCACCATCCAAATATGGCCTCTTCCAGGAGGTCTTCCCCATAAAACAGATGTTTCTTGAGAATAAGGACCTTTCCATTTTTTTGTCTTTTTTTTTTATCTTCAACATTTAGTACAGTGTCCAGTAGAGAGTGACTAATGAATGCTTGCTAATTGAGAGATTGCAGGCTACCTTAGCTCATTCCAGTTGTTGGTCTTACTCTTGTATCCTGGTTCTGTGACAAAGTGTGGGAAGATCCTGGAAACAAAGAGCAAGAAGCAGAAGATATTTCTACTTGGCAAAGGATCTTTTACCTCCATTTTATGTAGCAACAAGGGTAGAAACTGAATACCAAGAAGATCCACAGAATATTACAGAATCTTAGAACCTCAGAGTTGAAAGACACCTTAGAGATCATCTAGTAACAACTTGAACATGAGAAGGAATGATTTTTCTAATACCACTGATAAGCATGGCCATTCATATATCACTTAAGTACCTTTAGTGATGGAAATTCACTTGCTTATTAGGCAACCTATTCCATTTCCATACCATTCCAATTGTTCAGAATTTTTCCTTACTGTTGAGCATAAAAGTATTAGAACAGAAAGAAATAGATCTAATTAGAAATAATCCAATTTAACACACTCATTTTACAAATGGAGAGAGAGAGACAGAGACAGAGACAGAGAGAGAGACAGAGACAGAGACAGGGAGAGAGAGAGAGAGAGAGAGAGAGAGAGAGAGAGAGAGAGAGAGAGAGAGAGAGGAAAAGTGATGTCTTTGGCCGTAGAATTAATGGGGAGCACAGATGGGACTTAAAAAGTCTTTAATTCAAGTCCTGAATTCTTTTAATTCTTTACCACAGTGTCACCATAGGGCAGAAATTCTCAATGGAGTGTTAGAGACACTTTCATAGTGTCTCTTTTAATTCTCTACCACAGTTTCTCCATAGAACAGAAACCAAGAGTTAAGGCAGTTCTCTGGAAACAATAAAGTCAATCCATGAGATGAGGGGGCTGATGACAGTAAATCATAGAATCATAGATTTGTGGCCAAAATGGACCCAGTAATCACCTAGTTTAATATTCTTAATCTATAATGTGATGAGAGCCTTATATGTGACCAGGGCCCATGTGTAAAGAAGGCTGTCCTTATATGGCTCAAGGGAGGCAGAATAGACATCTCTGGCCCTCTTCTCCTCCAGCCTTCTTTAATTGAGACTTTTAATTTTAGTAGTAGGAGAAACAGGAAGTTAGGGCCAAAGACCACTCTGATCTCCTCAGAGTGAGAAGATACTGGGTTAGAATGATATCTGCTCCCTTAAATATTCTTAGTCTAGGGGATATGATCAGGTTCAATATAAATTCTGTTCATTGTTTCAAATTAATTATGGGTGAAGGGAAACCCCAAGCTTCATATCCAAAGCTTGACCCCTTTACCACCTAATACCAGTTCTACAATGAACATATATAGCAAATAGCAAAGAAAATACATTTGTTCAGAAATCATAGAAGGCCTAAATAGGAGAATACATACCAGACAATACAGAATGAAGGAGCTCTATCATTGAGAGTGAGGAAACAGTTCAACCAAAGAAGAGAGTCCTAGATCTTACCCAAAGGGAAAGCTCCCCCAAGTCTCTACTGTAGCTATCTGGGATAGGGACATGATGGAGATTTCTAGCTCCTGTTGTACCTTCCAAGAGTCTTTTCCTCCAGTAACCTGAAGTGTGATTGGCCTCTTCTATTTTCTTTGTTGAAGCTGGAAGCCAGAAATGCTAGAATCTTGAAGGGATCTGAAGAAGACTGAAAAAATCTAGGTGAGAAATGAAGTTCCCTTGCTCTCATTAATTCTTCCCTCCCTTGGTGGATAGGGCATTTATCTCTACCAATAAGGAGAAGGTCCCATGCCAATGGACTTTGGGACAAGGTTCACAATTTTTAATAAAGGAAACAGAGGTCAAAGAGGTTGAGTGACTTGCGTAAGTTCATATAGGTAGTAAGTGGTTTGACACCCAGATCCTCTGACTGCACAATCAACACTTTTTTTGGATGCATTATTGAAATTTGCCAAACTGAACAATAAACCCAAGAAAGGGAAATCTAAGACGTAAGGTCAGAGTTAAATAGAAGTTAGAATGGAAGGGTCCAAAATATAACAGCCAAAGAAAATGCAAATCATTTTCTTCAGTGACATTCTGATAGCCACAGATGGTTCTTTTGCCCTCCCGTTTTTGGAACTGGAATCCTGAAAGGGTCAATATATCTGTCCATTGTTGAGGAGACAAGACATGATTTCACTGGCATAAGGCACTGGAAGACAAAGACAATCAGCTTTATAATGCAGGTCGGCACCTGCTTTGCAAATTATAGTTTTAGAGAGTTGCTTGAGAGACTTAGAGGTTGAATCACTTATCCACATTGTCACAGAGAGTATGTCCCAGAGACAGTGCTTCCTGTCTCCTGTCTTCTAATCACTGCAACAATAGCTCATATTTATGTAGGTCTGTAATGTTTGCAAAGCACTGTATGCTTATTACCTCATTTCGTTCTCATAACAACCGTGTGAGGTAAGTGTTATCTTTATTTCCACATTACAGAGGCAGAAACAGAGAGGTAGCAAAGTGAAAGTGACTCACCAGGATCATATAATTAGTACATTTCTACAGTGGCATTTGAACTTAAATCTTCTGAATTCAAATCCTTCCTCAGACACTTGCTAGCTGTGTAACCCTGAGTAACTTAACCTCTGTTTTCCTTAATCCAGTGCAGAAGGACATGGAAAACCACCCATTCTAGTATCTTTGCCAAGAAAACCCCATGGATAGTGCTGTTTTGCTATGGTCCACATGATCCTAGAGAGTCAGACATGACTGAATGACTGAACAACAACTTCTTGACTTCTAGTCCAGTGTGCCATTCATGATGGTATATTTAGCCTAAATTGTTCTTAACCTTAGGTGCTGGTCAAACTGAACTTTAATAATAACAATCCTTTATATTTATTTAATACTTTACAATTTCCAAAGCATTTTCATGCTCCTCATTATCATACCGATGCCTAACAACAGACCTGTGAGGTTGGCAAGGTAGGAAATAATATCTCAATTTTGTGCATAAAGAAACTAAGACTCTAAGAAATTAAATGACTTGCCCAAGGTCACCAATCCTAATAGAATCAGGATGAGAACACAAGTTTTTGGAACCCATTTGTTACACTACCCCATGTTATGTCAATATTGCCAAAACTCTACTGTATTGAATCCTTCAGGAGGTTTTTACAAAATGGGGAGAATTCTTGACTATTTATCAAATGATGCAAACAATGAAGATTTTTCTCCTATAGCTACTTCTCCATATCAAGAAAGGTGGGACTTTAAATTGTTCTTGATAATAAATCCAAGAAATAAAATAGAACCCATATTCCAACAAGATGAAATACAAAGAATAATGAATGTCTTCTACAACTGAGGTTCAAGTCTGAAGGTTCCTCTTTGCTATCTGGTAATGCTGGCTTCATCCTCTAACCACTCTACACTTGAATTTTCTCATTTGTAAAACAAAAAAAGATAATATTTGTGGGTCTACTTCACAGCATTTTATGTGGCTCAAGCAAGATCAACTGTTTTGACTGGGGCTATCGACTCTAGGACTTGGATTCTTAACCTGGGTAAGCTCCTCTATTAGTTTGTAAATTCCTTGGGGACAGGGACTATTTTTTGCCTCTTTTTGTATCCCCTGTACTTATCACAGTGACTAGCACATAGTAGACATTTAATAAATGTTTACTGATTGATTGATTGAGGTGTGTTGCCTCAATCTGTTGACCTTTGCTGCCAATCAATCGGTTGGGTCTGTGGATACATTTCAGAGTGTCTACAAAGTTGGATGGGAAAAGTGCATCTTTATTTCAATCTTATGTATTTTATTTGATGTATTTAAAACATTATTCTAAAGGGATCGATGACACCGAAAAAAATTAAGAACTCTAAGATGATGGGATACATCCTGAAACAATGACTTCATCTGCAATTTGGTTTGATCTATAACTTAATGCACTATCACCAACTGGATTTTCTGTAGAACACTTCAATTATGGTAGATAGCATCAAGTATAAGCACAGCATGCAAGATGATTGAGAAAGGGAAGAAACACACACACACACACACACACACACACACACACACACACACACACACACCCTCATTTTACTTCATCATCCTGGTGGAGAACTGAGAAAACAAGTACACAGCAGAAGCCAAGTCCTTTCTTGTGTCCCAAAGCCCAATAAGGGCCATTTAATTTTTCTACTGATAAATGAACCCTGCCCAAAGGCAAACAAGTTGTGACCAATCTTATAATTCACCAGCAATAATAATCACCTTCTCTTCTCCTTAAATGTTTCAACTAATAATTGCCTTTGAATTCCACCTTCCAGTGGTGCTATAGCTTGTGATGTTGTACATTTTGTCCTTGGGGCTCTGCTGGGTTTCTTGAATTACAGTGCTAACATGATGGATGTAAAAGCACTTTGTAAATTGGAAGGCATATATAAATGCCAACAATTAAGATTACTATTTTTTCTGGGAGTTCCTTGGGCACACATGCCGAATTGCAGTATCCAGTTTCAAAGCCTGCCTTCATACATGGCACTTCATATAGGGGCAGTACTTGAATGATCTGCCCTGCAGGATTTTCCATTTTCCTTGTACACTATACTGAGAAACAGCTGAACATATAATACAAAGACTCTAAGATCAGGATCGTACCTGTCATAGATGGAAATACTCAAATAATAGATCAGTTTGGTCCATTCATAAGTTCTTAGAGCCTTTGATTTCTGGAAAGTTCTAGACACACAGAATATCACGACAATTCCTTTTCTTTCTCTCATTCTCATTCTCCTTCCTTCCTTCCTTCCTTCTTTCTATTGCTAGTTTATTGGATTTGATAATTTCATTCTCTAAAAGATAAAGGAAGAATTTCAATTCAGCAAAACTTTATTTGATGCTGACAATTGTGCAAAGTTTGTACTGGTGCCAGTGATACAGAGGTAGAAGTAAAATAGGTCCTGCTATTAAGGAACTAATATTCTAACTTAGAAACCTATCATGTATACAAATAAGCAGGCAGGGTGGGGGGAGGATGGGAAGACTGCTCTTCTGGACTTGCTTATGAACCCTAAGAAAAAATCTGTTTGCCAAGGGTTAATAATGGGGATCTTAAAAGATAGCAACTCCTTAAGCTCAAAGATAAGGTGAGGAATACTAGGCATAGTCTTGACATGCATCTTTATTTTAGGAGAGTAGATTTTGGTGTTTAGGGAAAAAAACATTAATTATGAACAGAAGGCTTAAGAATCTACAGACTTTGTTTCAGGAGGGATGATGCTCTCAAGGACAAAATTCTGATGACAAAAAACATTAATTATTCTAAAGAAAAAGGGGTGTTTAAAAGAAATTGATGTAGCTACATAAGTGATTCATCAGTTAACTTATATTATAGGAGGGTGTTACTAAACACAGAAGAAAGGACAGGTGAGTAAAGATGAATACTTTGCAGTGAAACAACCTGTAAAGAGAATGACATGACTAATAGAACTAAGAATGAGCCAAGGTGGGTAACAAATACAAATGACAACAAACAAGCTTTTTGAGGAGTGGAATGGAGGATATCATGCTATTATACTTGAAAGATCATAAAAATGAATAGTAGTGCCACTTCTTGGGAGTGGAGGGAATGAAAACAAAGTAATAGATAGAAGGCAGAATTACTCAACTCCTATTTTATGTTGTTTCTCTACCCAAAAAAAAATAATTTTTGTACTAGAATAAAAAATGGCTAACTGGAAATTGAAATCCAAGATAAGAAAATAGACAATTGCCTTGATGAGTTCAAGTCATTAGGTCCACAAGAACTACCTCCTTAAGGTTGGTTCTGAAAAACAACAACAACAACAACAACAAAAAACAACTAGAGGATGGAGTTACTGAATCACAGTGAGATTTCTTTGAAAATGTATGGATAATGAGAAAAGTGCCACAAGGAAAATGTGGTC
The DNA here is from genome assembly GCA_011680675.1 of Gymnobelideus leadbeateri. Classification (NCBI taxonomy): domain Eukaryota; kingdom Metazoa; phylum Chordata; class Mammalia; order Diprotodontia; family Petauridae; genus Gymnobelideus; species Gymnobelideus leadbeateri. Next base: position 55,506 of record WOXC01007148.1, on the reverse strand, counting down.
CCCATTTTAAAAAAAGACGGATTCTTCAAACTATATATAATATAATCAGTCAGACTTCTATCCCTGGAAAAAATCTGGGAACTAATTATTAAAGTGACAATTCATGATTCCTTTGTAAGATTATGATCATTACAAACAGTCAAGCCAATTTTGCTTACAGTTGTTACAAGATTGTTGGACTAGTAAATTGAGGAATACTGAATGCAAAATTTACCTTCATTTCAGGAAGGCACTAAAATACTCTGCATGGAGAGGTAGAGTGAAGTGACATAAACTATCATACAGTTAAAAGGATTCAGATCGGTTAAGTGAACAAAGACCAATGACTAGTGGATTAACGTGAACTGGAATGATGAACTCTGGGGTAGTGCGGCAGAGCTCTGACCTTGAGCCCATGTAAATTACTTTCTCATTAATTCATTCAATAAACTTTTATTAAGGATCTACTATGTTCTAGGCACTGTGCTAAGTACTGGAGATACAAAGAAAGGCAAAAGATAGCTCTCGCTTTCAGGGAGCTAACAGTTTAATGGGGGAGACAGCATGCAAACAACTATTTAGAGACGAGCTATATAATAAATAAAATAGAAATAAAGACTAGAAGGAAGGCACCAGAATTAAGGGGAACAGGAAAGGGTTCCTGTAGAAGGCTGGATTGTAGCTAGTATTTGAAGGAAGCCAGGGAAGCCACTGCCTGTCTAATCATGAAGAATCACTTGGGTTTAGAATGGTACCTGTGGATTTCAGTTGAGATGACATGACTCAAATGTATAAGAGAACTGTACTATCACTTGTATCAAATGTATGAGAAAACCACACTACCACTTCAGTATGGGAGATTTTTAAGATTTATTTGAAAGCATCATTGAAAATTATTCCCCTTAAAATCACACCAGACTAGAAAGACCATTTTCTCTTGTCCTGCTTATGTGACATTGAGCAAGTCTCCAATGCATAAGCCTCAGTTTCCTTCTGTGCTCTGTGCAGTGGCTGCATGAGAAAAATCTCCAAATTCCCTTCCACCTCTAATGTTCTTAAATTCTGAGATGTTTTCTTTCTCCCTGCTTCCCAGTAGGGTCAGGGGTAAGTGCCATCAGCACATAATTGTGTGGGCTAACAGGAAGAAAAAAATGAAAATCAAGGTGGAAAGCATCAGGAAAAGGAAATGAAGAAATGACAGCTTTGAAGGCAGCAGGGACTTGGAGACGTCTCCTTGGAGAGGCAGAAAAAACCAACATGACACATGCTACTTTATCAGCCTTGCACAGGAAGCTGAGTCCTTAGACTTTTGATTCACTTGGGCTTTGTTCAAAATGTTGTTTTGTAAGAACAAAAAGGTCCTGGAAGTCTAATAATCACTAGAAGTACACCCCACCCCCCTACCTCAGCAAGTTGTCAATTGCCAAGAGTAAAAGGAATAAGAAATATAAGAGATTTCAGCCAAGCTGGAAGCTTGGAACCCATGATTTTGAGTGGGAAATAAATTTGGCAAAAACCACTCCTTTGCCCTGAGGACTGAAATATGTCTGTGTGCTGCCAAGACAGAAGAAGTACATTTCACAAGATAGAAGTATTCGGTTTGCAGGGGGCCTGAGAAGCCATTAACTGTGGTAGGCAGGGAAAATATGACAATGAAGAAAGTCATGCTGGGGTCCCCTGCAACATGGCTGGCTAAGGACAAATCCCTAATGAAACTCAGGGAGTGTGCAAGACAGGGCTGGCTCTTGGAGAAACATTGGAGTTGGCAACATTTCTCTTTGGCTTTGCCCTTTCTGTTTCCCCAAAATCTTAAATGGGAATTTCATTTGCCTTCCCTGTTAGGTAAGTTTACATGGCCACAGAAAGTCAGAATGACGCTCCTCTTTACCCCTAGAAAGGCCAACCTGACTGAATAAGAACTAGAAAACACCATTAAGTGACAAAGGACTATACTAATTTTTTTTTATTTGGATTTGGATTTGTTTTTTAACAGATTCATTTATCCTAATGAACAAGAATGATTAAATCATTTACTTAATACTTACTGCCTAAGAGGCTTTAGGGAAGCAAGCTCATCTTTTGAACCTTTTTATATGTAGTAGGAGGTATCGGTCAGACTGATATTCTCACTTGGAAGAGTGAGACAGTAAACCTCATTTGTGAAGCCCCTCTGGTAGAAAAGAAAGTTTTTGAAGGAGAGAGGAATTTCAAGTGACATAAGGGCCCGAGATTGAACCTGTCTTCTTGCCCTGTCAACTTAGTCTAGATCTAGGTGAGGAATCTGCGGCCTTGAGGCTACTTGTGGCCCTCTAAGTCCTCAAGTGAGACCCTTTGAATCCAAACTTCACAAAACAAATCCTTTTGTTAAAGATTCTAGATGGTAGAAGCACCACCTGGGCATTGGTTAATCAGTTCTTTTTACTAGCACCCTGTTTAAATGGAGGGTTATAGGGACAGGCTAATGCCATGTATGTGTACAATATACTCCATTAAGGTGAACACAGGGAACTTCAATTTTAAACTTTTAAAAGGTGAATATTTATTGAATAGGCAAACATAAGAGATTTTTATTCATCAAACAAACTAAAGACACAACTAAATTTATTTTATTTTTACTTAACAAACAAACATTATGTAAAAATGTGAACTTTGCAAAAGGTTTTTTTTAATCACACCCTTTTATTTCCTTTAAAATACAGAACATTTTAAGCTATATTTACTTGTTTAACAAAAAAGCATCTTTCCAATTAGACTATTTCCAATTAAACTATTAGTTTAATAGTTCTGAAAATGATGAAAAAAGGCCAACAATGCAGTTTAACGACTGGTGACCAGAGGAATGGGGCAGCTAGGTGGCACAGTGAATAGAATGCTGAACCTGGAGTCAAGAAGACTCATCTTCCTGAGTCCAAATCTGACCTCTGATACTAGCTTATCTGTATGACTCTGGACAAGTCACTTCACCTTGCTTGTCTTAGTTTCCTCATCTGTAAAATGAGCTGGAAAAGGAAATGTCAAACCACTCCAGTATCTTTGCCAAGAAAACCCTAAATGGGGTCACAAAGAGTTGGACGTCACTGAAAAATGACTGAACAGCAAAAAACAGAAGTATCCTTCGAAAAATTAAAATTTCAACTTGTTTTAACCGTCTTTGCCCTTACCAAATAGAGCACAAGGGCCGTGTACTTTGGGCTAAAACACAGAAAACAAAATGACCAGAGGAGTCAAAGGGGAAAGAAAAAATGCCTAGTTGGTTTTTCCCTAATGTAACTAAGTAGCTACAGTTCTCAGTTTGCCTACCAAGCAAAGGAGGAGAACAGGAGCAAAGAGACTTCTAGGGGTTATGTGTGTGCCTGTATGGCAGGAGATGGAAGAGGGTGGAATGTCCACCTGAGCCCTAAAAGAACTGACCTCCACCAAGGAGATGTGCCATCGAAGTAGGCAGTGAAGCAAGGCAGAGAGTCTGGGAGAGGGAATTGAATATGGAGATAGGGAAGAGGACAAGAGAAGAGAGGAGAAGAGAGGGGATGGGAGGAGAGAGGAGGGAAGATGGGAGGGGAGGGGAGGGGAGGAGAGAGGGAGGGAAGAGGAGGGAGGGGAGATGGGAGGGGCAAGGAGGGGAGACGGAAAGGAGGGGGGAAGAGGAGGGGAAGGAGAGGAGGGGAGGGGATAGGAGAGGAGAATCATTTTAACACTGTGATAAGTGCTGGGAATACTAAAGCACAAGCAAGGTCCTTGCCTTCAAGTTTATATTCTAATAGGACAAAGATGGAGAGTATGACCTGAACAGGGAGATGATGAGGTGGCAGCCAGGAACTGGCACAGAGGCCTGAGCCTTGGCAAGATAAGCAAAACCTCACCTGTGAAGGATCCCAAGAGTCAAGTTCACTTTTCCAGCAGGAAGAAACTTGAATGATGGCTGGGGAGCAAATGGCATGATGAATAGCAATGGTGCATGCTATGGAAACCAGGGCTCATGGGAGACTGGAAAATCTGTAGGCACTAGATGGTAGACACCTCCAATATTGCAAAGAGCTGTTGGCATAGTAATGTATGCCTGGGCACATTCAGCAAATTCCTTTCAAAGGTCCATGACTAAAGCACAGGGAAGTTCTGGAGAACTTTGGGGAGCGATGGCTTCTGGAACTTCAGTGTGGAGCAGGACCTACCCAGAGAGCTAGACAAGGAACTGGGAGCTGTCTGCCATTGAACCCAGGGGACAGTCTGGTGAATCCAGGTAGAATCTAGGACCATGGAAGGGGATCTAGGGAATCTGAGAACCAGCCCCAAGTCAAGATGAAAAGATCTCTCCCTGGGTACTGAGTAGTGATGAAATTTATAGTTTATTAGTGACCTAGGGGTGGAGGGTTTGTGTATGATACTTAGTAATTGATTGATAAATAAGTGACTGATTGAGTTAATCAAGACTTTGGAAGCATAATGGCAAGCAAAATGGTACTTTGATCCTTGTTTCAGTTATTGTATGACAAGCAAAGTAGTACTTAGCTCCTTGTTTCAGCTATTCAATTGTCTTTCAGCTTCACCTGTGATTATATCAAGTCTTTGTTAAAAACAGTATACATTGTGTTGTCCTAAGGGAGTTTGGAGACCTTCTCTGACTTAATAGGTCTAATGTCATCACATGCAGGTGGAGGAACTTGTTGAAAGAGAGCAACAGGAAGGACACAACAGAAAGGGTGGAATAGAAAGGAGCAGAGCATATAAAATCTTGAGCACAAGCTAGGGCCAAGCAGAACTGAGAGGGAGAATACTTGTGGTGTCAGCACTCTGTCTGTCTGTTCTGTCTGTGTTGATGATACTTTGTCAGACAGAAGCACTCTGTTGATTTGTGTTGATTTCATAGACAGAAAGTGAATTAAAATGATAGTGCCAGCAATGTGTGTGAATATTGTTGTAACTCTCCTAAGTTTAATGTGTGTAAATATTTTTGTGGCTCTGTTACGCTTTGTCTTCCCAGAAACAGACACTGTAAAGGGCTTGGAGTGGACTAGTCACCATGAGCTTTGATATAAAACAGGAATGGAGAGTTGCCTATCTGTGAATCCAGGCAACAGTGGGATGAATCCAGGCAAGAGCTGGGAGCACGGAAGAGGAGACATGGTGTTTGGAAATCAGCCTCCAGTCAAGATGAAAGGATCTTTACTTGGATACTTAGTGCTGACTGATGAGATTATGACTTACTGTGACCTAGGGATGGAAGATCTTTGTACTTTCCACTACCCCTTAAGGATTCTTACCCTGTAAGGAAGATCGAGTTAAGGATGATTGGAAGCCAGTTTCCAATGAAGATGAGAGAAAACTTTAGATGGGTACACTATATTGATTGAGGAGATTGTGACTTACTGAATGATATCTTTTTTTAAGACTATGTGACCACCATAGTAATAAGTTATTTTATATTGTTGTGAATGTTTTGCTTTAGTTTATTGTTGAATAAATAGAGAGCTCCCTATACTATGCGATCAAAATCTTAAAATTATTCACTCAGGAAAGCTGCTCATGCTTGGCTTTACAGGCCTTCAAAACAAAACAGGCCCCCGTAAGCAAAAATGTCCCTCTCTTACTCACTCTAGCAGCTCTGCCTCAGTTCTGCCTCTTCATAGCTCTGCTTTTGCTCTGCTCTGCTCCACCCTTTCTGTTCCACCCTTTCAGCAACCATGGGCTCCATGTGATTACTTTTGAGCTTATCAAGGCCAGGAAAGGTCTTTAGATTCCCTTAGATCCATTAAGGGGAAGAGAAGATCTTCAAATTCCTACTACCATTACACCAAGTCCATCAATTCTGCCTTCAAAATACTTCTTGTTCCTGTCTCCTCCTCTCTATCAGCACTCTTGTTTGTTAAGTCATTTTATTCATATCTGACTCTTCACGATCTCATTTGGGGTTTTCTTGATAAAGATACTGGTATGGTTTGCCATTTCCTTCTCCAGCTCATTTTACAGATGGGGAACTAAGGCAAACAGGATTAAATAACTTGCCCAGGTCACACAACTAGTGTTTAAAACCAGATTTGAACTCATGAAGTTGTCTTCCTGATTCCAGGTTCAGTGCTCTCTAATAATGGCTTTGATAATATCTCAACCTGAATGGTGGCAATCATCCCTTATCTCTATGTCTTCACTCTTTTCTCTTCAATCAACCTACATTCAGAATAATCTTCATTTTTTTTTGACTTAGTCATGATACTACTTAGCTACTTTTCACTGGTCTGATTTAGGAACAAAAGATCTCCTAGACCAGTATGTGTCTGGATTGGTGCCACCTCCTGTTTGTGGTATAGAACTTCTTTCCTTTGATACAAGTCTTTGTGAGACAGAAGGCTGGAAGAACCACCAAAGGTCAAGTGGTAAAACTCAGGAAGGAGCTAGCTCTGAGAAGTGACCTAAATGGCCTAACTGCTCAATGGATCACCCTGGCAGCTCAGACATCCTGCAAGCAATGGGAAGATTGGTTCTTTGGTTGTTTGATGGGCCTGGAAACAAATTGGTGGCTAAATATTGTTTCAGCAACCACTTTAAGTTTGGGCGCAATCAGAAATTGAGATTTAGAGGGGAGAGTATGCCCCAGTTAATGGAATTTGTTTTTTGAATTCTGGCTCTTGATAAATCTTTTTAGCAAATATCTTTTTGTACAAAATAATAGGTATTATTTTGTTAATGGCTATTAAGGAGAAATCAGCTAGCTTATGAGATTGAGGTTCTAATCACTGTGTATAGATCATGGGAGAAGGGGAAAATACTGGAATACAGGCTTGAGTTAGTTGTATTAGGATAACACATTAACCTTTTAGAAGTAGCCCTAGAAGTCTAAGGGTTCTTTATCTATGGATATAGATAGCCATACTCTGGAGAGCTAACTGCTAGTGCACATGAGGGCTGTCAAAGTAAGTCCACAGTCTCTTAATATTTAGGTGTATTTAAAATAAATACTGAGTGACAGAGGAGTAGTATGAGATAGAGTGGGGCTACTAGGTAGGGAGATTAGGAAAGTCTCTGTATAGAAGGCAACAATTAGACTGAGTCTTGAAGGAAACTAGGGATTATAAGGGACATGTGTGAAAAGAGGGCACACTCTATCCACTGGGGAAAGCCACGAAAAGATTAAAAGGAAAAAATGCATCATGATTGTCTATACTATGGCTAGATTAGACTATTCTCTATTTCCTGAACACACTATACACTTTTATACCTCAGATCCCTTTGCTCCCACTGTCATCTATTTCCTTCCTTCCTTCCTTCCTTCCTTCCTTCCTTCCTTCCTTCCTTCCTTCCTTCCTCCCTTCCACCTGCTTTCTTTCATTCTTCTTTTTCTTCTTCCTTCTCCTCTGCCTTCTCCATTTTTCCTCTGCCTTTTCCTCTTCCTTCTCTTTCTTCTTCTTCCTAATTCTTTTCCCACTTTGCAACTCTGCCTATTCTATGAAACCTTCCATGATTGACCAGTCAGAAATTTTCTCCTTATACTTTGTAAAGCACTTATGTAAACATTATCATTTTCAATTCTCATAATAACTCTTTAAAATTGTCAGGGTATGTGAAGGAAAGTTAGATAGTCTCAGCATGTGACAACACTTTTCGTTTGAGATGAGACGGAAAGTCTAAAGCAGTAAAGACAGACACTGACTATATCAGACTATCAATAGTTAATTTGCTCCCCATTGGTTGTAATTTCCTTGGCTCCTTTGACCAGTTTTGTGTTTTCTTGAATTTATAGAATCAAGGAATCTCAGGATTAGAAAAAACCTATCTGTGACCAAAAATCCCCTCTACAGTGGCCCCCCCTCCAGTGGTAGATCTCCAAAGCATGACTAGCTATATTTTTACACTTAGAGTTCTAGGGTTACCCCCTGAAGGGTTGGAGTGGTCAGCAAGGGCTTGAAAATCTTTGGTTATGGGAAATCTTCCTCTGCTAAGGTGATTTATTCCACCTTTGGGTAGCTCTAATTGTTAAAATATTTTTTTTTATTTTGTTTTGCTTCCTTTTTGAGAAGATGATGTTGAAACCAGATCTATTTTATCTCCAGTACCTTAACTTATTAAGAACATTCCTTAATCAACCAATCACTTTGCAGGTCTTCGACTAAAAGGGCTAAAAGGGCTTCAAAGTAGAATAATCTTGCACAAATACCACATTCTTTGATAGGTTGATGAAATTTGGCAACACATCTATCAAGGGAATCATTCCAGAAATTGGAGTGAGCATGGAGTCCTAGATGATCCCCTCTGAGAAGAAAAAACCTGTAAAGTGGGGTTAGATGGGGAAAAGCCCTTGTTTTGTCCTTGGATAGGTCTATCCCCTCTCCCACCCCTACACCTCCTTCCCGTTTGACCAGAAAAGAACCTTGTGATTTTCAGAGTGTGTGTAGAAGACTTTGGATTTCCAGTCTTCCTATTAGTGTCCTAGTCACATCTCTGGATTCATTGGCAGCAGTGTTTGCATCACGAGCCAAGGACGGATGGACATAGATTCATTGTGCTTAAGGAAAACTGTTTGATCATCCTACGATTGGGAGAGAAAAACTTCCAGTCACCAGGAGATGTAAATTACCCCTTTGGAGAGTATATAATAAACTTTTGGGGGATGTTTTGTACCAATTCTTACTGTATAATCTTAATAAATATTATTTTCTTAAAAATCATGTCTGATTGGGTAACTTTTTATTTTCAACTGATGATATTAGAAGGAAGCACAGAAGTGGAAGCTTGAGCCAATGACATTAGGGAGTCATCCCTCTCCAACCCCTCAGGGATAACCCTAGAATCCTGAAGTTGGATAAGTAGCCAGTCAGGCTCTAGGGACTTGCCTCATTAGTGGAAACAAGAATTGGGATAAGAATCCTCAGAGCACACATGTGCTTTACTTTGACTGATCTGTTTCACTCTAATTTATATACAATACTCCTAGTTATATATTTTCAGTATCTATTTCTCCAACTCATCTTCATATGAAGTGATTTTAGCTTCCCTTATCATACTGATCATCCTTCTTTAGATGCCCTTTAATTTATTGTTATTATTATTATTCATTGTATAAAATTATTATATATAACATTATATGATATGATCAATCATGATAAGAACATTCATGTAACTTTTTAGGCTTGAAAAAAGTTTTAGAAACAACAACCTTGGGAGTTAGGTGTTGCCATTAATATTCCAATTTAATGGTTTTACATTTAAGGAAACTATAAATTAACAGAGGTTAAGTGACTTGCTCAGGTTCACACAGCAATGTTCTGAGGATGGATTTGAACTCATCTTCCAACTCCAAGTCCTGAACTCTATCCCCTTATGCCACCTAGCTGATGCCCTTCCTAAAATATTGCACCTAGAATGGAATATGGCAGGAAAGACATTATCTGACCAGCACAAAGCAAAATAACATTATCCCCTGTTCATTGACAGGGAACATATAGTCCCATAAATTGCCCAAAAGAGGCTTCTCTTCTTGGTGCCTGTGGGATTGGCTGGGAAGACCTGTGCTCCCTATGCTGCCATTCTTACTCCCTTCTTGGGTTTAGTGATTCTTCTCACTGATTGTCTGGTTTGTTGACCCACACAGACTTTTATATCTTCCATGGTTCTGACTTTTCCTCAGATGCATGGACTTCCCATTCACCTATAAAAGTCAACCATCCAGGAGTTCCTTCCTACATACTAGTTATTAATTTTTGGTCTGGCTTTTCTCCTAAAGAGGATATTATAGTATAGAAGAATGAGTTCTGGATTTGTGGTCAGATGACCTTGGTTAAAATCCCATCTCTGTTCCTTGCCATCTGCCTGACTGTGAATGAATTTTTACCTTTCTTTGGCCTGTTGTCTTATCTGAAAATTGAGGAGGTTGGACTCTATAGTCTCTAAGGTTCCTTTCTAGCTCTAGAAATTCATAATCACCATTTCACCAATCTTGTTTTTCATCCTTCTCCAATCTATGATCACCAACATTCAATGAGATGGTGTAAATTGTCCAAGGTCACTTAAGTGAAGAAACTGAGACGAGAACACAGGCTCTGCCTCTTAGCCTAGGGTTCTTAGTGCTGTATCCCTTTCTAAGACAGCTACAATTAAGTACTAAATTGACTGTTATCAAGTGTCCTAATGTATGGTACCAACCATAAGTGCTTTAGGCCATCAGGGATTGCTAATGAGTTTTTACCTCGCATTTAGCAAAAACCTTGTCTGGATCATTTAAACCTTAAATTGCCTAGTGTATTGAATCCATAGGCCTTGGTCTCTGAGGAATTTGAGAGAAAAGGAAGGAAAAGGGAGAGCATCTATAGGGAATGGAAGGAGGAGTTCTAGGGGAAGCTGTCATTGAAAATGCCTAGTTAATTGGACTGATAGGGGAAAAGAGAGACTTCTTCCGTGTTTGATAAATTAATCAAGGAGTCCTGCTGTAAATTACCCACTCGAATCATTAATCAGACATCCGGAAAATGCAAGACAAGAGCACTGTTTTAAAGTTGATTTTTTTTTTAATGGATGGGCCAGTCCTTTGATCAGATGTCAGGGGAGCAGAAGAAAGTCTCTAGGAATCCAGCAGGACCCCAGCTGTTGCTGAGTACCAAGAGAGCCCCTGTGCTGGGATTAGAGTGAACCCCCTCCCACCTCCCTTCCTTAGCATAAATTTAGCATAAACACACTGAGAGGATCAAATTGACATTTGTGGGAGCCAGAATCCTGGGGAATGGAGAAAGCTTTTAATCCAGGGCTCCATGTAAGGGGATGCCTTTCAATTAGCAGTCTATATTAATCAACGAGGCTTTTGCTTCTAAAAGGGAAGCTTTCAATATAAGGAAAGAGGTTAGAAAATACCATTAGGGGCACAAGGCATATATCTTTAAAAATACATTTAAAATGTTGATCTCTCCTGCCTTTAGCCTCAATTGCCAAATCAAGTCTATCCTCCATGGTCCCTAATGGCCTCTGAAGCTTGGAGTAATAAGAATAGTTCACAGATTATAGAGGGTGAAGGGATTTCTGTTTGAGAGACATATAGTGCAACCATCATTAGTTCCACTTTCTAGCTGGAAAAGCTGAGCCTGAGAGGTGAAGTGTCCATGATTACAGGCTGTTCAGCCACAGAGCAAGGATTAGAATCTAGATCTTCTGACCATGACAGGGTCTTTTCCATCATTCCCTTGCTATTGAAAAAGAAGGGAATATGGGGAGGAGGGTATGAATTAATGAAGGAATAGAAGTTCACTTCAGCTCTGAAATTCATACCTCTGAAGTGCCTTCAGTTCCTGGGGCCCATCTCTGGATTAGAAGGTTCTTCCTAGAACTTCCATTAAGGAGATCACCCAAGTGTGCCATTTCCACACCTTCATCTCTCCCCAGGCTGCACTTTGGACCTCTCCATCAAGCCCCATGCCCTGGTTTCCTTCCTTCCTTCCCCTCCCACTCCTCCTTTCAGATTCCTTTTAAGTATTGTCTTCCTCCATTAGAAAGTAAGTTCTTGAGGTCAAGGACTGTCTTTTTGATTATATTAGTTTCTCCACTGCCTGGCATATAGTAAATGCTTTATAAATTCTTGTTTACTAACAGAATAAAACAAAAAAAAATCATTTATTAAAATGTTGAAGACACTGTGCTAAATTTTAGAGTTGCAAATACAAAAGTAAGATAGTCTCTGCCCTCAGGGAGCTGACCTTCTAAAGGAGGAGATATCTTTATGGAAGAGTGGTGTTCAGGAGAGGGAGTTTTGGCTTTAGGATATACAGGGATAGATTGTGGAACTGTAAAACAACCAATTATCACTCCTTTTCCAGCAACTGTGGTAGTATTGGGTTGATTACTATTCCCAGAACACAGAATGGAAGATAAGAGTGAGACCCCGATGGTAACAGAACAGCTAGCAAACCCTTTTGTTGGATGGATGGGTGTTAAATGTGGCCTGGGGCTGAGTAGACAGAATGAGTTGGGTGAGTTTCCTCTCTCTCTTTGTCTCTGTCTTTCTGTCTCTCTGTCTCTGTCTCTCTCTCTCTCTCTCTCTCTGTCCCTCTGTCTGTCTCTCTCTCCCTGGTAAGAACTGCTCAGCACCAGGGCATAGTTCTAATGCTGAGGGGAGAGATTGATGTAATACTTAGAGCTTTGGCCTTGGAATAAGAAAAACCTGGGCTCAAATTCCACAGAAGACATTAGCTGTGGGGTCACAAGCAAGTTATTTAACCCATACCTCAGTTTAGTCATCAATGCAATGAGGGGATTGGACTCATTGACATCCAATGTCCCTTCTGTTGTTGCTGTTGAGTCATTTCAGGCATGTTCTACTCTCCATGACCCATTTGCCATTTTCTTGGCAAAGATATTAGAGTGATTTGTCATTTCCTTTTCCAGCTCATTTTACAGATGAGGAAAATGGGACCAAGAGGGTTAAGTGACCTCCCCAGATTCATATAGATAATAAGCATTTGAGGTCAAATTTGAACTCAGGTCCTCGGGACTCCAGGGCTGACATTCTTTCCACTTCACCACCTAGCTGCCCCAGAAGGGACAGAAAGCTCTAAATCTAAGATCCTATAAATTTCCTTAGGTATAATATTGGGTAGCTTGTACCATAGGACATTGGGTACTGCTCAAGGTAGGGAGAGGCTTCAGCAGTAGGGCAGGTGACAAAATAGCAGGTGCAGTCAGCTAAAAATATATGTGGAGGAAAGTGGGAGGGAAGTTGTTATCAAGGCAGGGAGAAAACTAGCAAGAAGGAAGGTTGGGAACTTGAAAAACAAAGATGGTTTTCTTTTTTTTTCTTTCTTCTTTTTTTTTTTTTTTTTTTTTTTTTTTGCTTATTGGAGGGGGGAAGGTAGAGCCATTGGGGTTAAGTGACTTGCCCATGGTCACATGGCTAGTCTTTGTATTAAGTGTCCTAGGCCAAATTTGAACTCAGGTCCTCCTGACTCCAAGGCTGGTGTTCTATTTACTGTACCACCTAGCCTCCCCCAAAAGATGATTTTCTAAGACTTCAAAAAGATCCCAAATTTCAACATTAGAGGCATACAGATTACATACTTCAATAGATCATCTTCCTGTGTTGGTGTGCTCCAAAATATCATCCCTTAGTGGTGAATGATAAATCCCTCTATGTTAAACTAGGTTGGTTCTTAGAGACAACTCCATAGCCCATCATCACTGAGCCCATGCTAGGACCTATCAGAATGGGGCTCCACCAGAAGCCAGGGTCTCCTCAGTGGCATGATGAGGCATGGGATAGAAAGGAATAATTCTGATGGTGTTAATGAGCCTTTTTTCATAGTGTTCTCCATAAATCTAGTACTTAACAGCTGAAGAGTCAAGAAAGAATAGAGTCCTTAGCTCCTTGAGAACAGGAGTTGGTTTCTTTAAAAATAATAACGGGATAGATTCAGCTGGTTAGGCATCAAGGAGAAGCTCTGAGTATCCCCTTTAGATCATGCTGCCCCCCTTTCTTAGTATTCCTGTTCAGGGGAGGCTGCCAGCACTTACAGGGCCCTGAGGCAGTGTCATAGGGCAGGAACAATGCAAGGTGAAATGGCGTTTATATTCTTTCATTAACCCTCCCAGGTCTGTCATTAAATATGGCCAGCTTAGCAGTTTATCACTTCAAATGAAAGCCCACAGCCAATCCCAGGAGCCAGGTTCCCACCTCCCCCTTCTTTTCTTTCTCCTTGGTGTCTTTAAATTGATGAATAAGACAAGGTCAGGAATTTTCAGCATTATTGACAAGAGCTCTATTTACCTTTAATTCAATACTTTAAGGCACTGTGATTCTGTCAGTATGGGCACTCTCCCCCTCCCAAATGCATACACCTTAGTAGACAGTCTTTGTGAGTTACTGTGGCCAAACACCGCCCCCCACCCCACCCCCAGTCATCTCTTAGCAAATTCTCATTCTTGGTTAGGTGAGTCCTTGTAGAACAGACAGATAGTGGGTCACTAGTACCAAACTTGCAGCCTTTCTAGAGTCATAGAACTTTCCAGTGCTTGCATTACATTGGGATAAAAGGAAATGGCAGACCACTCCAAGAAAACCCCAAATGAGGACACAAAGGGTCAGACACAACTAACAAACAACTGAACAGCCTCTCAGGACCTAGCATCACCTGCATTTTACAATGAGGATTTTGTTTGCCTCTACAGGATAGTAGAAAGAATCTACATCTTTCAGTGTGGGGTGTCAGCTATAGACTGATTAATAACTTGGAGCCTGAAGTCAGGAAGACTAATATTTAAATTCAGCCTTAGATATTTAATACTTTGAGTGACCTTGGGTAAGTCACTTAACCTTTGCCTCAGTTTTCTCAACTGTAAGAGGGACAATAAGAGCATTTGCTTCCCAGTGTTGTGAGGATCAAATAAGATAACATTTTAAAGTGCTTCACTTTAGTCCTTTAAAGCACTCTACAAATGATCTATGATGATGATGGTGATGATGATGATGGAATACATAGTACCAGAGCTATTATAATCTCCCTTTAGATCACACTTTTATTCACAGGGGATCCTTCTTGTTTTTTTTGTCCATCTTGACAAATAATCTGGGTTTATCCCCTCTTGGCATTCTTAAAACAAAATCTACTGTGGGATGATGGCCTTGGCCACTTGGAATCCTTTCATCCCTCTGCCTCTGAATGGACCTTTGCTTCAAGAAGTTGCCCGAGCACACCTGACTATGCCAGTTCTGCTATACAGTTGATTATAAGCACCTATCTGAAGAAATATAATGAAAGAGATCTTTCATAGGGCTGAAAAAGCAAGCAGACTAGTCCACAGGGGCTCTACCGAAGAAAAGAGGTAACCATTGGGAATCTATCAGAAGGTCCGCCTTTGTTAATAATAGCTCCAGAATCCAGGTATTCTTCTGTCTTTTAAGCTTGTGAACACAAAAGAATATCCCCAATTCAACAGGAGTAAGAAGAAGCCAGGGATTGTAGCAGAACAGGTCATATTTTTAAATGACTCATGATAGTTAACTGAAATGAAACCAAAGTATTTCATGGGAGTAGATCCTAGATCATGAAGACAGAAAGAGAAAAATGTGGCTCAGTACCACTCTTAAGTTGTAGAAAGGAGTTCCTGTTCCCAGTCCGAGGTCCCAGGTTTCATGGAGCTCCACACTTTGGAAGATCCTGTTCATCATAAACACAAAAATCATTAAGATAAAAATGAAATAGAATAAATTAAAATAATTTGAATGAACTACATGATCAAGGCAAAAGCTACCTTACTTGTATTTCTGCTTTTTATTTTAATTTTAACAAATGCTTTATTAACTTCTGGTTTATATCATTCATTTCAGCCAGACTTTGAGTTACAATTTTTTCCCCATTTTCCCCTACCCACCACCCCAGAACAGCAGTCCCACAAGACATCCCCTCATCCAATCTGCTCTCTCCCATATCTTCTCCCATACCCCCTTCAACTTTGCCATTAGGGCAAGGTGAATCTTTGTGCCCCAATGCCTGCACATCTTATCTCCCAATTACATGTAAAATAGTATTAATAATAGTATTTATATACATTTGAAACATTTAATTTTAAAACTTCGAATTTCAGATCCATTCCCTTCCTCCCTTGTCACCCACTCCCTCTGGGAAGATAAGCAATTAAGTATGTGTTGTACATGTATAGTTATGCAAAACATTACCATAGTAGATATATTGGAAAAGACTGCTTATATTTCCCTCCCACCCATCCCACCCCCCACCTGGTCCATTCCCTACTTTGATCCTGACCCTCTTTGAAAGTGGGTACTTCCAACCTCCCCTCCCCCCAGAATGCCCTCCCCTCCATCATCCCCCCTCTCATTCCCCTTCCTCCTACTCTCTTACAGGGTGAGATATCCCATTTAGTATGTATGTCATTCTCTCCCTGAGCCAAATTCAATGAGAATATGGTTTTGCTTTTTTGCCTTCCTGTTCTTCCCCTCCCCTGGAACTACTTCCCCTTGCCTCTTCTACATGAGATAGTTTACCCTACCCTGTCTCTCCCCATCTCCTCTTGCCACTTTCCTCTCTCACTTCTTAACTTCACCCCTTAAGTATCATCCCTTCCTATTAAATTCAACCAGTGCCCTCTATCCATGTATAGATGTAAACACATATACACACATTCACATATGTATTCAGATGCCCATATACCCTTCTTCAACTATTTTAATACTGAGAAAGGTTTTATCAGTCACTGTTATTGTTTTTCCATATAGGAATGTAAATAGTTCAACTTTGATAAGTTTCTTTTGATTTCTTTTCCCTGATTACCTTCTCAAGCATCTCTTGCTTCTTGTGTCTGAATGTCAAACTTGCTATTCAACTCTGGTTTTTTCCTCAAGAATGCTTGAAAGTCCTCTATTCCACTGAATGACCATATTTTCCCCTGAAACAGGATACACAGTTTTGCTGGGTAGGTGATTCTTGGCTTTAATCCCAGCTCTTTTGCCCTCTGGAATATCATATTCCATGCCCTTCAATCCCTCAGTGTAGAAGCTGCCAGGTCCTGAGCTATTCTGATTGTGTTTCCACAATATTGAAATTGTTTCTTCCTGGCTGCTTGTAGCATTTTCTCCTTGATCTGGGAGTTCTGGAGCCTGGCTATAATATTCCTAGGA
Organism: Gymnobelideus leadbeateri; assembly: GCA_011680675.1. NCBI lineage: Eukaryota > Metazoa > Chordata > Mammalia > Diprotodontia > Petauridae > Gymnobelideus > Gymnobelideus leadbeateri. The sequence goes on along the minus strand of WOXC01007148.1, from coordinate 38,927 downwards.
GTTTTCTTTTTGGGATCTTTTTTCAGGAGGTGATCTGTGGATTCTTTCAACCTCTATTTCCCCCACTGGGTCTAAAACATCAGGGCAATTTTCCTTGAGAATTTCTTGAAGGATGATTTCTAGGTTCTTTCTTTGATAATGGCTTTCAGGTAGTCCAATAATTTTTAAATTATCTCTCCTGGATCTATTTTCCAGGTCAGTGGTTTTTCCCATGAGATATTTCACATTGCCTTCTATTCCTTCATTTGTTTGGATCTGTTTAACAGCATCTTGATTTCTCATAAAGTCACTAGCTTCCATTTGCTCCAGTCTAACTCTGAAGGAATGAATCTCCTCAGTGAGCTTTTGAGATTCTTTTTCCATCTGGCAAATTCAGCTTTTTAATGCATTCTTCTCCTCATTGCCCTTTTGAGTCTCCTTTGCCATTTGAGTTAGTCTATTTTTTAAGGTGTTATTTTCCCCAGTCAGGCTGTTGACTCTCATTTCATGCTTTTCCTGCATCCTTCTCATTTCTCTTCCCAATTTTTCCTCCACTTCTCTTATTTGGTTTTTAAAATCCTTCTTAAGGTCCTCTATGGCCTGTAACCCACTCATATTTTCATCTGGGGCTTTTGGTGCAGGAGTTTTGACCTCAGAGACCTCCTCCTGTTCCATGCTTCGATCCTCTTTGCCCTGAAAATAGGAGTCTAATGTTGCATTTTTCTGTTTATTTTGTTTCCTTTGCCTAGGCATGTTGCCACTTAATTACTTGATTTTTGGGCTTGTTGCCACAGTAGGACTCTGCCACCAGACAGGGGAGCTTCTGTCCCAAATGTTGGGGTCTTCACAACTTCTGGAGGTATTAGTTGGGTGGCCTCTGTAAAGCCTCCACAGGCTCTGGTAAGCTGGATACCCACCCCAGACCTCCCCCCCAGACCACAATCCAGATCCAAGCAGGTTAAAGCAAGAGCGATTAACTCCCAGACTGATTGCTGGATCTCCCTACAGTTTGCAGAACAGGAGCTAAAACTGCCACTGAAGCTGCAAAATGGCTTCCGTGCCACAGTTCCTCAGCTGCTTCTTGCCCCCAGGGAAGGAAGCCAATGCATTCCCCAAATACTGGTCCCAAAGTCCATAGAGCACTAACCTCTCATTTTGTCCTAGGCATATCTGTGTTGATAATTCTGGAACCGCCACAGCTGCTGGTGTTCTGGGGTCCCTCCAGCCAGCTGCTGGCCTGGCCGCCCTGGGGCTAAAACCGCTACTCAAGCGAACCTGGGCTCAGCTCCCAGAGCATTGCCCTTAGCCCCCAGAGCATTGTGCTGTGCTGTGCTGTGCTGGCCACTCCCTGCAGGACTCCTGGGCTGTCCTCAGTGGAAGGTTAGCTTCTCTGTGTCATTCTGTGGGTGCTGGAACTCCAGAAGTTGTTCAGAGTCCACCTTTTACATTGTTTGGAAGTGGTGTGTGGGAGAGCACCTTGGAAGTGCTGTTTCTACTCTGCCATCTTAGCTCTGCCCCTCCCACCTTACTTGTAAGGAACATATGATATGGCATATGGAATCATCTAAATACATTTAAATTTAGCCAATCAATTGTCCTGAATTAGATGGGATATTTCCAGATTCTAGTAGTGCCAGATCCCTTTATGATATCCTTCCCCAATGACTTCCAGAAAACATTGTGTTTGCACAAGGTATTCTAATTACTCCAAATTGTTATAGAATTATTTCTCATTGTTAACTATCATGAATCACTTAAAATACGACCTGATCTGTTGACTGAATACATTGTTATGTATGACAAATTTAATAACAAATGTTCACTAATGTGTATAACAATGTCATGTAAGCAAGACACATGATTACAAGATAATACTTTATAAGAGAAATGCTATATGATTATTAACATTATCCTGGCAGTGAGTCACAGTCAAAAACTTGTAGTGTGGACAACATTGACAATAATATTCTGACTTTCTGACCTACAGTAAATACTAAGACACCATTGCTGAATTAAAAGATTTTATTTTGTCAACTGACTACATTTCAGGTTTACAATAAAAGCATTTTACAATGAAATTTGAGAATATTAATCTTTTAATATTGATGCTACTAACATAATCTAGGTGGTGAGCAGTTAACTGGTTTTGATGTTCTTTATTTGCTTCTTAGAATTTGTAATATATTCCATATTTGCTGCTTTAAAATTCTGGATGCTTTATCTAAATTTTTAATAATCAAAAAAAATAAGTTACAATCTCTTCAAAAAATTTTAACATGAATGCTATGACTGAAATTGTAATGAACTTAAATTAAAAAAATTCTCAGATCTAAAGAAGGTTGTCATTAACTTGGCATGTGGACTAACTCTTCCTGTTGTATGAGATGGTGTCTTCTGTTATGTAGCATTATATTAGAGACCAGACAGTTTGTGTACAGACTGGAATATTTCCATTTTGTACTTTTCATGCTTGTATGTGTATCCAAACTGTCATAAATAACAGTGAAAAAAACCCAAGGTGCAGTGTAACTTTTTTTTTTGCTCTTTTGGAGAGGGAAGGCAGGGTAATTGGGGTTCAGTGACTTGCCCAAGGTCACAAGGCTTGTAAGTCTTAAGTGTCTGAGGCCACACAGAACTCAGGTCTTCCTGATTCCAGAGTCAGTGCTCTATTCTGCGCTGTCAGCTAGGTGCCCCCAAAGTGTAAGTTTTAATATGATATTGTTTTATTTGTATCAACAATTGAAATGAATTTACTTTCATTTACTTTCATTTTAATTCTAATGTATCTATATATGTAATACAAAGGGGTGAATTTTTTATTTATTTTTAAAACATTATTTCTTTATTTTGACATTTTTTTCTTTTAAAATTTTGAAGTACAAATTTCCTTCCTGCCTGACACACTCTCTCCCACCCACTGAGAAAGTAAACACTGTGACATCAATTATACATGTGAAATCATGCAAAGCATATTTCTATATTAACCATATTACAAAAAAACAAAGAGAAATAATAGTGAGAAACTTTTACTTCAATTTGCACTCAGAGTTCATCAGTTCTCTCTCTTGTCAAGATAAGTCCTTTGGAATTGTCTTGGATCATTGTGTTGATCAAAGTAGCCCAGGTTTTCAAAGTTCATCATCATTATAATATTGCTATTACTGTACACAATGTTCTCCTGGTCCTTCTCACTTTACTTTGCATCAGTTTATATAGGTTTTGTCATGCTTTTCTGAAACCATCCCCCTCTTCATTTTTTAAAGCACCACAGCACTTATCACAATCATATGTCAGAGCTTGTTCATCCATTCCCCAGTTGGTGATTTCCAATTCTTTGCCACCACAAAAATAGCTGTTATTAATATTTTTGTTCACATAGGTCCTTTGCTTTTTTCTTTGATCTCTTTGGGATATAGATTTAGTAGTAGCATCGCTAAGTCAAAAGGTATGTACAATTTTATAGACCTTTAGGCATAGTTCTAAATTGTTTTCCAGAATGGTCCAACCAGTTCACAACTCAACCAACAGTTCATTAGTGTACCTATTTTCCCTTATCCCCTTTAGCATTTAGCATTTCTGATAGGTGGAAGGTCCTTGTTTTAATTTTCATTTCTCCAATCAATATTGGTTTAGAGAATTTTTTCATATGACTTTGGGTAGCTCTTATTTTTTCTTCTGAAAACTGACTATTCATATATGTTTTGACCATGTGTCAATTGGGAAATGGCTCTTGTCTATGGTATCTTTTAGAAAAATGTAGTTTCCCTGATTATCTCTTTTAATTGGGTCTATTTTTGTTTTTGCTTTGTCTGAGATCATGAATACTCCCTGCCTATTTTTTTTTTTACTTCAGTTGAAGCATAATAAATTAGGCTCCAGCTCTTTATTTTAACTCTGTGTCTTTCTGTTTCAAGTGCACCTCTTCTAAATAACATATTGTTGGGTTCTGGTTTCTAATCCTTTCTGCTATCATCTGCTTTCAGTTTGTGAGTGAGCTCATTCCATTCATATTCATGATTACTATATATTTCCCTCCACCCCGTTATCTTCTCTTTCTCCCTCCCCCCCCATCTCTCTTTCTCTGTCTCTCCCTCTCTCTCCCTTCCTCTCTCTCTCTCTCTCTCTCTCTCCTTCCTCAAAAGTCTATTTTGCCTCCTTTAATCTGCTCCTGCTCTTCCATTTATCAAATCCCCACATTGTCTTATTCCCTTCACATCCTATTTTCATATTGGGTAACTTACATTTCTACACACAACTGAGTGTGTGTATCTGTATGCATACATATGTACATACTATACATATACATACACATACACAAACATATATATGTGTATATACATATATACGTATATGCATATATTCATGGATAGAAGCCATGGGTGTGAGTCAATTATATTAGAATGATCTCAAAAATAAAATTAAGGGTGGAGAAAAAGAGATACTTTGGGAGAAGGAGGAAGGGAGAGATAAATTTTCCTCCCATAAAAGAGGCACACAAAGAAGAGCTTATGCAATGGATAGGGAAAATGGAGGGTGGCGTGACAGGTTATGCCTGAATCTAGCTCTTACTGGAATTGGTCCAAAGAAGGAAGACTCTGTGTGTATATAGACATACATATGTGCATATATACATATACACATATATATGTGTGAGTGTATAAATATTTGTATTGTGTTTATATATGGACAACTGGGGTTAAGTAACTTGCCCAGAGTCACACAGCTAGTAATATCAAATATCTGAACATATTTTAACTCAGGTCCTGCTGACTCCAGGGCAGTGTTCTATCCATTATGCTACCTAGCTGCCCCTGAGATTAATATTTTAATTTCAAGAAAGATAGAATTTTTGAATCTGAGGTTTCAAAAAAATAGGGCACCATGAAATGTAAAGACAGTATTGACATTCTATTCTCTGATTTATTTGCATTGCCAACACATGAAAAATGATGAATAAATAGTGGGTAGACATTCCAAAGAATCTTCATATGCATTTACTGGACAATAAACAAATCTTCTTTACCTATAATTCTAAATTTTCATCTATTAATCAATATACCTGACATGGATTCATAAATTTTGTGATACATTTTTAAGTTCAAATTCTTTATATAGATAGGGCCTATGTACACACACACACCCCCGCCATACACACACATCTATTTGTCCCATGCCACATACACCCAAAAAGTAGCCCTGTTGGGGCTCTTGCAATTTTATAGCTTTGACAAAGCACTGTCCTCCCAACATTTCTAAGGGGTAGGAAATTCAAGCATTAACCTATTCATTTCACAGATGGGGGAAGCAGGGCTCAAAGACATTAAATAACTGGCCTAGGGTTAGACAGCAAAGAAACTTCTTGTGGTTAAGGCTAGCACTCTTTCCACTGTAATATGATGTCACTCAAATATGCCTACAGGCTCGCTCTTATAACCCTACCCACCCATCAGACATAGAAGGGCAGTTGACAAAATTTCAACCAGACCCTCTAAAGACCAGAAAGGGCAGAAGTCAAGAGACTCAGGTGGCCATTCAACTCTTAGCAGCTTCAGAAAAGACTTAATTTACATTATTTTTCTTTGAGAGCTTCATTAGTCACCTCCCTGACCCTTTGTTCTGGCCTGCTCAGTGTTTGCTTCTTACTTATTGACCCTGACATCCCTCCAGAATTTGACTCTTGATAACCTCAACCCTTTGCTCCCTTTTTTCTTGTATAATTTTCTGACTGTCTCAAGGTAATGATGTTTATCAGATTTGTCTTTGTCTGTTCCCTGTGTTTTACAGCTTCTTCTATTCCTGAAAAAGCTTCCACACAGCTGAAAGGCCTCAGATATATACCAGCAGTTCCTACTTAAATACTCTAATAGTCCTCTATAGCCAGACTTGCAAACTCCATTCCTTACTTATGCCTTTGAATCTTAGACTCCTTTCCCTATCTGATAGTCCTCTTGCTGCTTTAGGAATGAACTCACTCAGTAGTCAAGAATCAATGATCTCATCTACTTGGAAATCCTCCCTAACTCTACAGATATACCTGTTCATTCTGTAAGACTCTTGTCAGTGTCCTCCTATAAACATCTCCCTGATGCCAAGTAAGGTAAAGTCCTTCCATCAGGCCTTCTTTGATTTTTCTTGACATTATGATGGTACCAACATATCACTTGGGCTGTTCACTTGTGATCCCTTGCCCTTGCAACATAACTAGCACATTCTCTATTCATGTGTTTCCTTAATGCTACTCCTATTTTTCTTCAAAGTTCATCATTGGCCATACATTGTAGGCTTCTTGCATCCATCATATGTCTTTCCATTGCTTTGTGTGGGATATTCATTTTTTGATTCTTTGGAGACTATTCCGTGTCTCATTGCCATATAGCAAAAGTAGAATGGGGGTATCTAAACACATTTTGTTTCTGCAGTAAGCTCAGGGGTGTGAAAAGAGATGAACAATTTCTTTAAGGCAACTCAGACTACCCTTTTACTGGTTAACTCAGGGTATAATTCATTGTCCATCTATGGAAGTCCCACATGTGTGTGCTGAAGAAAAGATTTATCAATTATCCATCCAAGGACACGTCAAAATCTACACAATTCATCTGGTATTTACTGTGTGGGTTTCAGTGGTTACAAATTTCATACAAGAAACAATACAGAGTTCCAGGGCTTGATGCAATGCTACCCACAAGGAGGAGCATGTGAGAAACATCATCAGAACACCTTTCCAACTTGAACTGTGCTGGTTATCCTTCATAACAATGGCCAATAAGCAAATGTACATTTTGTACATTTTTTTCAAATGTACATTTCCCTGTTTTACATTTCCCCTGAGGTTTATGATCAAAGGGTCATTGAACAGTGTTATTTCTGCTTTATAAAAAATTTTAAAGTATCTTGAATGATATAAATGTATCAGTGGGAGACAACTTGTTAGAAAAGCCTTTAAGGCAGCATTTCACTTTACCAAAAAAAAAAAACATGCTTTCTCATAATAAAAATAAAATAACCCAATAAGCAATGGTATCTTATATTCACAAATTTTCAGTCAGTTGTAAAATGTTAAAGATGTGGTTCACTATAATAGTAATAATAGCATTTATAATGCTTTTTTATCTTTACAAAGCAATTTATGTGTTTTATTTCATTTGATCCTAATATAGAAATTTGATTTTCATATATATGTATATATATACACTTACATATGTAATAGATCACATTTATACAGCATTTTAACTTTTATAAAAACATTTACACTACTACTTTACAGTAATTACTAAATTACTACAATAACAAATTACAGTATTAGTAAAATTACTAGTAATTTTATAACGTTATCTCATTTGATCCTTACCACAACCCCACCAGTGAAGTAGGTGCTATTTTTATCCCTCTCCCCCTCCCTTTTTTTAATAGATGAAGAAACTGAGACTAAGAAATATTAAAGGACTTATTCAGGGTCACAAAACTAGTAAATGGGTGAGGCAGAATTTGATTTCTATTCTTCCTGAAGCCAAATCCATCTTCCTCTTCATCCCTTTGTCCAACTCTTGAATATCCCTTGTAAAAAATTGCTTGTTATTTGTTCCCTCCTACTACCCTCAATGTGGATGTTCTTAATTTGTGTATAAATGACCCTTATTGTTTTGTATATATGGGAATTCAGGTATAAAAGTCAACAGTTGTGGATGATTTTTTATTTGCTTTATTTTGGTATACAGTCATCTCTCTCCCCGTCCCCACCATGCCTTCAGTATCTTCTCCAACTTAAGACACCTTTCATATCAATTCTTCAATGCCATTACAATCATTTTATTTCCAGCACAGATCTCTTTATGTAAGCTTTGTAAAATCTGGCTGTCTTTCTTGTCTTTGTTCTCTTTAGTGACATTTCTACTCTAAAAGTTAATTTTAAACTGTCATGTTAGGGCTTATGTGTGCTTATTTTTTTAAAAATTGCTTGCTATAGTAATCATTACAGATTTTCTCCATTTTTTAAGACTTTGTTATCATTGTTCCATTGTCATATTTAAATGCTCCTGGCATGATTTGGTTTAAAGCTTTGTTGTAGTATCAGTCTTTGTCATCATAATCGTCCTAGTAGTGGTAATAGTGGTGAGTCGGTAGTGGTGGTGAAAATCATTTTGATACTAACTAGCATTTATATGGTGCTTTTCAGTTTGTAAGGCATCTTATAAATAGTATCTTATGCTATCCTCACAACCACGCAGGGAGACAGGTGCTACTATTATCCCAATTTTGTAGATGAGCAACCTAAGGAAGATAGCTGTTAAGTACCTTTCCCAAGGTCATATAGCTAGTAAGTTTCTGAAACTAGATTTTAGCTGTAGTCTTTCCAACTCCAGGGACATTGTTCTCAACCACTGTGTTACCTAGCTGCTTCTGATCTCATTTATATTGGAGGTTGTTGATAATCTTTTGTTAAAAATATTTTATATAATTGGTTTACTTTGTAATTCCACCTATTTATTTTATATATTTAAGATATTATTCTGAGAAGAGATGTATAGACTTCACTAGACTTACAAAGAGATACATGGTACACACATACACACACACAAGATTAAGACCTACTAATTTACAGCAGTTCAAAAACAAAACAAAACAAAAGATGATTGATATAATTTAGCTCCTCCAACAGTATGTTCTCTCATTGATCACTGAACATGAATCTCACATTTAGAATACCAAGAGTAAATAAATTTTATAGACAGACTAAAAGCTTGGTGTTTCTTAGCACCTTTTATCCCTTTTCCATCATTCCATAGGAGAATTCTAACAAACTCATTCATGCTGCTATATTAGCAACATTGTAGGACCCATCAAGTGTTTACATCTGTAAAGTAGGTGTTCAGAATGGAAAAGGACCACTTTGAAGAACTAAATCTCTAATGGTGGAGTTTTAGTCATAGTGGCTATAAGATAATTTGGGGGTATCCCCCAAAGTGGCATATAGGTGAGAACTTATTCTGCCTATGCTTAAAACAGCCTTTTTGCATGAAGTACAACTGGTTTCGCATTCACATAGAAGCAGGAAGGCATATTTATGGTGTTGTTAACTTATATAAAGCTTTATAGTTTAGGAAGTACTTTCCTTATATTTATAAAGCAATTTATGGTATGCAAATTGCTTTCCATGCATGAACCAACAACACTAGGAGATTAGTAGTTTAGCTATTATATTACTATATTTTCTGTTTAATAGATGAGAAAACTGATACTCAGAGTGGTGAAACAACTTGCCAAAGATCACACAGCAATAATAGTGAGTACCCCGGACTGTCTCAGAATATCTGGGTTCTAATTCTGCTTCAATCTGTAGTTGAATATGGTATGTCTCAAATGAGTAGAATATGTTCAAAGCAATTAACAACTATGCAATACCACCTTTAATGTATATCTCCAGAATTACAGAAGTTAATAGTTTGGAAAGTGCCCTAACAAAACTGGTATAATTTTTTAAAATGCCCCAAAGCATAAGGACCATTAACTTAAATAAGTTATAGTAAGTTTAAGATGCTTTTATCTAAAAGGAGGTAGATTGATAGACATTCTTAGAGCATATCAGAAAGATGTAAAAAAAGGCATAGAAATAGTTTTTTGTACAAGCAAACATCACTTCATCAAGCAAAAGTAAAGATCAGTAATAGGTACACTTAAGTGAATTTGTCACATGTAAACAAAAATGACTTGCCTTTGGATGGAGGTTATGAACAAGAAGTTGCAAACAAGTTGCAAGATTAGAAGCAAAAGATACCCCATAAGCAAGATGATCTCAGGCAATAATATGACACCAAAGAAGAATGGAACAAATAGCTTGCTGATTTCTTTGTGGAAATAGAGGGGTTTATGATGGCAATTCTGGATCAGGATATTGTGATGGGAAGGATTATCCTCATGGGGTCCAGACTTAGTAATCAGCATATGTAATACAAGGAAATGGTGGAAATTGTTCATTATATCATTGCAGGTTATAAAAATTTATTACCTACTGAATAGCTAGCAAGACATGACCTGGTAATTAAAATCATACATTAGAAGCTCACTGCCACTCATGGAAAGATAGATAAGAAATCCCCATGTAATGGCTATAGACTTCAAAATATCCTTGATAACTCAACCAATAAACTGCACTGAAAATGGAGCATTAGCACGGACTCAATTGTTGCATGCAATTACCTTGACATAACACTGATCCATAAAACCTTAAGAACGTTTTTTAATATATGTTTCCATGGCAAACACTCATGTTATTGTTGCTCAGTCATTTCAGTCATGTTTGACTCTTCTTGACACCATTTGGAATTTTCTTATCAAAGATACTAGAATGGTGGGCCATTTCTTTCTCCAGGCCATTTTACAGATTAAGGAATTGTGGCTAACAGGGTAAAATGATTTGTCCAGGATCACACAGCAAGTAAGTGTTTAGGATTGGATTTGAACTCAGGAAGAAGAGTCTTCCTGATTCCAAGCCAGTGCTCTATCCACTGAGCAACCTAGCTGTTTAAGTATAGATAAAATTAAATGAGTTAAAATTGAGGAGCTACTAAAATCCAAAGGGGGAAAAGTTGAAATGACTGAAGCCATTGAACATCTTTACCTAACAGACTCTTAGCAATTCTAGTAACAAAATAGATGGCAAAAAAAATTTTTTTTAAACCTGATGCTGATGTCTTATATGGTTTTTAAGAGGAGATGGGCATATTTAGAATGGAATTTCCAAAAGTCTTTTGTGAGTTGGTAGCACAAATCCAAACAGCAAATAAACTATAGCAAAACTGAGTAATTCAAGACCAAAAGTATAAATAAATTTCAGAACTGGCATACAATGGTATCTAAAGTAGCTGTTGCTATGGTAAGAACCATAGGAGGGAAGGTGGAGTTATTGTAGAAAACACAATTGCCATATTACACAATTAGTGGTAACAAAAGAGAATTTCAGCTTCTTAGATTTATAGCAAACATATAATGGCTACATACAAATCAGAGTAATTACACATGCTTTCCTGAGACTGGATTTCAAGTCCCTGCTCACCTCTTCTACATTTTTTTCCTTTCTGTAACCAACAAAAGTCATCTTAAGATGAATGTTACAAAGCTTAGTGGCTAACCTATTAGATGAAAGTGTCTAGAGTTATTGAGAGATCTGGGTGCTAGAAGCAAGGGGTGCTTCATGCAGCTCCATATATCTTGGAGGAGAAGACCACTGCATGCATGGCTTACTGGACAAAAGATATGGACCTTGAGTTACTCAGACACTATACTTGTGAGGTAAAAGTGAAATACCTTTTTAGGAACCTGACAAAGTGTTTCAAATTTTAAGTATCAGAATTTCAGGAAAATGTATTAGGAGAGATTGATTTGATCACTACATTTTGAATTTTAAGTATTTCTTTTCTGTCAGAGGAAAATTAAATAGTTCACATCTACTATGTTGACGTCAGTCTACAATGAGTAACTTTCCAGAGGGAATCCTGCTAATTGCTTTTGGGGGAGATTATAGATATGTGCCCCACCTAAGCTTTGTTTAAGAGATTCTCCCTGGAGTTCTGGGGCAGGAGAATAATGACACAGAGTAGAAGAAGAGCCTAATCTCCTCTCTTTTGGGGGCATGAAGCAGGTCTGTATGACACCTGAACTGGGGCCTCTTGATGGGAAGAGTGCTCCTATTCCCCTCACAAATACCTTAGATCATGGGTATTGTATATAGAAGGTGAGTTTACATCCATTCAATTACCAAAAAATAAAATAAAATTATTGTGTTATCCATCTGTGTAAAAATCTACAGAATATTAAATATAAAAGAAAAACCCCATTAAAGTAGCAAGCCATTTTTATCTGACCTCCAAAAAAAAAAGATGAGGAGAATGCAATGAATAATAAAAACACCCTAGAGACTTCAACAAATAAACTATACTTAAAAGTAGTGTGCTTACAAACAAAAGTGCTACCCACATTTGCCTAGACATAGCATTGCCCACAATTGCCTAGACATAGCATTGCCCACAATTGCCTAGACATAGCATTGCCCACAATTGCCTAGACATAGCATTGCCCACAATTGCCTAGACATAGCATTGCCCACAATGCCTAGACATAGCATTGCCCACAATTGCCTAGACATAGCATTGATCCACAAAAACTTAACAACATTTTTAAAATTTTTAAATTTGAAACTTAAATATAAAATAAGAAAAGGAAAAGAACTTAAATAGTAAAATTAAAACGATGCGAAATAAAAGAAAAAAACATTTCTATGTGCACAGCAGAATGTGAGAAGAGATTGAAAATATACAGCAATAAATTTCTATTTCAAGAAAGCCTATGTAATCAATACTACACATCGTGTTCAGAGCTGTCCATCTTTTCTTTGCCTCCTTTTAAGTTTTCTTTTGTTCTCTGCTGTGCACTTTTTACTCTGTTCTTTTTTCTCCCTTCCCCACCTTGCCTCAAAGGCTACAATTAAGCACAGGTACACACACACACACACACACACACACACACACACACACACTTACACACATACATTTATACCTATGCTGTCCTTCATTCTCTAAAAGGACCAAAATGACATCACTGTGCTAGAATCAAGTTTCAATGTGTCTGACTATGACTGATCAGATGATCCTGGAATGTTCTACCACAGGTCAGGCATAAATAGTCCATGTGAACATTTGGGGTGGCTACTCTAAGTTTGTGCATCCTGCATTTCCTTTGAGCTGTTACGATTTTGCTTTGCTTATGGAGCACAGCACCTTCTCTGATGTGGGCACACCATGCTGAGCAGTCCTGTGCCAGTGTCTCCCATGTCACACAATCAATTCCAAAGTTCATACACACACACACACACACACACACACACACACACATCCATGCATATACATGTACATACATATATTTACACATACATATACTTGGATATCGATAATCATAGTCATATATAGATATATACATTCATATGCATCTATGTAATACTATACTATATTTATTTGTCCTCTGATTCTCTGAGGATAGATAACCCTTTCCTTCATAAGTCCAAATGTTTCCATAGTTTTCCAAGTCTACCAACTCATCGTTTCCAATACCACAGCAATATTCCCACCTCATACTCTCAAGTTGTTTTAAATAGTACAAAACAACATTGATAAATAACAAATAGTGTAGTTTTCTCTATTTTTCTCCTTTGATTAAATCTATTTTAGCCTTGACTTTGTCTAAGATCATGATTACTGCTCTGGCTCCTTTTTCCCTAACAAATTCTCCTCCTGATCTTTATTTTATGTTTGTGTGTATCTCTCATTTCCTATCCCTCCTGATTCCTCCACTTCACTTCTACCCACTACCTTGCCCTCCTATTACTTAACTTAACCCCCTCCTTACATTCCTATTAATCTAAACACCCTTCTTTAACCTATTTCCTCCCTCTCCAGTCTAGAGATCCCTCCCTCATCCTCTCTCATTCCTTATCCCCTTATTGTTTTATTTCTTTCTGAATTTAGAAGACTTTTATACTCTTCTACATATCTATGCATGTATGTATGTATGTATTATTTCCTCTTGAACCAGTCCCAATGAAAGTAGGTTTCCAGAACTAACAACCCTACTCCCCCATCTAATCCTTCTATATCAGTTCTTCTTCTTACATCTTATTTATATAAGATAATTATTCTTTTTAGGTGTTCCCAAATGTATTACCTTTTAAAGTCATATCATACTTAGGTCTACCCCAGTCTTTCTTATGAAATACCCAATTGCTAATAACAACCTTAGAAATACATTTTACACTTTGCATACATAAAAGGTAAATAGTCTGTCCTTAATGGGTGCCTTGTAATTAATCTTTGGTTTGTACCTTATATTTCTCTTGATTCTTGTATGCCAAATCTTTTATTAAGTTGAAGTGTTTTGTTTTGTTTTGTTTTTAACAAAGTCCTGAAATTCTGACAACTCATTAAATGTCCATTTTTTAAAATTCAGAATAATATTGGGTATGATATATTTGGCTAGAACACCATTTCTTTTGCTCTTTGACATATAGTGTTTCAAGACCTGCATTTTTTTTAATGACACTGCTGCTAGGTCTTGTGTGATTCTAATTGTGGCACAGCCATATTTAAATTGTGTTGCTTTGTTTTCCCTTGTTGATTGCAATATTTTATCCTTGAGCTGAGGATTTTAGAATTTGACTGTAATGTTCCTGTGGTTTTTCTTCATAGGATCTCTTTCAAATCTCTTTGGGTAGGTTTTTTTTTTCTTGTTCTAATGCTCCAGGATATTTTTCTTTATTTCTTGTATTATTGTATCAGGATTCTCCTTTTGATCATAGCTTTCAGGTAGTCCAATTATTCTTATGTTTTGTCTTCTTGATCTGTTCTCCAGACCAGTTGTTTTTTTATTATGATATATTTCACATTATCTTCTATTTTTACATTCTTTCTATTTTCTTTCATTATTTCTTCATTTCTTATAAATTCACTGCCTTCCCCTTGCCAAATTCTGATTTTCAATTAGTTTTTTTTTTCTTAAGATTCTGGATCTCCTTTTCTAATTGAATGACATTCTTTTAATAATCTTCTTGTTTTTCTTATCTTTTTCTTTAGTTTTTCCCCAATCTCTCCCATTTGATTTTAAAGTATTTTTTTAAGTTATTCTATGAATTTTTGCAGGGGAGGTGACCATTTGATGTTATTCTTTGGGGTAGAAGAGGGTTTCTTTGCTTCAGTATCCTCTTCTGAAGATGAACCTGGGTCTTCTCTATTCCCATAGTAATGCTCTATGGTTGGATTCTTTCCCCTTTGCCTGTTTTTTTTTTTTATTTGTAGCAGCTTAGTTTTTGTAATCACCTCTAGTCCTGGGGTATAAGGGATGGTGCCTCTGGACTCAGATTCTCTTTCAGTTCTCCCCTGGGACCTGAAACCAAAATCAAGACCTCCAGCCTCCTATAAGTGCTCACAGCTAGTGGCATCCCCATGAGCAAGGCATTATGAATACAAAAACAAAAATTAAGCATAACCTTTGCCTTTAAGGAGATGAGATTTTGTATAGATAAAAGTAACAATATAAATAACCAAAAAGTTTTTTTGTAAACCAAAAGTATTTATACAGTGCTTTCTGTTTTAAAGTTTGCAAAGAGCTTTAGCTATTATCAGGCTGACAACTCTGTAAACTAGGTGCTATTACCAGTTTACAGAAAAGGAAATGATATAAGACTTTTCCCAGATGGATGGAGAAAGCCCAAGACATTAAACCCAAGAGTCTAAAGAACAGCAATGTCCCTGAAACTGATTAGCTTCCAACCCAATCTCTGTAGCCATCTTTGAGAGAAGATATCATTGTGGAAAAGATCATCTTTCTAAACCCCACCAGTCGGCAGGTAAGTACAAGTGCTAGGAATGACAACCCTTAACCATACTCCCCCCACCCCTGAGCACCTGTCCTACTTACAGCCTAGCCCTCATGCCCATCATCCAGGGAAGCAACTCTTGTGCAATAGCAGCTACTTATCCCCACTAACTGAAACAAGAGAGATAGGACACAGTATGTCCCAGAAAAGTCAAACCACTACCACCACCTTGATCACCATCTCTCCTCAGATGAAGATGAAGATAATACATAACTCTGAACCCAGTAGCCTTGGGGGTAATGATGCCTCTAATCAGAGCTGAAAGACATCATCTTAGAAGACAAACCTGCCACTGTCTGCCTGTCGCTACTACAGCCAGAGTTACTGAAGTCTTACAAAAGATAGTTCTTGCAACCAAATGGTTCAACATTAGCCATCAACAAATGGCTGCCTGAAGAGATGTGACAGAGTTAAATAAAGACTTTTTTTTTAAGAACTAGAGTGATTTAGACAAGTTTATAGCAGGGATTTTTAGAAAGGTGTTTTTTAACTAGAGATTGAAAATGAGAAATGAAAATAATAGGAGGAAAAAGAACCTGGAGAAGACAAGAGGGAATGGAATCAAAGAGACAAATATGAAATGGAACATAACCTGCATTAGAGACTGGGCAAGGAGGACAGAACTAGGATAATACAGAATGGATATGAGGTGCAGAACAGGGGAGGAGAAGGAGATTATGATGGATGGCATCACAATTATCAGTAAAGAATTAGGGAAGAATTAAAAATTTTCCATGTAGCAGTGAGGTCCCAATTAAGTTTAGAGAACACAAATTAGAAAACACAAAACTATACTACCAGGGTGGCTAGGTGGCACAGTGAATAGAGCACCAGACCTGAAGTCGGGAGGAACTGAGTTCAAATCCGGCCTCAGATACTTAACACCAAAAACTAGTCATGTGACCTTGGGCAAGTCACTTAACTCCAATTGCCCTACCTTCCTCCCTCCAAAAAGAGAAACAACAACAACCAAAAAAACCTATACTATGGTATAGTTGACCTAATCAATGCATTGTTGTAACTTTTCTTGAAGACAGTATGTTTAGCCACCCTCAATGGAATCAACTAGGAATCTGGGGTTCTGGTATGTTTCAACCACATCCAACATAAAGCCTGAATTTCCATCTCTTCTATTTCAACCCATCTTTATGCCTCAGTCTAACTAGTGAGGATCTCTCTCTCTCTCTCTCTCTCTCTCTCTCTCTCTCTCTCTCTCTCTCTCTCTCTCTCTCTCTCCCCCTCGCTCTGTCTGTCTGTCTCTATCTCTGTCTCTCTCTTTCTCTCTCTCCTCCTTTCTCTTTTTCTCTACCTCTGTCTCTGTCTGTCTCTGCCTCTTTCTGTATGTCTTTCTTCCTCTCTCAACCATGTGTCTGTCTCTCAGTTTCTGGCTCAAGGATGAATGTCTTGTCTTGTTTCATTCTCTTTCTAGGTTTCTCCTCCTTATTTTAATATTAAACACAGCAACTCCATATGTCAGTCTTTCTCTTTCCACAAAATCAAATTAAATTTTCATGAAGCAATGAGCTTCGTTTTCTGTATGTCTTTCCCTCCAACTCCCCATTGAAACTCATAGTGTCTCAATTAAATTAACCCCCTTCTATCAGCAGCAAATAAACACAGCTCAGTGACTGATGAGGTTCTTTATAAGCTGGTTTTAGACAGTGATCATGCCAGAAAGCTTTCTAGCCGGGGGTGGTGTTTGCAAAGTAAGTATTTACTCCTCTCCACTAGAGGCTTTTCCTGAACCATTTCAATTGAGCAAAGGAAATATTCTTTCTGAAAATCCGCTCCATCTGCATCAGACCTACTTTCCTGCTTTTCAGAGTTGTCTTTGGGGAGCAAATTAACTTGTAATGGATTCCAAACATAGAAGCTAAATTCTCCCCTCAGTTGCTCAGACAGAAGTTCCATTGAAATCATCAGAAAGAACATTGCAAATGCAAAAAGGTCTTAGCAAGACATGCTAAGAAGGATGGACTGAGAGGTCCACACATTCTCTCTCTCTCTCTCTCTCTCTCTCTCTCTCTCTCTCTCTCTCTCTCTCTCTCTCTCTCTCTCTCTCGTTAAGATAGGTAATAGCAAGAATAGCAAGGATTCACACTTCCATAGCTCTTAGTAATCTTCAAGAATGCCTTTAAATTGAATCATAGTGTTAGAAAATCCCATCAAATTCCAAAGGACGCTAGAGATCATTCTTTATTTTACTGATTTAGAAAAAACAGTCCTGGAACTTAGTGTAGATAGTCTTTCCACTTAAGGATTATTTGATAATGAGATGCAGGGAAGTGTGAGCCTTCTCATTGTTCTTCCTATTTCCAGACTCTCCCCTCTCCAAATGATTCTTCACACAACTTCCAAAGCTTCCTAAAGCACAGGTTACAAAGTCACTTTCCTGCTCAAGAATTTTCAGTGACTCCCTATTGCTTCTAGTATAAAATGTAAATTCCTCAGTTTAGCATTTAGTCTTTTATATGTCTGGTTCTGGATGGTCTTTCTAGACATTTCATTCTACTCTGTTTCACATACCCTAAATATCAGACAAACTAACATAATCTTCATATATCTCATGCCTCCATGCCTCTGGGTAGAATGCCTACAATTCCCAGAATACACAGACATGTCCAATTCATTGAGGGATTAGAAAACTGGGACCTCAATCCTCTGACCTTATTCCACTAATGACTATCCTTTAATTTGAAAAATTCATGTATAGCATCTTCTGTTCATAGAGAACCCTCTGAAGAGCAATTGTTGTCTGCTCACTAGGATAGAAACATAGATAAGTTGGAATTAATCAAGGGAAGAGTGTGCCTCTTCCTTCAAGGGAAGAGCTATGATAATGACCCAACATGGATCAGCTGATACATGGACTCTGTACCTTCCTCTATGTTCACCTGTACCAAGAAACTAGCAGTCCAAAGACCCATCATAAAGGTCTTTATAATGATACTAACTCATAGGATCTTAAGTTTAGAGCTATACAGAACCCTCAAAATTACTAAGTATGCTTGCTCCTTTTAACAGATGAGGAAACTGTGAAGGGACTTGCCAAGGTTTACAAATATCTAAGGTAAGACTTGAACCCAGATCTTTCTGATATCAAGTCCAGGATTCTTTCTATACCCCATCCTACATCTATAAACATTTATATGGTGCTTATGTATCTTTAAAAGTAATATCCTTCATAACACCCATGATGAAGTAGGGAGTGAAAATGTTAGTATTCTGATTTATAGTGGAGGCAACTGAGATTCTAAGATTTTAATGAGATGGTCTAATTTTTTCTGCTCAATACTTGGCTTTCTGCAACTTTCTGTCAATTATCTGTTCTGCTAAAGAGCCAGGACTCATTTTCACCTAAAGAACTTTGTTAGACACGGTCACCAGAGCATGTAGCAGGCTAAACAAATTCACATTTTTTAAAGAAAGTAAGAAGGAGACATTTTTAATGAGAACTATCAAGTGCATAGATTGTCAGGGGAAATTCCAATCTCAATACAAACATCCAAATACATCCCAAATGGCTCATAAAATGAAAATAGAATTTGTAATATTTCTAGAAACATAAGACACAGTTATTCCTGAAAAGTGAATGCAAATGATTATAGGTTCAACAGAGTCTGCCATAGAGCCATCAGACAGGAATGGAGAAAAAAGCTGAAACCTGTTGCTCCGCTCATGGAAAAGAAGAAAGCCAAGATATTTAAGTCCCTTTGATTACTATCTTAAAATCCTGGCTACTATTTCTGATTAATGAAAGTCACAAGCTAGTCCTAGGGTCTGTTTCTTAGTACTTCCCCAGTAATGGCAAAAGGCACCATAACCAGAAACAGCCCTCACTTTTTTCAATGAAGGGGTTATTGAATTAACTAGGTCCTGCTATATTTATCTCAGAAAGCCACCACCTCAATCCTGAGTTATAAGAGAAAGGCTTCTGGATACAGTGAACCTGGGTTCAAATCCTCCATCAGACACTACCTACATAATCTTGGCAAATCATTTAACCCCTATGGGTATTGGTTTACTCATCTCTAGGATGCTGGACTAGACGATTTTTAGGTCCCTTCCCTCTCTTCATATATGATCCTACAGAGAAATGTTGTGTTGTTGACTATTATTTTGAATGAAGAGATTCTAGCCTGGTACATAGAGATCCACTCCCTCAATTTAGTCATCTTGAACGTCAAAGATCACTCTTTGCAAAGACCTTGAATATGGACTGCAGCTTAGGGGAAGAATAAGAAATTATCTATGCTCCCATTAAAAATAGATTCGAGTAGGGAAAAAATTGGGAAGAGAAATGAGAAAGATGCAAGAAAAGTATGAAATGAGAGTCAACAGCCTGACTGAGGAAAATAACACCTTAAAAAATAGACTAACTCAAATGGCAAAAGAGTCTCAAAAAGACAATGAGGAGAAGAATGCCTTAAAAAGCCGAATTTGCCAGATGGAAAAAAAATCTCAAAAGCTCACTGAGGAGAATCATTCCTTCAGAATTAGACTGGAGCAAATGGAAGCTAGTGACTTTATGACAAATCAAGATGCTATTAAGCAGATCTAAACAAATGAAAGAATAGAAGGCAATGTGAAATATCTCATGGGAAAAACCACTGACCTGGAAAATAGATCCAGGAGAGACAATCTAAAAATTATTGGACTACCTGAAAACCATGATCAAAGAAAGAACCTAGAAACCATCCTTTCAGAAATTCTCAAGGAAAATTGCCCTGATATTTTAGAACCAGAGGGAAAAATAGAGGTTGAAAGAATGCACAGATAACCTCCTGGAAAAGATCCCAAAAAGAAAACTCCCAGGAATATTGTAGCCAGGTTCCAGAATTCCCAGATCAAGAAGAGAATATTACAAGAAGCCAGAAAGAAACAATTTCAATATTGTGGAAACACAATCAGGATAACACAGGATCTGGCAGCTTCTACACTGAGGCATCGAAGGGCATGGAATATGATATTCCAGAGGGCAAAGGAGCTGGGATTAAAACAAAGAATCACCTACCCAGCAAAACTGAGTATCATGTTTCAGGGGAAAATTTGGTCATTCAGTGGAATAGAGGACTTTCAAGCATTTTTGAGGAAAAAACCAGAGTTGAATAGAAAATTTGACATTCAGACACAAGAAGCAAGAGATGCTTGAGAAGATAAACATGGAAAAGAAATCACTATGAACTTATCAAAGTTGAACTATTTACATTCCTACAAGGAAAAACAATAACTGTAACTGATGAAACTTTTCTCAGCATGAAAATAGTTGAAGAAGGGTATATGCGCATCTGAATACATATGTGAATGTGTGTATATATGTTTTCAGGCATACATAAACAGAGGGCACAGGTCGAATATAATAGGAAGGGATGATACTTAAAAGGTGAAGTTAAGAGGTGAGAGAGTAATATGGTGAGGTGGAATGGGGACAGATAATGGGGTGAACTGTCTCGTGTAGAGGAGGCAGGGGAAGGTGGTTGCAGGGGAGAGGAGGAACAGGAAGGCAACAAGGCAAAACCTTATTCTCATTGAATTTGGACCAGGGAGAGAATGACATGCATACTAAATAGGGTGTCCCACCCTACAGGAGTGTGGGGGGGAGAGGAATGGGGAAGGTGGTGGAGGGGAGGGCGGGCTGGGGGACAGGGAAGTTGAAAGCACCTTTGAAAAGTGACAGGATCAAGGTGGAGAGTGGACCAGGTGGAGGGTGAGATGGGAGGGAGGGAAATATAGTCAGTTTTTTACAATATATCTACTATGGTAATGTTTTGCATAGCTACATATGTACAGCATATACTGAGTTGGTTATCTTCCTTTTAAAATCAAATTTTTTTCAAAATATATAAATACTTTGATGAATACTACTTTGCATATAATTGGGAGATAAGATGTGCAGGCAATGGGGCGTGGGGATTCACCTCGCCCTACTGGAAAAGTTGAAGGGGGTATGGGAGAAGAGATGGGAGAGAGCAGATTGGTTGAGGGGATATTCTGTATGACTGTTATTCTGAGGTGGTGGGTAGGGGAAAAAATTATAACTCAAAATCTGACAGAAATGAATGATGTAAACCAGAAGTTAATAAAGCATTTGGAAAAAAATAGCTTCAAGGAAACTACATAATTTAATAACTTACAATAATGTCAAAGATAGCAGAACAGGTTTCTAACAGAGATGTTAAATGATTTGGCCAAGGTCACACAACTACTAAGTTGATAAGATGGTTTCCAGGTTTTTATAGTCAGGGAGTCCTTACCTTTAAGGAATCTGCTGATGCCAGAGCTGTGGGTTTCATTATATTGAAACATTTTAAGGGAACCAGCTCTAACTAGCTTACTAGAGCTGATGGTTTCATTTTCAGTGTGGGCATTCAAATCTCAAAACATCCCAAATTCCTACAAGTCAGGACTTGATTTAGTGTTTTGTTGCAAAAAGTGTTAATAAATGCAGATTATACTTAAGAGTGTGATTATACTTAAGAGTGTGTGAACATTTTTTTTTTCTGGAGAGACTGGCTATTAAACATTTACCATCACATCCCTGTATTGCTCTATAAACATTGTTTGAGCTCAGCAGAAGGGCAGTGGAAGACTCAGGGAATGTATTCATCACCAGAGAGGAGGCCTGGCATCATCATCATCATCATCATCATCATCATCATCACAATAATAATAACTGTCATTTGCATATCATTTTAAGGTTTGCAAAGTGCTTCACATCCATTTTCTCTTTTGAGCCTGACAGCACCCTGAACAGTTCACGGTAGTGGGAAAACTCTAAGAAAACTTGGGCTCAAATACTAAAGTGAGGCTTCCACTATCTCTGTGGTCTTGGATAAGTCACTGGTCCTTGGTTTCTTCATCTTTCAAATGAATATGATTTTGGGGGCAGGGGGTTCAAAAAAAGTAGTATTTGTTGAAGTGTATAAAGTGCTACACTGATACAAGATAGCATTGATATTCAGCATTCCAGTATTCTCCCTCATCATTGTTCTCAAGGTTTCTAACACTCCTACCTGTGATAGATGCTAGGCTCCCCTAGTGATCACAGAACACAGTGATCCTTGGTCATTTGAGTTTCACCACAAATTCACAATATTATTATAATATGACTAGTCATTATGGCAGTTCATAAGGTTTTGTCAAATACTTATATGTGCCACTCACTCTGCTAAGCACTGGGAATACAAATATAAGCAGAAAGAAAGACAGAACATGACTTCAAGGAGCTTGCATTGTAACAAGGAAGACAATATACAAAAAGAAGCTGAAAATGGGGAGGAGAAGGAGAGACAAAGAAAACTAGCCTGGAGAATGTTAGACAAAATTGAGAGTGCAGCTTGGGGATTAATGAGACTTGATTGGTCTGGGTATCCTTCAGTGGAGATTGTTATAGGAGTCATACACTTGGAGGGAGAGGCCATAAGGGTGGAAGGTAATTCCAGTGTGTGAATTCGAGGTTTCTGAAGTGTGCTAAAGGATGTTCAGAGTGCAGTCTACAAATGAATGAGTACAGGACCAGCATCAGTCAACCTCAAGGGAAGGACTAAATGAACAACTAAATAATTTCAATGAATGGCAGCATTATGAAGTGGTTCAATGGCCACTACAGGAAAGGAGGTGTCAACACAATAGAAGGAATTTCTGAACAATTAGAACTGTCCAATGATGGAATGGGTTGAATCATGAGGTAGTGAACTCTCTATCACTGAAAGTATTTAAACAAAAGTCAGATGACTTTCTTTCAAGGGTGCTGTAGAGGGGATATCTGCATGGAGTATAAGGTTATTTAGACGATCTCAGAAGTTCTTTTCAACTTCAAGTCTTAATGAATTCATAAAGATTTTTCTATCTACTTCATGCTGTTGTTGAAAGGATCAAATGGGGTTGGTCTAGGTAAAGCTATTCTGCAAACTTTTGAGGTTCATTGACTCAAAGGATCATAAAACAGAGTCCTCATTTTATAGAAAAGGAAACTGAGGCCCACTGAGGTTAAATGACATTATTGAAATCACACAGATAGTAAGCAGCAGAGTCATAGTCAAACTCAGGCTCTTTAACTCCAAGTTCAGCACTCTTTCTTACTGTACCATAATATCTTAGATCTATGCAAAAATGGATATCATCATCATCAACACTATCACTACCACACCACCACCATCATCAATTTTACTTATTATTCTTTGCTAAAAATAATATTTTTATTACAAGCCTTAAATTGCCTGAAGAGAGCCATTACTTGTAATGGAAATGCAAATTTAAAGATCTTCCCTGCCCCTAGCTTAAGTGCACCTGGAGCCTGTGGTGGGAGGCTTGTTTTTCAGGAAAGCCCACACCTTGATACTTTGTGATTGGGCAGTGGGTCAAGGAGGTTGTTACATTCTCTGAGCCAAGAGAAGGCTATGTAAGCCCTGAGGAGAGGCTTTGCTTTGGGGCTCACTTTGAGAAGTGTTGTGTGATTCGACCAGATGAGACTCTGGGCAGCCGTTGTTGAGAGCCCCCCGGCTTTGAAAACCCAGATGTTGATGCTTCCCTCTCTGGTAACTGTGATTTGGTATTGATATAATGGTAGGACAGTTTGGAAGCCTGTCTGTTTGATCTGTAAGTTCTGTAACTCTGAAGTTCGGGGTGCTGACCTTTTTCCCCTGAACTAGGTAATGTATGTTTGTTTGATTAAAGTAAGCTTGTTAACCCATTTTGAGTTGCTTTCCTTTTGAAAAGCAGATCTAAGAACCTGTATTGGCAGCCACTCTGGGGATGCTGGGGTGCTTGCTGCTACATTACTTTCCCAAGTATATTCTTCTATCAACTAATTATATCTAGTTGTCTCAGTCAATTCTTATATGTCTTGGCTTCCAGTCTTCTTACCATTCTGGTGACCTTCCTATAAGATGCTCCAGTTTGTCAGTCCCTCTCATGAAACAAAAATTCCCCGAATTTAGCAAAATACTACAGATGTGGTCTCTCAAAGGCATAGTATGATGGGGCTTTTACCTCACTCACTCTGGACACTACACTATACTGTATTAAGGTGGCTTAAGATTTTATTAGTTCATTTAGATTTCTTTGTATCCCCACTCCTTAATAAAATACCAGGTACAAAGTAATCAATTAATAAATGATTGATTTTTTAACTTGACTATATTGTGCTGTTGACTCACATTGAGCATGCAATTCTTTCAAATCATCCTCATGAGAATATCTAAGTTTTTAGAACCCATTGTGGTCTCTCCCCATTTTAATTAATTGTGATTGATCACAGCAACATGTTTTAATTTTCCTCCTCTACATGACCTTCCTTCATCAGCAACTCACTTAACACTCATTAGACAACAATGGCTTCTGAAGATTGTAAGTTATCATAATTTTTTAAATAGAACACTAAAAATGGTGTTTTATTCTAAGTCTAGAGTCTGTCTTTTTGGAAAGGGCAGGAAAATCAATCTTCTGGATATTATTTGCTGGGGGGAGGGCTTTAGAGAAAAAAATCTATATTTCTTTGTGAATACATTTCCTTATCTCTCAACCTCTCCTTGGAGCGGGGAGGAGAGAGATAACAGGATAAGTTTATGTCCCCATTCTCCCTCATCCTCTAAATATAACCAAGTTGATTATGAATCTTTAACTTGTTAGGTTAACACCTTACTCCACCCCATGGCAAGACTAGTTTGCCTCATCACAAAATCTAATATGCAATCAAGTCGAACCAATCTTTCTTAATCTTGGAATGTCTGTAAAAGGATGTGTTTCCCAGAAGGGTATGGAGCCTAGACTCCATTCTGAACTAAATCTGCCAACTGAAAATACTGATTAATCTTCAACTCACTGATGCCCCTGAGTGATTGCTTGAGTTGCTGGAAGCCCCCATGTTGTCTCTGCAGGCATGAGAACTGTGGTGAGATTTTGTTATTAAGTTTGGTGTTAAAAGACAGCTAATACTTGTAGGTCATTGCATAAGAAACTACCCCAATATGTAATTTTGGTCAATTAAATAATATAAATATAGATATTATATGTTAAACATATTTGTACCTTGGATGTGCTTGTTCTGATAGATTTAGAAGATGTGAAAAGTCACCAAGTGGGAAAAATACCAAAGTAATGGGAATTAGGTACATTCAGTAGACTTAATGACTAACTGCCATTAACACACACACACACCCCTTTGAATTATAAGCAGACGCAGATATTCTTTGTGTTTCTTTTTCATTTAGCTAGTTTGTTACTAGACTCATTTTGAGCCCATATGGTTTGGGGATCTCATCTACCACGTAAAATCAAATAATTTCTGTATTGAAAAACCCACTGGACTTGAGGATAGAAGATTTTTGTTCATGACCCATGTCTTCCATTAATTAGGTATGTGACAATAGAGAAATAATTTAATTTCTCTGAGTTTCAGCCTCCTCATCTATAAAATAGGGATAATAAAGAATACCTACGCTACCTTCTTCAGTGAGTTGATATGAGTATTATCTGAACTAACAGACATCTAACTCTTGGTAAATCACTGTGCTTACAGTGGGGAAAGAGATCAGGAAACGTTTCATTTGACCTGTACCTAAACTGGAACCCTCTTTATAAAATCCTTGATAAGTAGTAATCAACCAGACTATTCTTTAAACTCTCCATTGATGGGAGATTCACTTCCTCCCAGGAAAGCCCTCACTACTTTTATAATGCTCTAATTGTTTGGAAGTTGTTCCCTATTATACCAAAAAGTCAAATTTTGCAAGGCAAAGACAAGAGCACTAATCAATCAATCAATCAATCAATCAATCAGTAAACACTTATTAAGCATCCAGTGTGTGCCGGGAAGACTGCTAAGTGCTGGAGGTACAAAAGAGAGGCAAAAAGATAATCTCTTCCTTCAAGGTATTTTTAATTTTTTTGCTTTTTGGAGGGCATTTGGGGTTAAATGACTTGACCAAGGTCACACAGCTAGTTTTTTTGTTTGTGTGCTGTGTCTGAGGTCAGAGTTGTACCCAGGTCCTCCTAACTCCAGGGCCGTTCTCTATTCACTGCATCACCTAGCCACCCCCAAAGTATTTCTAATCTAATGAAGGAGACAACATGCAAATAAATATATACAAAGCAAGTTGTAGACAGCATATATATGACACAATTAACAGAAAAAAGGCATTGGAATTAAGAAGTATTGGAGAAAGCTTCCTATAAAAAGCAGAATATCAGTTGGGATTTAAAGGAACCCAGGGAGTTCAATATTCAGAGCAGAGGAGGGAAAGCATTCTAAGCTCTAACCCCTTCTTATTAATATCATACCTCAACACCAAGAGAAAAATGGGGCTTATTAGAGGGGAAATATGAATAATATTTCATGTGACAACAAAACAGAGATGGAGAGAGGAGGATAGAACCAGATAATTGCATTTTAATTCCTTTGGTTTCTAACCTGCTAAGGCATCGTGGGTCATTTAGAAACTCACAGCCCACCAATATGCTCTGTCTTAACAGGGAAATTCAGGCTAGATCCAATTTTTGGAAAGAAT
Source organism: Gymnobelideus leadbeateri (assembly GCA_011680675.1). Lineage (NCBI taxonomy): Eukaryota > Metazoa > Chordata > Mammalia > Diprotodontia > Petauridae > Gymnobelideus > Gymnobelideus leadbeateri. The sequence goes on along the minus strand of WOXC01007148.1, from coordinate 12,023 downwards.
CATTTACCTGATTTAACTGACAAGTTGAAAATATGTCAGCGGATAGAAAGACAAGTGGGGTTATGATTTAGTAAATCCCCAGTGAAACCTCCCTTGTATGAAAGCATGAAACTCTCTCTGAAACAGTCTAAAGTAAAGATTGATATGCTCAGAATGAAAGCAGATGTGTCAGTCTTAAAAGTGAGCTGAGGGAAAATGAGGTGGGGGCTGGGAGACACCACAGAGATAGATGAATATTCGATTTGCCCGTGACCTTAAGAGGTTTAGAGATTGAACAAGGTTCAAAGATGCTTCCATAGAGTTCAGATCCCAATTTTAATTGCTTACTTTGAATTTCACTAAAACCTCTTGAGTCTCAAGTCTTCTTGGGAACTTTTTCTTTAGGAGAAGTAAAGTACCACTGAGAATCCAATGAGATGACCTACTAAAGTACAAGAGAAAGGATATATTAACTGGGGTAGAAAGGTGAGTTGGAAAGTTGTATTTCCACTCCAAATGTGGAAGAAACTACATCATTTAATTCATTCATTCAGTCAGTCAATCATTCGATGAACACACAACCATCATATGCAAAGCACTTGTGCTACAGGATGGAAGAGATACAAAGAATATATAAAACATAGTCCTGCCTTCATGAAGCTTGTTATATAATAAAGCAAGTTTAACTAATTTGGTGGGAAGGAAAAAAAAAGATCAAACCAATTGTTGGGTGACAAGGAGGGGAAGCATCTGGATGACTGATTGTTTTGACACAATTGCTTGAGTGTTTGTTTTTTATGGAAAGCCAAACTGAAAAATTCCATCAATCATCCAGACATTTTCAAATATCCTTCTGGACTTCAAAGAAGAAAGCAAAAAAAAAATGAACCTAAGCACTAATCATGATTCTTTCACCTAATAGCTAGGTGATAAGACTTCTGGGTCACATTATTAAGAACTTTCTATGTGCCAAGCACTGTGCATAGCACTTACTATATGTTACCAACAAGATGGAGGACTAGACATTTTCTCTAATACTGTACCTTAAACCTTTCTAAAACAAATTATCTACCAAAAATTCAGCTGTTTCAACAGCTACTTCAGCTGTTTCCATGATCTAATACACCTACATGCTTACAATAAAACCCAACCCTACACTTAGTTCCTGTTCTCTCTTTCTAATGCTGTCAAGACACAGGTTCAAGGTTGCTAAAGTTTGCTGGGACCTAGATGGCCAGTGCCAAGGTAGCACTGTGATGCAAAAGATTTCTGCAGAAGAGTAGAGGAACAGAGGAAATGGGACAGGACATGTTGAGCATGGGTCAGGTGGGGGAAGGCTATGTAGCCTTCCCTAAACCTGAAGAAAAGAGCCCAGAATCCAACTGGAGACAGTTCTGTGCTCCTCCCCCACCCCCAGTCACTTGAGGTAGAGACCTAGGATGGCAAACTGTGAATTGCTCCTCCAGGGCTAGAACTGTTTTCACTTTTGCTTTTCTTCTTCAGTGCTTATTATATAGTGGGTGATAAATGCTCTTTGAAAGAATCATTATCATCATTGCCATCATAATTAATATTCCTCCAGGAAAATTTGTGGCAATCAGCTCCCCTATAGTTCCAGTCAACATCCTGATAACTTTCTACCCAAAATACCCACCCCTCTATCGACCCTACTTATTGTCTCCACTAGTAGAATATAAGCTCCTTGGGGTTAAAGACTGTTTTTGCTTTTGTATTTCTTGCCCCGGTGTTTAACAAAGTTTTTGGCATACACTAAGTGCTTAATAAATGCTATTCATTCATTCTTTATCATCATCATCATCATCATCATCATCATCTTGACTATGCAGGTAGCTGCCCAAAGTTTTCACTCCCCATCAGGATGTTTTGACATTATCGTTATCTAGGACTATGGAGGTGATAGACCTATAGGCCTACTATACTCTGACCCACTCATATGCCTATCTAAAGGATTATGTTCTATAATGTACCATATTTTAAGAAGTAAATTGATAAACTGGGTGTCATCCAGTAAAGGTTTACTAAGTGGGTAACCCAGACAGTGAAGGGTATTGATACCATCCATAGGACTAATAGAAATGTTTAGGCTGGAGAAGAAAAATCTTAGAAGGTTATATGGAAGATACACTAAACATCTGCTTAGAACCAGAAAATCAAGGGTGAAAGTTGCAGGTAGGCAGATTTCAATTTGATAAATGTGAAGAAAAACTTCCTAACAATTATTTTTACTGAAGTGGAATAAATTTACTAAGGAGGTAGTGAGTTCCTCATTACTGGAGTTCTTCAATATTGGATTAGATAACCTCCAAAATTCCTTTAAACACCCTCAAGAGCAGGATTCTCAGAAGTGGGGCAGACAATAATAATATATTAATATATTTACATGCATGAGGATTCACTTGATCTTTAAAGAAATACTATGAAGTATAGGATGGGATCCTTATGCCCATTTTAGAAAAAAGAAATGAGTGGAGTTAAAGATGTTCAAAAGACTGAATGAATTCAGTCAAATATACTAACCATTAGGAATTTCAACAAAACAGAGGAAAACATAGAAAGTAAAGTCCAATAGGTAGGTAAGAAGATAGGTCAGAATTATAGAAGAAAGGTTATAGATCATTTAGTCAAACCCTCTTCATTTACCACTCCCATCATTTACTGCCCTTGCTCCACCACTTGTGCTACTGAATGAAAATGGAAAAAAATCACACATCTCTTCTGACAGATTCCAATACATATTTATGTTTTTTAACCTTGAGTCCTCACTACTGTTGGGCAATCCTGCTATGTTGTTGTTCAGTCATTTTTTAGCCTCATCTAACTCTTCATGACCTCATTTGGGGTCTTCTTGGCAAAGATACTGGGGTGGTTTGCCATTTCCTTCTCCAATTCAGTTTACAGATGAGGAAACTGAGGTAAACAAGATGAAGTGACTTGCATAGCGTCACACAGCTAGTAAGTATCTGAGGTCAGATTTGAGCTCAAGATGAGTCTCCTTCACTCCAGGCCTGGTATTCTATCCACTGTACCACCTAGCTGCCCCAAAAATCCTGATATACCTGTCTTATCAATTCACTACCCCACTCTCTACCCTGCCTTTTCCAGACTTTTTCATCTCTCCTCAAGCCTCCCCTAGCTCCTACTCCCCCAGTTCTCCCAGCTTAGAACCCTGCTTCATATGTGACAGAAAAATTGAGGTCATTTACCTTTAGCTCCCCTCTTAATCATCTCCCATCAGTCATATGCTTTCCCCTTTACCCCTGTCTCATATGATGAGGTGACCTTACTCCTTACCAAGGCTAAACCCTCAAAACCCCATCTCATTCTATCCTTTACAATAGATTTTCTCCTTTGGGTTTGCATAGGATGTTCAAGGAGGACCAACACTTCTTGTATGTGGATTTGCTGAACACTTTTCAGGGCTGCTCATCCACCTTTGCTGTCTACCTGTCACCCAACTCTCATCTGTGACTCCAAGAAGCAGAGGTCACAACCTGGTAAAACCATCTCAGCAGACAGGCTAAACAAGTTTAAGTTAATCAACAGATCTCAAACCCATCAGTAAGTTATGGTGATGTCTACCCCAAACATGTAAAGATGTCCCCTGGTGGAATGGATGAGAAAAAGTTGTCCGAATGATCATGAAAGTGGCTGAAGCAGGTGCTGTGGAGAGCTTAGAGCTTGGTCAGACATTGAAGACACCAATGTCATCCACTGCATTCCAGGCCATTTCCAGTCATCCTGACTTTTATCTTGCCACTGGACTTTGATGATTCTGGATGAGAAAATGAGATTGACAACTTTGTACAGTTCTTCCTCATTTAAATCCAATTCACAAATAAGTCAAGACATAACCCTGTGATGTCACTGGTCCTCTTTGAAAATGAATGATGAATAACAAGCTCACATATTTCTAATCTCTTCCTATCTATCCCTACTGCTTACAAATATGCCTATGCCTTACTCATCCTGAAAAAATATCTTACTTGATCCTTCCATTACTGTTATCATCCTTTATTTCTTTTGCCCTTTGTAGCTAAATAGTCAAAAGACTGTCTACAATTTCTCTCTTCTTACTCTCTCTTAACCTTTTACAATCTAATCCAAATTCCAACCTTCTTATTCCACTAAAATGGCTCTTTCCAAAGTTACCAATAATCTCTTAGATGTGGATCCAATGACCTTTTCTCAGTCATCATTCTCTTCAACCTCTGAAACCATTGACAACTGTTGATCACTCTCTCCTTCTTTCCACTCTCTCCTCCCAAGGTTTCTAGGACACCATTCTTTCCTGGTTCTTCTCCTACCTATCTGACCTCTCTTTCTCAGTTTCTGTAGCACCAATGTGATATTCACAACACATACAGAGGTTATGAATGAATATGCCTCTGTAATTTTGGATTGTAAAATATAAGAGACTCTCCACATGGAAGACAGAACCAAAATTTTTATTCAAACACCAGAAAGCTGAATCCCATCACCAGAAAGCCAGATCCATCATAGCAACAAAAAATTCTATACCCAATAATAATGCTGGGAGCACCATCATCCCCAAGCCTTCCCCTGATAGGGCCTTCCCACAAATGTATACTTATGTCTCACTGCCTGTTTCTTCTCTCTCCCTTATCTCTAACTTCTTTGACCAACTTCCTCTTAGCTCTTCTCCACCTCTGCCTCTTCGGATTCCACCCTTCCTGCTCTACCCTTTCTGCTCCACCCATTCAGCAAGCTCCTTCCACCACAGACTTCATGTAACTCAAACTCATATGACTTATCTTTCAATGTGACTTAAGCAGGTTACATGGGCCTATTAATGAATGGGAAAGATCTTCCCATTTACATTACCATTACAAGTCTCCTTTCCTGGAGCCTCATTCAGATCACGCCCTCTAACTGTAGGTGTACAACAAGGTTCTGTCCTGTGCTCTCTTCTCTTTTCAACCTGCATTGCTATGCTCAGTAATCTCATTAGCTCCCAAAGATTTCATTACAATGTCTGTGCTAATAATTCTCAGATTTTCCTATCCTGCCCTGGTTTGCATCCGATCTCCAATCTCACCTTTACAACTGTCTTTCACATATCACAAACTGAATGTTCAATAGAATGTGTCTCCTGAATCGCTGTGACATTTTAACCATGTCGTACTGCCTTTTTAGGGTCTCCTCTCTCATTTCCAATAGCTGGTAAATCTACCTTAATCCCCAGTGGCTGGATTTTCTCCCCTCAAACTTAAACCTTCTTGATAGTAGGATCACCAGCCTATTGAGATGTTCTAATGTCAATCACTCAGGAATTTATATTTCATTGACCACTTGTTCCTGCCCTTCTTAGAAAGTCACTTTGAAATTTGGACTCTCTTTATCCTTTGCTATTTGCACTCATATGCTGACAACCCTGATTGCTTCAAAACTGATGGCCCAATTTTATATCTATTTCCCATTCCCATTGTTCAAATTGTAAAGAATATTATATACTGTCCAGCAAGATAACTCATGTTACGAATGAGGAAACCATGGCCTGGAGAGGTGAAACGGTCCATGGTTAAACAATGGTCAGAAATGAGTTCTGGCAAAACTCAGACTCAAAACCAGTTCTCCTGGCTCACATGCTGGGCACTTTCAGTTGCTTTCTTCTTTCATGTACCTTTCTCCCCACCTCAATGTCCCTGAATCCTCTTGAATGATAGATCCTTGATCATCATCCCAAATAGGTTTGTTTTGGGGGAGACTGAACTCTTTCTACCAACATAGATTGCATCTTCTTTGCAACTTAGTCTTAGAGTTGCCTGGGGCACTAAGAAGTTACATGCTTTGTCCATGGTCACACAACCAGCGTGTGTCAGAGAAGGAACTTGAAGCCAAGTCTTTTTAACTCCATGGCCAGTTCTGTATCCATGTTGCCACAGTGCTTCCAGGTTTAGGATTCCAAATTTGCTTATATTCTGACCCCCTCTTTCCCAGGTTGACCCATTGCATTAGTATCTGAGTTCATTTGTATCAGACCAGAAACCCTGATTTCCAAAAGACATATCCCAAATCCCTCTCCATCAACACCAATGTGTCCCTGGCACTCTGCCCAATTTAAATCAAAAGACAAAAGAAACTGGTTCCCTTTCCCCAACCACTGGATGACTGTAACATCCTTATTCTTTAAAGTCCCTCCCAAACTTACATTTTGTGGAGGTTCCTACTAAACCCCCAAAGGATTCCTCACCCAATCTATGGCATTTAGAAATTGGAAGAAATTTCTAAGTAGATCTGACACTAGTGCTTTGCCCTGCTGGGCTCTGATAGGATTGAGAATGACAAGAATACTGAAGCCCTCACAAAAAAAAAAAATTTAGAGGAGGAAACCTGACAGGGCCTTAAGTGTTGGTATCAATATCCTGGTACTGTCTATAAGGGTTTCTGAAATACTGAGACCTCAGAAAATCCTGACAAAGCTACCTGTCTAAGAGGCAATTATGGGTGCCAAGGCCTAATGTGTGCAAAAGATTAATTCAGTCAGGGGGCGGAGCCAAGATGGCGGAAAGGAAGCAGTAACCTCGCTGAGCTCCTCTGTCACTAAGTCCAAAAGGGTAAATCTGAGCGGATTCCGGAGTGACGGAGCCCAGTGGAAGACAGAGTGTGGCAGAATCCAGCCCAGGAGGTTGCCCAGAGTGTCCGCACAGGTCGAGCGCAGAGCGCGTGGGGTCTGCACAGCTCAGACCTAAGAGCAGGCAAGCAGACTACACCAGAGAGAGAAAAAGCCCCAGCCTGCAGACTTACCAAGGACGAATCGCAGTCATCTCGCAGAGGGAACGGATCGTTGGAGCCAGGTAGGAGAGTCGGGCCCCCAGTGGAGAGAGTGGCTTCTCTGGCTGCATTCAGCCCCCAGCCTGGAAGTTTAGAAACTGCCTGCCTGTATAATACAGGGGCTGGAATGGCAAAGTAAATTCTAGCTGCTCAGATCCTCCCATCCCTCCTTCATGAAGCAGAAAACCCAAAGATAAGTCTCCCACCCAGATTGAAATCCCAAGTTAATGGAAATAGCCTCAGGCTTGAGAATCTCCAAGAAAGGGTGTAACTGAGTCAGCCAGGAATCTGAAGAGAAGAGAGGGAGGGGACCCAACAAGCCCCACCTCACCTCACCAACAAAAGCCTACTTATAGCCCAGGGGTATAGAGGCAGAAATCTGAAGTGGTCAGACTCATCCCCACCTACACATCTACATTCCTCACTGACTTCCCTGACTTAGCCATAAACTAGCCACCCAGAGGTATTCAAAGTCAAGGATCAGGCCCCAAACTCATAGCCTGAGACACTAAGAAACAGGAAGTCACAATGGGAAGGAAGGAAGCTGAAAAGGAGAAGGGGAAGGCAAGAAAGTCTATTCGAGCATACTATGCAGGGCAAGAACAACAAAACACACAGGACAATACAGACTCTCTGCCCACACCAGAGACCACAGAAGGAAACATGATCTGGTCTCAAGCCCAAATAGCATTCCTGGAGGAGCTTAAGAAAAATTTTAAAGACCAAATCAGGGAGGCAATGACCAACTTGGAAAAAGAAAATACCTCCCTAAAAAAGGAACTTCAAAAACTCACTGAAGACCATAATTCACTAAAAATTAGATACAATCAAACTGAAACTCAGAACTCTATGATGCAGCAGGAGTCAATCGAAAAAAACAAGATGATCGAAAAATTGCAAGAAAATGTAAAATATCTCACTGGAAAAATAACTGACCTAGAGAACAGATCCAGGAGAGACAACCTAAGAATTATTGGTCTACCAGAAAGCCATGATGAGAAAAGCAGTCTAGACAACATCCTCCAAGAGATTGTCAAAGAAAACTGTCCTGAGGTCCTGGAATCAGAAGATAAAATAGCTATTGATAGAATTCACCGGACTCCTCCTGAAAGAGATCCCAAACTGAAAACTCCAAGAAATATAGTAGCCAAATTCCAGAATTATAAGATTAAAGAAAAAATTCTACAAGCAGCCAAAAAGAAACAATTCAAATATCGAGGAACTACAGTTAGGATCACACAGGACCTAGCAGCTTCTACATTAAAAGAGCGGAGGGACTGGAATTTGATATTTCGTAGGGCAAGAGAGCTAGGACTACAACCAAGGATTAACTACCCGGCAAAACTGAGCATAATCTTTCAGGCAAGGAGATGGACGTTTAATGAAGTAAGGGACTTCCAGACTTTCCTAATGAAAAAGCCAGAGCTCAATGGAAAATTTGATCTCCAATTACAAGACTCCAGAAGAACATAAAAAGGTAAACAAGGGTAACATAGACTCACACATGCAGAAGTGCACACACCCACACCCACAAACACAAGCTCATTACCTGGGATGCAACAAGAGCAAAATGTTCACATCCCTATATGTGGAGCTGATAACTGTCAATATTTGAAATCTCTATGATTATCATGACCTGCAAAAGGGTTATACTTAGAGGGTGTGGGTATGAATGCACTAACATGGAGTCTAAAAAAAAAAAACTATTAAGGGGATCAATGGTACTGTAATGGGAAAAAGGAAAGGATGAGCTAGGAAAAGGTAAAATATGCCATCTGAAGAGGCATCAAAACACACTATAGAAGAAGGGAAAGTAAGAGGGAGAGGAACATCATTTAAACACTATTCTCACTGGTTCTGGTTCAAAGAAGGATCAAATTAATCAGTGAAGTTTAAGAATCTAACGTGAATAGACACATAAATTCATTAAATAGAGGAATTGGAGGGAGGGAGAGGAGCACTGTTTGAAATTTACTCTCATTGGTTTGGAATCAAACGGGGAGTAATTTACTCTGATAAGTATAAAAATTTATTGTGTCCTATAGATAGTGGGAGGGTAAGGGGGGGTGAAAAGGAGGAGACTAAAGGGAGGGATTATAAGGGAGGGAAATAGTAGTAAGGGGAGAGGGTAGGTTAAGAAGGGGGGTCACTGGGTGGGAACACTGAGGGAGGGGGCGGTCAAAAGGGAAAACTTCAAGGAGGGGAAGGGAGAAGGAATAAACAAAAATATAAACAGGGGAGGGAATAGGATGGAAGGGAAGAGACAGATAGTCATCATTACTGTGAATGTGAATGGGATGAACTCTCCCATAAAACAGAGGCGGATAGCAGAATGGATTAAAAACCATAATCCTACAATATGCTGTCTTCAAGAAACACATTTGAAACAAAGGGATACCCACAGGGTAAAGGTAAAAGGTTGGAGTAAAATTTATTATGCCTCAGCTAAAGTAAAAAAAGCAGGGGTAGCAATACTTATCTCAGATAAAGCAAAAGCAAAAATAGATCTAATTAAAAGAGATAAGGAAGGAAACTATATCCTACTAAAAGGCACCATCGAGAATGAAGCAATATCACTACTTAATATATATGCACCAAGTGGTATAGCATCCAAATTCCTAGAGGAGAAGTTAAAGGAATTAGAGGAAGAAATAGATAGCAAAACTATACTAGTGGGGGACCTTAATCTCCCCCTCTCTGAACTCGATAAATCTAACCTCAAAATAAACAAGAAAGAAGTTAAGGAGGTGAATAGAATCTTAGAGAGACTAGATATGATGGATCTCTGGAGAAAACTGAATGGGGATAAAAAGGAATTTACTTTCTTCTCAGCAGTGCATGGTACATACTCAAAAATAGACCATGTACTAGGGCATAAAAACCTCACAATCCAGTGCAGAAAGGCAGAAATAGTAAGCGCATCATTCTCAGATCATGATGCAATAAAAATTATATGCAATAAAGGGCCATGGAAAGATAGACTAAAAACTAATTGGAAACTAAACAATTTAATCCTAAAAAATTGGTGGGTCAAAGAAGAAATTATAGAAACAATCAATAATTTCATTCAAGAGAATGATAATAATGAAACAACATACCAAAATTTGTGGGATGCACTAAAGGCAGTTCTCAGGGGAAGTTTTATATCCCTGAGTGCATACTTAATTAAAGCAGAGAGAAGGGAGGTCAATGAATTGGACATGCAATTGAAAAAGCTAGAAAAAGAACAAATTGAAAATCCCCAATTTAGTACTAAATTAGAAATATTGAAAACCAAAGGTGAGATTAATAAAATTGAAATTAAGAAAACCATTGAATTAATAAATAAAACTAAGAGCTGGTTTTATGAAAAAATCAACAAAATTGATAGACCCTTAGTCAATATGATAAAAAAAAAGAAAGAAGAAAACCAAATTATGAGTATCAAAAATAAAAAGGGTGAATCTACCTCCAATGAAGAGGAAATCAAAAAAATAATGAGGAATTATTTTTCCCAATTGTATGCACATAAATATGACAATCTTAGTGAAATGGATGAATATTTACAAAATCACAAGTTGCCCAGATTAACTGAAGAGGAAGTGAATTACCTAAATAACCCCATCTCAGAAAAAGAAATCAAACAAGCCATCAATGAACTCCCTAGGAAAAAATCTCCAGGGCCAGATGGGTTCACTAGTGAATTCTATCAAACATTTAAAGAACAATTGATTCCAATACTCTACAAACTATTTGGGAAAATTAGTGAAGAAGGAGTCCTACCAAACTCTTTCTATGACACAAATATGGTACTGATTCCTAAATCAGGAAGAGATAAAACAGAGAAAGAAAATTATAGACCAATCTCCCTCATGAATTTAGACACAAAAATTCTAAATAAAATATTAGCCAAAAGACTCCAACAACTTATCACAAAAATAATACACCCTGATCAGGTAGGATTCATTCCAGGAATGCAAGGATGGTTTAATATTAGGAAAACCATCAATATAATTGAGCATATCAACAACAAAACTAGCAAAAGCCACATGATCATCTCAATAGATGCAGAAAAGGCTTTTGACAAAGTACAACATCCATTCCTATTAAAAACACTAGAAAGTATAGGAATAAATGGAGCCTTCCTTAAAATAGTTGCTAGCATCTATCTAAAACCATCAACAAGTATTATATGCAATGGGGATAAACTAGAAGCCTTTCCAATAAGATCAGGAGTGAAACAAGGGTGTCCACTATCACCCCTCTTATTCAATCTGGTACTAGAAACACTAGCAGTAGCAATTAGAGAAGAAAAAGAAATCAAAGGAATCAAATTAGGCAAAGAAGTGACCAAGCTGTCACTCTTTGCAGATGATATGATGATATACTTAGAGAATCCTAGAGAATCAAGTAAAAAACTACTTGAGACAATAAATAAATTTGGCAAAGTTGCAGGATATAAAATAAACCCACATAAATCCTCAGCATTCCTGTACATCTCTAATAAAACTCAACAGCAAGAGATAGAAAGAGAAATCCCATTTAAAGTCACTGTAGACATTATAAAATATTTTGGAATCTACTTGCCAAAACAAACCCAGAATCTATATGATCACAACTACAAAACACTTCTCACACAAATAAAAACAGATCTAAATAGTTGGAAAAATATCAATTGCTCGTGGCTGGGTCGAGCTAATATAATAAAAATGACAATTTTACCCAAACCAAATTATATATTTAGTGCCATTCCAATCAATCTACCAAAAAACTACTTTGTAGAGTTAGACAAAATAATAACAAAATTTATTTGGAAAAACAAACAGTCTAGAATATCAAGGGAATTAATAAAAAGAAACGCTAGGGAAGGTGGACTAGCTATGCCAGATCTTAATCTGTATTATACAGCAGCAGTCATCAAAACTGCCTGGTACTGGCAGAGGTGTAGAGTAGTGGATCAATGGAATAGATTAGGTGCAGGAGACCCAGCAGTTAATGAATATAGCAATCTATTGTTCGATAAACCCAAAGACCCCAGTTTTTGGGATAAGAATGCACTATTTGACAAAAACTGCTGGGAAAACTGGAATACAGTATGGCAGAAACTGGGCATAAATCACTATCTAACACCATATACCAAAATTAAGTCTAAATGAGTACATGATCTAGGTATAAAGGATGATACTGTAAGCAATCTGCGAAAGCAAGGAATAGTTTACCTGACAGATCTGTGGAGAGGGGAAGATTTTAGG